>OZ020192.1:66204283-66399572 GCA_963971165.1 Philopedon plagiatum | reverse complement strand
GTCCAATTTAGGCCGAATCTGTATAAAACTAAAACTATACATCGTAGTCCGGTGTGTCTACCGTTTGGTGGCTCTGTCGTCGGTCACCAATATACATGAGCAATCTGGATAGCGGCTAACCTGACCTCCAAGAATCGTGGCAACATTGCCGGTAAATTGAAGACAAATGTGCTATTCTTGTTATTTCCCCTTTCGGGAGATCTTATAAAGATGATGGTGCCTTGCCTAATTAGAGTTACGTTAGTTATAGGTGGTTTTATATAAATTTTATTCGGCACTATACTTTGCCTTCTACTTATAATACAAATTTTAAAGTATTATGATTTAAAATAATCATGTAAATAAAGGGATAAATTCGTTTAAAATAGATATTGGTAAATTTTCTAACAATTGCTTTCTACTTATTTACGTGAAAATAAAATGCAAAGAATAATTTTATGAAATAAAACTATGCTTAATTAAGATAATAATTTTTATTTGGAGGCATATTATACAGAGTCTGCCGAAAAACATATCATAAATAAAAATTTTGTTTGTTCCTATAATTTGTCAAATATTTTTTTGCAGGGAATAAGATCTGTTTTTAAGAATAGTTTTTTTGTTTAATTTACACTTTAAATAGTAAATTAATAAAAATTATTGTATTTTTTTTGTAAACTTAAATTTTAATATTTTTTTGCCTGTCCCCGATGCAAATAAACCTAATCTCTACATATAAAAGAAGAACCTGACTGACTGACTGACTGACTGACTGACTGACTGACTGACTGACTGACTGACTGACTGACTGACTGACTGACTGACTGACTGACTGACTGAATGACATATCAACGCACAGCCCACACCGCTACGTGTAGAAAGTTGAAATTTTGCACAGAGGATTCTTATATAACGTAGGCGTGCACTAAGGAAGGGTTATTCAAAATTCAACCCCTAAGGGGGTGAAATAGGGGGTCCAAACTTTGTATGGAAAAAAATATTATATGGTCCTATTAATTTGAAACTTTATAGAAGTACTCTAAAAAATAAATGTTCAAACAGGTGTTTCACAGTTTTTAATCAATCAACCCCTAGGGGCATAAAATGGGGATTCAAAGTTTGTAAGGCAGTAAAATTGTTATACGGTTCTATTATCTTAAAACTACGTAAAATACTCTAAAAAATAAACACATCTTTTATAACATTTTAGAAAATCTAATATTGTGTAATAAACGTTAAAAAAATTAACGTGGGGGGGAGTATAAATGAAAAGAAGCGGCTGGAGATTTTTCCAAGATAATAATGTGATTTTCGGGGTTATTGAGCTTGTCTAACGGTTGTTAAAAAATATAACGGGGGGGGGGGGGGGGGGGTGGATAAAAAGGCGCTGCTGGGAATTTCGCCAAAAATGTTAGATGTATCATTTTTGGGGGTATTAAGGTCCGAAAATCTAATTTTGTCTAACAGATGGTAAAAAAAATAACGGAAAGCGGGGGATAAAAAGAAAACGATTCACAATTTCTTCCAAAAATATGCCATATTCGGTGTTCTTAAGATCAGAAAATCTAATTTTGTGTAATAGATGTTAAGAAAGTTAACGTGGGGGAGGGGGGGGGGTAATAAGAGGCGACTGGCAATTTTATCAAAAATGTTAACTTGTGTAATGTGTAATTTTCGGTGTTATAGATGTCAAACATCCAATTTTGTCTAACAGATGTTAAAAAAGTTATCGGGGAGGAGGGATAAAGGGAAACGATTGAAGGTTTCTCCAAAAATGATAAATATCAATTTCGGGATTATTGAGGTCATAAAATGTAATTTTGCTTGGTGTATGTTAAAAACATTACCGGGGAGGGGGGGTTAAAATGGAGCAGCTGGAAATTTTTTCAAAAATGTTAAACGTGTCATTTTTGTAATTATTGGGGTCATAAAATCTAATTATATCTAACAGATTAACAGATGGTAAAACAAATTAACGGGGGGGGGGGCGCTTAACATTTTTTCCAAAAATGTTGTAATTTTTGGGGAGATGAAGGTCAAAAAATATAATTTTGTGTAATAGATGTTAAGAAAAATTAATGGGGGGGGGGGGGGGCGATTGGCAATTTGTCCAACAATGTTAACCAGTGTAACATTTTCGGGGTTATTAGATCTGAGAAGCTAATTTTGTGTAACAGATCTTATAAAAATTAACTGCGGGGGCGGGGGTTTGGAATTTCATCAAAAATGTTAACTGATATGTCATTTTTGGGGTTATTGAGGTCAAAAAAGCTAATATAACTTGACTATTACAAATTCAAAGAGAGGGAGATAAGATGAAGGGAGAGGGAAGAATGGGTGCACTAAAAAGAAAAAAAAATATTTTATAAAAATGAACAAAATTAAGTTGACCATTAACCGCAGTATAAATGCGTAAGAATATTATTTAGTTCATACTTTTCAGTGTTTTTCCTTTTGTGAAGTTGGTTCATATTGTGAGAAAATAGAAATATTTTTAGGAGCAATAATTCATAAATACAACGTGGCAAAATCTAATATTAATTATAGAGCGCCAACGGCGCTCTATATAACGCCCCGTGAGTGAGACAATGTATGTTTGTTGTCCAATTCTGTTTTTCGGCAATCTCAATTTTTTTTCTCCGAGATGGTTGCAGGTGGAACCTTCAAATTTTCTGGGTTAATAGAGGGATAGTGGGACTAGCTTTGGTAAAAATTCAGTTATACAGGGTGTTCCGTTTCTGAGATATAAAACGTCAAAGTCGAAATTTCAGCGATTTCCGTTGAAATCGGGTACAGGTCGCAAAACTTAATTAAATCGATTTAAATTTTCGGAGGTTCTGGAGGACCGGGAGCTTCAGAACCATATTGAAACTGGCGGTATTCGGAAAATGGGAAGTAATTCTTTTGAATTTTTTTATGTCGAAAAATGCCCTTTGTAGACCCCACTTTGGCACTGAATAAGTCGAAACCGGAACATTGGACAGAAAAACGTATTTGAACATAAAACTAAAGAATCTCAAATACTTTCTTTTTGCAATACATTTACCTATACCTAAAACGACTGGAAATTGGAAAAATTTGGGAAAAACTGGAAATTACGTTTTTTCATGAAATTTTTTGACGGAATTTAATTTTTGGGGGGTCAAAATGGATTCAAATCGAAATTCCATGTGCCCTATCGGAAAGAGCTCGCCGAAGTACGTTACCTACGTATTTTTTAGTTCCTTTATTCCTAATAGGAAAGGAGCAATTGATAATTAAATTTCGGTTTTTGACAATTTTTTTTCATGACATCTCTACATTCGAATCACTCTGTATCTTTTCCCAGCTAATTTCTTCCAACTTTTTCATCGCTATCCCGTGGGGATATAATCAGGCTTTAAAACAAATCCCGAATGGGTGATCCTGGACCGCATTTAGGGGGTAAAAACTCATTTTTTCTGTTTTTTTCCATCAAAATTCATCTTTAAAAGGCATTATTATATATTATTTCTCCGATTTAACAGTTCTTTTTTGGTTTATTTTCATCCCTTATCATCTGAGAACACTTCTAACTAATTAAAATTCCATATTTTTTCGTTAAAGTTATAAATAAATACCTTTTTTTGCATCGGTGCAGGAAAAATTTTAAAAAGTACATATATTAAAGCCGTGCCTTGAAAAAACAATTGAACTCTTTACATCGAAATTAAAATATGACCTGTCAAAATGTCATGAAAATAACAGTTTTTGTAGCGATATTGGAAGCTTCCTGGACCGATTTTGGCTTGAAATATACATGGCAAAGGTAAAACGGACTTTATATTTTTATTTACGGTACATTTCATTGGACGATTTAAGCATTAACTACGAATTTTTTTCAATTTTCTGAGACCATGCAAATGCATGTCAAAATCAGTCTTATACGGAGAAATGTATTAAAATATGAAGTGTCAAAATGTCACAAAAATGCCAATTTTTCTTGCGCGAATTTTAGGGTTTCTGGACAGTTTTGGGCTTGAAAAATACCGGCCAACGCCTCTAAAGCCTTTCCAGTGTCCATTCCGGAACATATAATTTGAAGAAGTACGCATTAAATACCATATTTAACTATTTTTCGATGACGCTGCAAGGCATCATAGAAAGGTATTATTCCATTAGGTAATATACGGGGTAAATCACAATGACTGATGATTTAAATTTTGCTTAGATTTGTTATTAATTGAGAACGGCTTATTCGATTGAAAAGAGTGATGTGGCAATCGAAAAGGGAAGAAGTAAGCTATTTTCTTATTTGAAAATACTTTCGATATTTTGTTGGCATGACGACGAAAAATTAGCTATTTCCGATATTTATTGAGTTGGAGAGTCGAAATTTAATATATGGGAAGAATTCGGTCAATCATTCAAAATTAGATGTGTAAATTTTGATTCGCATGGTTTCTATAGCAACGATTAAGGATAAAGTTGACAATTTCTAACTCACGCACTGCTGATCTGATTGAAACGAGTGAGGTGGCAATCGAAAGGCACGGAAGTAAGCTACTTTTTTCTGTGAAAATAATTTTGACATTTCGTTGCCATGACGACGAACAGTTTGCTATTTCCATTATTTATTGAGTTGGAGAGTTGAAATTTGATATCTGGGTAGAATTCGGTCAATGATTCAAAAATATTTTTATAAATTTTGATTCCGATGATTACCATAGCAACCATTAAGTACAAGGTTGATCATTTTTAACTCGCGAACGGCTTATCTGATTGAAACGAGTTAAGAGACGACTCAAATGTTAGAAAGTATACAACCTTTTTATGTGAAAATAATTTTGACATTTCGTTGCCGTGACGATGAACTATTTGCCATTTTCGTTATTCATTGAGTTGGAAAGTTGAAAACTGATATCTGGGAAGAATTCGGTCAATCATTCAAAAATATATCTGGAAAAATCGATTCCCATGGTTGGCATAGCAACGATTAAGGATAAAGTTGACAATTTTTAACTCGCGGACGCCTTCTGCGATTGGAACGAGTGAGGTGGCTATTGAAAGGGATGGAAGTCAACTACTTTTTATTTGAAAATAATTTCAAATTTTGGTAGTCATGACGACGATCAATTTGATTTCTCCGTTATTTATTGAGTTGCAGAGTAGAAATTTCGCATCTAAGTAGAATTCGGTCAATCATTGAAAAATATTTTTGCAATTTTCAATTTTAATGATTGCCATAGCAACGATTAGGGGTAAAGTTAACAACTTACAACTCGCGAACGGCTTCTTAGATTGAAAGAAGCGACGTTCATAGTATGTATGCACAATTGTTTTCCATTGAGACATCAGTGGCGTGCCCGAAGGGCTCGCCACCAATCTTCATACAGCTCGATCATTTCAGGAAGATGATGTTATCAAATGTATGGTTCCAAGCCGATCGAAAGATGACAAGCTTAATATAGTAGGGTTTCAGCGAAATCGTATATATTGTATTGATATGTAACAGGTGTTTGTATGTATGTAGCGATACGGTTACGAAGGGCGCTCTATTCTGCATCATCAGTCCGTAGGAGTGTGATATCTTCCTTAATACATGGCCTAGAAACACGAAACTTTCAGGACTTGACAATGATGATATTACCGACCTTATAGAGACCGCCCGCCGAGCGGTCTATATACCGAGCCGTTGGTCAGAAAAATGTGTGTATGTATGTGCGGATGTATGTGCGGACGTTGTTGTCGTCCGTTTCGACATTTTCACTTTTTCAATTTGTTTTCTCGAAAACGGTTAGAGGGGGAGCAAACAAGTTTTCTGGGTTAATAGAGGGATAGTGCGACTAGCTTCGGTAAAAAGTTCAGTTATACAGGGTGTTCCGTTTCGGAGATATAAAACGTCAAAGTCGAAATTTCAGCGATTTCCGTTGAAATCGATTACAGGTCGCAAAACTTAACTAAATCGATTTAAATTTTTTGTGGTTGTAGAGGACCGGCAGCTTCAGAACCCTATTGAAACTGGCGGTATTCCGAAAATGGGAAGTAATTTTTTTGAATTTTTTTATGTCGAAAAATGCAGTTTGCAGACCCCTCTTTGGCACCAAATAACTCGGTCGCCGGAACGCCGGACAGAAAAACGTATTTGAACTTAAAACTAAAGAATCTCAAATACTTTCTGTTTGCAATACATTTACCTATACCTAAAACGACTGGAAATTGGAAAAATTTGGGAAAAGTGGAAATTACGATTTTTCATGCAAATTTTTGACGGTTGTCAATTATTTTGGGGGTCAAAATGGTCAAAATGGAGTTGACAATTTATAACTCGCGGACGCCTTCTGCGATTGGAACGAGTGAGGTGGCTATCGAAAGGGATGGAAGTAAAATACTTTTTTATTTGAAAATAATTTCCATTTTTGGTAGTCATGACGACGATCAATTTGATTTCTCCGTTATTTATTGAGTTGCAGAGTAGAGATTTCGCATCTAAGTAGAATTCGGTCAATCATTGAAAAATATTTTTGCAATTTTCAATTTTAATGATTGCCATGGCAACGATTAGGGGTAAAGTTAACAACTTACAACTTGCGAACGGCTTCTTAGATTGAAAGAAGCGACGTTCATAATATGTATGCACAATTTGTTTCCATAGAGACATCCGTGGCGTGCCCGAAGGGCTCGCCACCAATCTTCATCCAGCTCGACCATTTCAGGAAGATGATGTTATCTAATGTATGGTTCAAACCCGATCGAAAGATGACAAGTTTAATTTAGTAGGGTTTCAGCGAAATCGTACATATTGTATTTATATGTAATATGTGTTTGTATGTATATAGCGATACGGTTACGAAGGGCGGTCTATTCTGCATCATCAGTCCGTAGGAGTGTGATATCTTCCTTAATACATGCTCTAGAAACACGAAACTTTCAGGGCATGACAATGATGATATTATCGACATTATGGAGCCCCCTTTCAGTGCATGACAATGATGATATTACCGACCTTATAGAGCCCTCTCGGGGGCGATTAGGCGGTCTACGCAATCTAGTTATAGACCGCCCGCCGAGCGGTCTATATACCGAGCCGTTGGTCAGGAAAATGTGTGTATGTATGTGCGGCCGTATGTTGTCCGTTTCGACATTTTCACCTTTTCTATTTTTTTTTCTCGGAAACAGGTAGACGGAGAGCAACCAAATTTTCTGGGTTAATAGAGGGATAGTGCGGCTAGCTTCGGTAAAAAATTCAGTTATAGAGGGTGTTCCGTTTCGGAGATATAAAACGTCAAAGTCGAAATTTCAGCGATTTCCGTTGAAATCGATTACAGGTCGCAAAACTTAACTAAATCGATTTAAATTTTCAGAGGTTGTAGAAGACCGGGGTGTTCCGAACCCTATTGAAATTGGCGACATTCGGAAAATGGGAAGTAATTCTTTTGAATTTTTTTATGTCGAAAAATGCCCTTTGTAGACCCCTCTTTGGCGCTTAATAAGTCGAAGCCGGAGCATCGGACAGAAAAACGTATTTGAACATAAAACTAAAGAATCTCAAATACTTTTTTTTCCAATACATTTACCTATACCTAAAACGACTGGAAATTGTAAAAATTTGAGAAAAACTGGAAATTACCATTTTTTGTGCAATTTTTTGACAGTTTTTAATTTTTTTGGGGGTCAAAATGGATTCAAATCGAAATCCCATGTGCCTTATCGGAAAGAGGTCGCCGAAATACGTGATTTGCATATTTTTTGGTTCCTTCATTCCTAATAGGAAAGGAGCAAGCGATAATTAAATTTCGATTTTTTACGATTTTTTTTCATGACATCTCTACATTTGAATCACTCTGTATCTTTTCCTATCTAATTTCTTTCAACTTTTTCAACGCTATTCCTTGGAGATATAATCAGGCTTTAAAATGATTCCCGAATGGGTAATTCAGGACCGAATTTAGGGGGTAAAAACTCAATTTTTCTGTTTTTTTCAACCAAAATTCATCTTTAAAAGGCATTATTATATATTATTTCTCTTATTTGACGATTCTTTTTTGGTTTATTTTCTTCCCTAATCATCTAAGAACACTCCTAAATAATTAAAATTCCATATTTTTTCGTTAAAGTTATAAATAAATACCTTTTTTGGCATCGGTGCAGGAAAAATTTTAAAAAGTGCATATATACAAGCCGTGCCTTGACAAAACAATTGAACGGACCCTCTTTACATCGAAATTAAAATATGACCTGTCAAAATGTCATGAAAATAACAGTTTTTGTAGCGATATTGGAAGCTTCCTGGACCGATTTCGGCTTGAAATATACATGGAAAAGGTAAAACGGACTTTGTATTTTTATTTACAATACATTTCATTGGACGATTTAAGCATTAAATACGAATTTTTTTAATTTTTCTCAGACCATGCAAATGCATGTCAAAATCAGTTTCCTACGGAGAAATGTATTAAAATATGAAGGGTCGAAATGTCGCAAAAATGTCAGTTTTCCTTGCGAGATTTTAGGGTTTCTGAACCGTTTTCGGCTTGACAAATACCGGGCAACGCCTCTATAGACATTCCCGTGTGAATTTCGGAACATATAATTTGAAGAATTAGTCATTAAATACCAATTTTAATAATTTTTCGATGACGCGGCAAAACATCATAGAGAGGGTATTCCATTAGGTAGTATACGGTGTATATCACAATGACGGGTCAGATTTAAAGTTGGAAATCTGAAAAAAAAATTCTCCGAGATGTGGTTTAAATCATTCCGAGGTATTCTTAGATATTCATCTCATATAATAATCCCAGAAAGAATCACTTAATTAGAAATGTAGTATATAATAATGCCGGTTAAAAATAGGATTTGTTGGAAAAAATGAAAAAAGTTCAATTTTTGCCCTCTAAATAAGCTCCTGGATGACCGGTTTAGGATTCATTTTAAAGCTTGATTATCACTCTATAAGATAGCGTTTAATAAATTGTCAAAAATGTATGTAGAAAAAATACAGAGTGATTCAAATGTACCGATGTCGAGGGCAAAAAATCTAAACATCGAAATTAAATCGTCGATTGCTCTATTCCTATAAGGAACGAAGAAACTAAAAAATATGAAATCAACGTATTTCGATAAGCTCTTTCCGGCTATGTATATGGGATTTTGATTTGGATCCATTTTGACCACGAAAAAATTAAAAACCGTAAAAAATATGGGTCAAAAATCTAAATTTCCAGTTTTTCCAAAATTTATCCTATTTCTAGTCGTTTTAGGTATAGGTAAATGTATTGCAAAAAGAAAGTATTTGATATTTTGAAGTTTTACGTTTGAATCCGTTTTTCTGTCCGACGTTTCGTTTTCGAGTTATTTAGTACCAAAGAGGGGTCTGCAAATGACATTTTCAACTTTAAAAAATTAAAAAAAAAAAATACTTCCAATTTTTCTATCCTAACCAATATTAACAAAATTTTGTAACTTTAGGTCTTCTAACACCTTCGAAAATTTAAAACGGTTTAATCCACTATTGTGACTTTTATCCAATTTCAACCGAAATCGCGAAAATTTCGACTTTGACGTATATTTTTTTAACGGAACATCCTGTACATGTTAATTTTTTGCTAAAGCTTCTTCCATTATTCCTCTTCAAAATGAAGAAGTGTAGGAGTTTCGCTATTAATTATATAGGATAAAAAAAATCGCGAATCTGAGAACAATATTGTACATGCCATAGCAAACATACCATAGCAAGCAAAAAAGTATCGTCATAGAAAGTTTTACATTGTAAAAAAGACCACGATTATTCAAAAATTTTATCTAGGGCATACAGGGTGGCTTAAAAATTTAATTTTAAATTGTGACTTTTAGATTCTTGAGCCACCCTATATTGTTTTACATCAAGTTTTAATAACCATGCTCTTTATGTATAATTTTTCACATCTCAGGTGAAGCGGCCCAAAAAATTAACTTTTTTCGCTAATTTCAAAACTGAATATTTCATCACTAAGATGATTGTAGAGTACCCAACTAGGCCAAGCAATAGAGCGATTTGTCGTGACATTAATCTTATTGGAAAACCGCCTGTGCCATCATCTGAAAGACGATCCGTAGATGATTCCTGTTATAAATCCAACTCTGAAATTTTTGCCATTAATTTGTTATAAACATTTTTAAGCAAAAACACGTGATTTTTTTAGTTTTTTGCTTATAAAATGGAAAGTAATGAAGCAATCTTAATGATGTCAATGGACGATTTATAGAGAATTAAAATACGAACAAAATGAGAGGTCGAGCGTCCCGAGAGGATAAGTAGCAACGGAGAAAATCCGGAAAAACCGGAAAATTAAGGGTTTTTGTTTTAAATTCATAAATCGGCCATTTTTTAACGCAGATGGCTCAAAATTTGGGAAAAAGTAGTAATTTATAGCTACTTTATGTGTGCAAAACCCCGACGCTGTCCGACGATTAGTTTTTCCACAATCGTCATTTTAATTTCTCAGCACACTATTTTGCAACAGGTCTGGATGATATGGATCGTCCGATTTTAATTATTGAGACGGATTTGAAAGCAAATCGTATATATTTGCATTTCTATGTGTACGGAAATATATGTCTGTATACAGGCTGTCCAATAAGTGTTGGTTTGAGCAAATACTCCTAGTTGTACCAGGATAAATGTTATTAAACCGGATTTCATGCAAATCGATTATATTTGTTTTTATATGTGTTGTATATACGTCCTATTATTACTTAGATAAACTTTATTAGGTCGGATTTCACGCAAATCGAATACATTTGTATTACTATGTTTTATGTTTGTATGTATGTATACAGGGTGTCCGAAAAGTTTCTTTTGGCAAAAGTAGATTCTATGTGTGGTGTTTGTATGTGTGTAGCGACATGGTTACGAAGGGCGGTCTATTCTGCATCATCAGTTCGTAGGAGTGTGATATCTTCCTTAATACATGGCCTAGAAACACGAAATTTTCAGGGCATGACAATGATGATATTACCGACCTTATAGAGCCCCCTCGGGGGGCGATTAGGCGGTCTACGCAATCTAGTTATAGAGCGCCTTTCAGGCCGCTCTATATACCGAGCCCTTGGTCAGAAAAATGTTCGCCGGTTGGTTAATCGTGTTTTTCGACAATCTCAATTTTTTTTCTCCGAGATGGTTGCAGGTGGAACGTTCAAATTTTCTGGGTTAATAGAGGGATAGTGCATCTAGCTTCGATAAAAAATTCAGTTACACAGGGTGTATCGTTTCGGAGTTATCAAACGTCAAAGTCGAAATTTCCGCGATATCGTATGAAATCGATTACAGGTCGCAAACCTTAATTAAATCGATTTAAATTTTCAGAGGTTGTAGAGGACCGGGAGCTTTAGAACCCTATTGAAACTGGCGGTATTCGGAAAATGGGAAGTAATTTTTTTGAATTTTTTTATATCGAAATATGCCGTTTGCAGACCCCTTTTTGGCACCAAATAACTCGGTCGCCGGAACGTCGGACAGAAAAACGGATTTGAACATAAAACTAAAGAATCTCAAATACTTTCTTTTTGCAATACATTTACCTATACCTAAAACGACTGGAAATTGGAAAAATTTGGGAAAAACTGGAAATTACGAATTTTAATGCAAATTTTTGACGGTTGTCAATTTTTTTGGGGGTCAAAATGGATTCAAATCGAAATCCCATGTACCTGATCGGAAAGACCTCGCCGAAATACGTTATAAACGTATTTTTTGGTCCCTTCATTCTTAATAGGAAAGGAGCAATCGATAATTAAATTTAGATTTTTTACGATTTTTTTTCATGACATCTCTACATTTGAATCACTCTGTATCTTTTCCTATCTAATTTCTTCCAACTTTTTCAACGCTATCCCTTGGGGATATAATCAGGCTTTAAAATGAATCCCGAATGGGTGATACAGGGCCTGATTTAGGGGGTAAAAACTCATTTTTTCTGTTTTTTTTTCATCAAAATTCATCTTTAAATGGCATTATTATGTATTATTTCTCTTATTTAACAGCTCTTTTTTGATTTATTTTCTTCCTACATCATCTGAGAACACTCCACACTAATTAGAATTACATATTTTTTCGTTAAAGTTATAAATAAAAAGCTCTTTTAGCATCGGTGCAGGAAAAATTTAAAAAATGCATATATTAATAGTCTCTTTACGTCGAAATTAAAAAATATGACCTGTCAGAATTATGCAAAAATGCCAATATTTTTAGTGATTTTGGAAAGATCCTGGGCCCATTTCGGCTTGGAATATACATGGAAAAGACAGAATGGACTTTATATTTTTAATTATGGTGCATTTCATTGGGCGATTTAAGCACTAAATACCAATTTTTTTATCTTTCTGAGACCCAGCAAAAGCATTTCCAAATCAGTTTATACGGAGAAATGTATTAAAATATGAAGGGTCGAAATGTCGCAAAAATGCCAGTTTTTCTTGTGAGATTTTAGGGCTTCTGGACCGTTTTGGGCTTGAAAAATACCGGGCAACGCCTCTACAGACCTTCCCGTGTGGATTACGGAACATATAACTTGAAGAATTGGGCATTCAGAACCATTTTTAACTATTTTTCGATGACGGTGCAAGGCTGCATAGAATGGTTTTATTCCATTAGTTAGTGTACGGGGTAAATCACAATGAGTGGTCTGATTTAAAATTTGCTTAGGTTTGTTATTATTTGAGAACGGCTTATCTGATTAAAACGAGTGAGGTGGCAATCGAAAGGGAAGGAATTAAGCAATTTTCTTATTTCAAAATAATTTCGACATTTCGTTGGCATGACGACGAACAACTAGCTATTTTCGTTAATTTTTGAGTTGGACAGTTGAAAGTTGATATATGGGAAGAATTCGGTCAATTATTCAAAATTCTATATGTAAAATTTTGATTCGCATGGTTTCTATAGCAACGATTAAGGATAAAGTTGCCAATTTCTAACTCACGCACGGGTGATCTGATTGAAACGACTGAGGTGGCAATCGATTGGCAAGGAAGTAAGCTACTTTTTATGTGAAAATAATTTTGACATTTCGTTGCCGTGACGACGAACAATTTGCTATTCCCGGTATTTATTGAGTTGGAGATTGGAAATTTGATATATGGGAAGAATTCGGTCAATCATTTAAAATTATATGTGTAAATTTTGATTCGCGTGGTTTCTATAGCAACAATTAATGATAAAGTTGACAATTTCTAACTCACGCACGGCTTATCTGATTGAAACGAGTGAGGTGGCAATCGAAAGGGAAGGGAGTAAGCTACTTTGTTATGTGAAAATAATTTTGATTTTCCGTTGCCGTGACGACGAATAATTTGCTATTTCCGTAATGTATTGAGTTGGATAGTTGAAATTTGATGTCTGCGAAGAATTCTGGCACTCATTCAAAAATATATCTGTAAAAATCGATTCCCATGGTTGGCATAGCAACGATTAAGGATAAAGTTGACAATTTCTAACTCACGCACGGCTTATTTGATTGAAACGACTGAAGTGGCAATCGAAAGGGAAGGAAGTAAGCTACTTTTTTATGTGAAAATAATTTTGATTTTCCGTTGCCGTGACGACGAATAATAATTTGCGATTTCCGTAATGTATTGAGTTGGATAGTTGAAATTTGTTATCTGGGAAGAATTCGGCCAATCATTCAAAAACATATCTGTAAAAATCGATTGCCATGGTTTCTATAGCAACGATTAAGGATAAAGTTGACAATTTCTAACTCACGCACGGCTTATCTGATTGAAACGACTGAAGTGGCAATCGAAAAGGAAGGAAGTAAGCTACTTTTTTATGTTAAAATAATTTTGATTTTCCGCTGCCGTGACGACGAATAATTTGCTATTTCCGTAATGTATTGATTTGGATAGTTGTATACTATGTGTCGTGTTTGTTGTGTTTGTATGTATGTATAGTACAGGGTGTCCGAAAGGTCTTTATATGGACAAATACCTTTGCTATTTGTACAAATATAAACTTAATTGTCGGATTTAAAGCAAATCGTATACATTTGCATTTCTATGTGTACGGATGTATATGTCTGTATACAAGCTGTCCAAAAAGTCATTGTAGGAGCAAGTACCCCTAGTAGTACCAGGATAAATGTAATTAAACCGGATTTCATGCAAAATCGATTATATTTGTTTTTATATGTGTTGTATATACGTCTACAGGGTGTTCGAAAAGTCTTGGTATGGGCAAATACTTCTAATAGTACCGAAATAAACCTAATTAATTAGGATTTTAAGTAAATCGACTATATTCCTATTTAAACGTGTGGGTATTAGTTTGAATGTATGTGTCCGAAAAGTCTTGGTATGGGATTCCTATTATTACTTAGATAAACTTTATTAGGTCGGATTTCACGCAAATCGAATACATTTGTATTAATATGTGTTTATGTTTTTATGTATGTATACAGGGTGTCCGAAAAGTTTTTCGTTGGCAAAAATAGTTTCTACGTGTAGGCGTTTTTATGTTTGTAGCGATACGGTTACGAAGGGCGGTCTATTCTCCATCATCAGTCCGAAGGAGTGTGATATCTTCCTTAATATATGGCCTAGTAACACGAAATTTTCAGGGCATGACAATGATATTACCGACCTTATAGAGCACCCTCGGGGGGCGATTAGGCGGTCTATGCACCCTAGTTATAGACCGCCTTTCAGGCTCGGTCTATATACCGAGCCCTTGGTCAGAAAAATGTGTGTATGTATGTATGTTGTCCGTTTCGACATTTCCACCTTTTCAATTTTTTCTCGAAAACGGTTAGAGGGGCAGCAACCAAATTTTCTGGGTTAATAGAGGGATAGTGCGACTAGCTTCGGTAAAAAATTCAGTTATACCGGGTGTTCCGTTTCGGAGTTATTAAACGTCAAAGTCGAAATTTCAGCGATTTCCGTTGAAATCGGGTACAGGTCGCAAAAGTGAATTAAATCGATTTAAATTTTTGGAGGTTGTGGAGGACCGGGAGCTTCAGAACCCTATTGAAACTGGCGGTATTCGGAAAATGGGAAGTAATTTTTTTGAATTTTTTTATGTCGAAAAATGCTGTTAGTAGACCCCACTTTGGCACTGAATAAGTCGAAACTGGAACATCGGACAGAAAAATGTATTTGAACTTAAAACTAAAGAATCTCAAACACTTTCTTTTTGCGATACATTTACCTATACCTAAAACGACTGCAAATTGGAAAATTTTGAGAAAAAGTGGAAATTACGATTTTTCATGCAAATTTTTGACGGTTGTCAATTTTTTTGGGGGTCAAAATGGATTCAAATCGAAATCCCATGTACCTTATCGGAAAGACCTCGCCGAACTACGTTATAAACGTATTTTTTGGTTCCTTCATTCGTAATAGGAAAGGAGCAATTGATAATTAAATTTCGATTTTTGACCATTTTTTTTTAAGACATCTCTACATTCGAATCACTCTGTATTTTTTCCTATCTAATTTCTTCTAACTTTTTCAACGCTATCCGTTGGGGATATAATCAGGCTTTAAAATGAATCCCGAATGGGTGATCCAGGGCCTGATTTAGGGGGTAAAAACTCATTTTTTCTGTTTTTTTCCATCAAAATTCATCTTTAAATGGCATTATTATTTATTATTTCTCTTATTATAGACCGCCTTTCAGGCTCGGTCTATATACCGAGCCCTTGGTCAGAAAATGTGTGTGCGTATGTGCGTGCGTGCGTGCGTATGTTGTCCATTTCGACATTTTCACTTTTTCAATTTTTTTTCTCGAAAATGGTTAGAGTGGCGGCAACCAAATTTTCTGGGTTAATAGAGGGATAGTGCGGCTAGCTTCGGTAAAAAATTCAGTTATACAGGGTGTTCCGTTTCGGAGCTATTAAACGTCAAAGTCGAAATTTCAGCTATTTTCGTTGCAATCGATTACAGGTCGCAAAAGTGAATTAAATCAATTTAAACTTTTGGAGGTTGTGGAGGACCGGGAGCTTCAGAACCCTATTGAAACTGGCGGTATTCGGAAAATGGGAAGCAATTTTTTTGAATTTTTTTATGGCGAAAAATGCTGTTTGTAGACCCCATTTTGGCACTGAATAAGTCGAAACTGGAACATCGGACAGAAAAATGTATTTAAACTTAAAACTAAAGAATCTCAAACACTTTCTTTTTGCAATACATTTACCTATACCTAAAACGACTGCAAATTGGAAAAATTTGAGAAAAAGTGGAAATTACGATTTTTCATGCAAATTTTTGACGGTTGTCAATTTTTTTGGGGGTCAAAATGGATTCAAATCGAAATCCCATGTACCTTATCGGAAAGATCTCGCCGAACTACGTTATAAACGTATTTTTTGGTTCCTTCATTCGTAATAGGAAAGGAGCAATTGATAATTAAATTTCGATTTTTGACCATTTTATTTCATGACATCTCTACATTCGAATCACTCTGTATTTTTTCCTATCTAATTTCTTCTAACTTTTTCAACGCTATCCGTTGGGGATATAATCAGGCTTTAAAATGAATCCCGAATGGGTGATCCAGGGCCTGATTTAGGGGGTAAAAACTCATTTTTTCTGTTTTTTTCCATCAAAATTCATCTTTAAATGGCATTATTATGTATTATTTCTCTTATTTAACAGCTCTTTTTTGGTTTATTTTCTTCCCTGATCATCTAAGAACGCTCCTAACTAATTAAAACTCCATATTTTTTCGTTAAAGTTATAAATAAATACCTTTTTTTGCATCGCTGCAGGAAAAAATTTAAAAAGTACATATATAAAAGCCGTGCCTTGAAAAAAAACAAATGAAACTGACCCTCTTTACATCGAAATTAAAATATGACCTGTCAAAATGTCATTAAAATAACAGTTTTTGTAGCGATATTGGAAGCTTCCTGGACCGATTTCGGCTTGAAATATACATGGCAAAGGTAAAACGGACTTTATATTTTTAGTTAAAATACGTTTCATTGGACGATTTAAGCATTAAATACGAATTTTTTTAATTTTTCTCAGACCATGCAAATGCATGTCAAAATCAGTTTCATACGGAGAAATGTATTAAAATATGAAGGGTCGAAATGTCGCAAAAATGTCAGTTTTCCTTGCGAGATTTTAGGGTTTCTGAACCGTTTTCGACTTGAAAAATACCGGGCAACGCCTCTATAGACCTTCCCGTGTGGATTTCGGAACATATAATTTGAAGAATTAGTCATTAAATACCAATTTTAACAATTTTTCGATGACGCGGCGAAGCATCATAGAAAGGCCATTCCATGAGGTAATATACGGGGTAAATCACAATGACGGGTCTGATTTAAATTTTGCTTAGATTTGTTATTAATTGAGAACGGATTATTCGATTGAAAAGAGTGATGTGGCAATCGAAAGGGGAGGAAGTAAGCTATTTTATTTGAAAATAATTTCGACATTTCGTTGTCATGACGACGAAAAATTTGCTATTTCCGATATTTATTGAGTTAGACAGCTGAAATTTGATATATGGGAAGAATTCGGTCAATCATTCAAAATTATATGTGTAAATTTTGATTCGCATGGTCTCTATAGCAACGATTAAGGATAAAGTTGACAATTTCTAAGTCACGTACGGCTGATCTGATTGAAACGAGTGAGGTGGCAATCGAAAGGGAACGAAGTAAGCTACTTTTTTATGTGAAAATAATTTTGACATTTCGTTGCCATGACGACGAACAGTTTGCTATTTCCATTATTTATTGAGTTTTAGAGTTGAAATTTGATATCTGGGTAGAATTCGGTCAATCATTCAAAAATATTTTTATAAATTTTGATTCCGATGATTACCATAGCAACGATTGAGCATAAAGTTGATCTTTACATCGAAATTTAAAAAATATGACCTGTCAAAATGTCATGAAAATAACAGTTTTTGTAGCGATATTGGAAGCTTCCTGGACCGATTTCGGCTTGAAATATACATGGCAAAGGTAAAACGGACTTTATATTTTTATTTACAATACATTTCATTGGACGATTTAAGCATTAAATACGAATTTTTTAAATTTTTCTCAGACCATGCAAATGCATGTCAAAATCAGTTTCATACGGAGAAATGTATTAAAATATGAAGGGTCGAAATGTCGCAAAAATGTCAGTTTTCCTTGCGAGATTTTAGGGTTTCTGAACCGTTTTCGACTTGAAAAATACCGGGCAATGCCTCTATAAACCTTCCCGTGTGGATTTCGGAACATATAATTTGAAAAATTAGTCATTAAATACCAATTTTAACAATTTTTCGATGACGCGGCGAAGCATCATAGAAAGGCTATTCCATGAGGTAGTATACGGGGTAAATCACAATGACGGGTCTGATTTAAATTTTGCTTAGATTTGTTATTAATTGAGAACGGATTATTCGATTGAAAAGAGTGATGTGGCAATCGAAAATTGAAAATAATTTCGACATTTCGTTGGCATGACGACGAAAAATTTGCTATTTCCGATTTTATTGAGTTAGAGAGCTGAAATTTGATATATGGGAAGAATTCGGTCAATCATTCAAAATTATATGTGTAAATTTTGATTCGCATGGTTTCTATAGCAACGATTAAGGATAAAGTTGATAATTTCTAACTCACGTACGGCTGATCTGATTGAAACGAGTGAGGTGGCAATCGAAAGGGAACGAAGTAAGCTACTTTTTTATGTGAAAATAATTTTGACATTTCGTTGCCATGACGACGAACAGTTTGCTATTTCCATTATTTATTGAGTTTTAGAGTTGAAATTTGATATCTGGGTAGAATTCGGTCAATCATTCAAAAATATTTTTATAAATTTTGATTCCGATGATTACCATAGCAACGATTGAGCATAAAGTTGATCATTTTTAACTCGCGAACGGCTTATCTGATTGAAACCAGTAAAGTGACGATCGAAATGTTAGAAAGTACACTACTTTTTTATGTGAAATTAATTTTGACATTTCGTTGCCGGGACGATGAACAATTTGCTATTTTCGTTATTTATTGAGTTGGAAAGTTGAAAACTGATATCTCGGAAGAATTCGGTCACTCATTCAAAAATATATCTGGAAAAATCGATTCCCATGGTTGGCATAGCAACGATTAAGGATAAAGTTGACAATTTATAACTCGCGGACGCCTTCTGCGATTGGAACGAGTGATGTGGCAATCGAAAGGGATGGCAGTAAACTACTTTTTTATTTGAAAATAATTTCGATTTTTGGTAGTCATGACGACGATTAATTTGATTTCTCCGTTATTTATTGAGTTGCAGAGTAGAAATTTCGCGTCTAAGTAGAATTCGGTCAATCATGGAAAAATATTTTCGCAATTTTCAATTTTGATGATTGCCATAGCAACGATTAGGGGTAAAGTTAACAACTTACAACTCGCGAACGGCTTCTTAGATTGAAAGAAGCGACGTTCATAATATGTATGCACAATTTTTTTCCATAGAGACATCAGTGGCGTGCCCGAAGGGCTCGCCACCAATCTTCATCCAGCTCGACCATTTCAGGAAGATGATGTTATCTAATGTATGGTTCAAAGCCGATCGAAAGATGACAAGTTTAATTTAGTAGGGTTTCAGCGAAATCGTACATATTGTATTTATATGTAATATGTGTTTGTATGTATATAGCGATACGGTTACGAAGGGCGGTCTATTCTGCATCATCAGTCCGTAGGAGTGTGATATCTTCCTTAATACATGGCCTAGAAACACGAACTTTTCAGGGCATGACAATGATGATATTACCGACCTTATAGAGCCCCCTCGGGGGCGATTAGGCGGTCTATCCGTACTAGTTTAACAGCTCTTTTTTGGTTTATTTTCTTCCTACATCATCTGAGAACACTCCTAACTAATTAAAACTCCATATTTTTTCGTTAAAGTTATAAATAAATACCTTTTTTTGCATCGCTGCAGGAAAAATTTTAAAAAGTACATATATAAAAGCCGTGCCTTGAAAAAAATAAATGAAACTGACCCTCTTTACATCGAAATTAAAATATGACCTGTCAAAATGTCATGAAAATAACAGTTCTTGTAGCGATATTGGAAGCTTCCTGGACCGATTTCGGCTTGAAATATACATGGCAAAGGTAAAACGGACTTTATATTTTTAGTTAAAATACGTTTCATTGGACGATTTAAGCATTAAATACGAATTTTTTTAATTTTTCTCAGACCATGCAAATGCATGTCAAAATCAGTTTCATACGGAGAAATGTATTAAAATATGAAGGGTCGAAATGTCGCAAAAATGCCAGTTTTCCTTGCGAGATTTTAGGGTTTCTGAACCGTTTTCGACGTATAATACCGGGCAACGCCTTTATAGACCTTCCCGTGTGGATTTCGGAACATATAATTTGAAGAATTAGTCATTAAATACCAATTTTAACAATTTTTCGATGACGCGGCGAAGCATCATAGAAAGGCTATTCCATGAGGTAGTATACGGGGTAAATCACAATGACGGGTCTGATTTAAATTTTGCTTAGATTTGTTATTAATTGAGAACGGATTATTCGATTGAAAAGAGTGATGTGGCAATCGAAAGGGGAGGAAGTAAGCTATTTTATTTGAAAATAATTTCGACATTTCGTTGGCATGACGACGAAAAATTTGCTATTTCCGATATTTATTGAGTTAGAGTGCTGAAATTTGATATATGGGAAGAATTCGGTCAATCATTCAAAATTATATGTGTAAATTTTGATTCGCATGGTTTCTATAGCAACGATTAAGGATAGAGTTGACAATTTCTAACTCACGTACGGCTGATCTGATTGAAACGAGTGAGGTGGCAATCGAAAGGGAACGAAGTAAGCTACTTTTTTATGTGAAAATAATTTTGACATTTCGTTGCCATGACGACGAACAGTTTGCTATTTCCATTATTTATTGAGTTTTAGAGTTGAAATTTGATATCTGAGTAGAATTCGGTCAATCATTCAAAAATATTTTTATAAATTTTGATTCCGATGATTACCATAGCAACGATTGAGCATAAAGTTGATCATTTTTAACTCGCGAACGGCTTATCTGATTGAAACCGGTAAAGTGACGATCGAAATGTTAGAAAGTTCACTAATTTTTTATGTGAAAATAATTTTGACTTTTCGTTGCCGGGACGATGAACAATTTGCTATTTTCGTTATTTATTGAGTTGGAAAGTTGAAAACTGATATCTCGGAAGAATTCGGTCACTTATTCAAAAATATATCTGGAAAAATCGATTCCCATGGTTGGCATAGCAACGATTAAGGATAAAGTTGACAATTTATAACTCGCGGACGCCTTCTGTGATTGGAACGAGTGATGTGGCAATCGAAAGGGATGGCAGTAAACTACTTTTTTATTTGAAAATAATTTCGATTTTTGGTAGTCATGACGACGATTAATTTGATTTCTCCGTTATTTATTGAGTTGCAGAGTAGAAATTTCGCGTCTAAGTAGAATTCGGTCAATCATGGAAAAATATTTTCGCAATTTTCAATTTTGATGATTGCCATAGCAACGATTAGGGGTAAAGTTAACAACTTACAACTCGCGAACGGCTTCTTAGATTGAAAGAAGCGACGTTCATAATATGTATGCACAATTTTTTTCCATAGAGACATCAGTGGCGTGCCCGAAGGGCTCGCCACCAATCTTCATCCAGCTCGACCATTTCAGGAAGATGATGTTATCTAATGTATGGTTCAAAGCCGATCGAAAGATGACAAGTTTAATTTAGTAGGGTTTCAGCGAAATCGTACATATTGTATTTATATGTAATATGTGTTTGTATGTATATAGCGATACGGTTACGAAGGGCGGTCTATTCTGCATCATCAGTCCGTAGGAGTGTGATATCTTCCTTAATACATGGCCTAGAAACACGAACTTTTCAGGGCATGACAATGATGATATTACCGACCTTATAGAGCCCCCTCGGGGGCGATTAGGCGGTCTATCCGTACTAGTTTAACAGCTCTTTTTTGGTTTATTTTCTTCCTACATCATCTGAGAACACTCCTAACTAATTAAAACTCCATATTTTTTCGTTAAAGTTATAAATAAATACCTTTTTTTGCATCGCTGCAGGAAAAATTTTAAAAAGTACATATATAAAAGCCGTGCCTTGAAAAAAACAAATGAAACTGACCCTCTTTACATCGAAATTAAAATATGACCTGTCAAAATGTCATGAAAATAGCAGTTTTTGTAGCGATATTGGAAGCTTCCTGGACCGATTTCGGCTTGAAATATACATGGCAAAGGTAAAACGGACTTTATATTTTTAGTTAAAATACGTTTCATTGGACGATTTCAGCATTAAATACGAATTTTTTTAATTTTTCTCAGACCATGCAAATGCATGTCAAAATCAGTTTCATACGGAGAAATGTATTAAAATATGAAGGGTCGAAATGTCGCAAAAATGCCAGTTTTCCTTGCGAGATTTTAGGGTTTCTGAACCGTTTTCGACTTGTATAATACCGGGCAACGCCTCTATAGACCTTCCCGTGTGGATTTCGGAACATATAATTTGAAGAATTAGTCATTAAATACCAATTTTAACAATTTTTCGATGACGCGGCGAAGCATCATAGAAAGGCTATTCCATGAGGTAGTATACGGGGTAAATCACAATGACGGGTCTGATTTAAATTTTGCTTAGATTTGTTATTAATTGAGAACGGATTATTCGATTGAAAAGAGTGATGTGGCAATCGAAAGGGGAGGAAGTAAGCTATTTTATTTGAAAATAATTTCGACATTTCGTTGGCATGACGACCAAAAATTTGCTATTTCCGATATTTATTGAGTTAGAGTGCTGAAATTTGATATATGGGAAGAATTCGGTCAATCATTCAAAATTATATGTGTAAATTTTGATTCGCATGGTTTCTATAGCAACGATTAAGGATAGAGTTGACAATTTCTAACTCACGTACGGCTGATCTGATTGAAACGAGTGAGGTGGCAATCGAAAGGGAACGAAGTAAGCTACTTTTTTATGTGAAAATAATTTTGACATTTCGTTGCCATGACGACGAACAGTTTGCTATTTCCATTATTTATTGAGTTTTAGAGTTGAAATTTGATATCTGAGTAGAATTCGGTCAATCATTCAAAAATATTTTTATAAATTTTGATTCCGATGATTACCATAGCAACGATTGAGCATAAAGTTGATCATTTTTAACTCGCGAACGGCTTATCTGATTGAAACCGGTAAAGTGACGATCGAAATGTTAGAAAGTTCACTAATTTTTTATGTGAAAATAATTTTGACATTTCGTTGCCGGGACGATGAACAATTTGCTATTTTCGTTATTTATTGAGTTGGAAAGTTGAAAACTGATATCTCGGAAGAATTCGGTCACTTATTCAAAAATATATCTGGAAAAATCGATTCCCATGGTTGGCATAGCAACGATTAAGGATAAAGTTGACAATTTATAACTCGCGGACGCCTTCTGCGATTGGAACGAGTGAGGTGGCTATCGAAAGGGATGGAAGTAAACTACTTTTTTATTTGAAAATAATTTCGATTTTGGGTAGTCATGACGACGATCAATTTGATTTCTCCGTTATTTATTGAGTTGCAGAATAGAAATTTCGCATCTAAGTAGAATTCGGTCAATCATTGAAAAATATTTTTGCAATTTTCAATTTTAATGATTGCCATAGCAACGATTAGGGGTAAAGTTAACAACTTACAACTCGCGAACGACTTCTTAGATTGAAAGAAGCGACGTTCATAATAAGTATGCACAATTTTTTTCCATAGAGACATCAGTGGCGTGCCCGAAGGACTCTCCACCAATCTTCATCCAGCTCGACCATTTCAGGAAGATGATGTTATCTAATGTATGGTTCAAAGCCGATCGAAAGATGACAAGTTTAATTTAGTAGGGTTTCAGCGAAATCGTACATATTGTATTTATATGTAATATGTGTTTGTATGTATATAGCGATACGGTTACGAAGGGCGGTCTATTCTCCATCATCAGTCCGAAGGAGTGTGATATCTTCCTTAATACATGGCCTAGCAACACGAAATTTTCAGGGCGTGACAATGATGATATTACCGATCTTATAGAGACCCCTCGGGGGGCGATTAGGCGGTCTATGCACCCTAGTTAGAGACCGCCTTTCAGGCTCGGTCTCTATACCCCCTGCTGGGTCAGAAAAATGTGTGTATGTGCGTGCGTGCGTGCGTATGTTGTCGTCCGTTTCGACATTTTCACCTTTTCAATTTTTTTTCTCGAAAACGGTTAGAGGGAGGGCAACCAAATTTTCTGGGTTAATAGAGGGATAGTGTGGCTAGCTTCGGTAAAAAATTCAGTTATACAGGGTGTTCCGTTTCGGAGATATAAAACGTCAAAGTCGAAATTTCAGCGATTTCCGTTGAAATCGATTACAGGTCGCAAAACTTAACTAAATCGATTTAAATTTTCAGAGGTTGTAGAGGACCGGGGTGTTCCGAGCCCTATTGAAATTGGCGATATTCGGAAAATGGGAAGTAATTTTTTTGAATTTTTTTATGTCGAAAAATGCCCTTTGTAGACCCCACTTTGGCACTGAATAAGTCGAAACCGAAACTTCGGACAGAAAAACGTATTTGAACATAAAACTAAAGAATCTCAAATACTTTCTTTTTGCAATACATTTACCTATACCTAAAACGACTGCAAATTGGAAAAATTTGGGAAAATCTGGAAATTACGAATTTTCATGCAAATTTTTGACGGTTTTGAATTTTTTGGGGGGTCAAAATGGATCCAAATCGAAATTCCATGTACCCTATCGGAAAGAGCTCGCCGAAATACGTTAGAAACGTATTTTTTAGTTCTTTTATTTCTAATAGGAAAGGAGAAATCGATAATTAAATTTCGATTTTTTACGATTTTTTTTCATGACATCTCTACATTTGAATCACTCTGTATCTTTTCCTATCTAATTTCTTCTAACTTTTTCAACGCTATCCGTTGGGGATATAATCAGGCTTTAAAATGAATTCCGAATGGGTGATCCAGGGCCTGATTTAGGGGGTAAAAACTCATTTTTTATGTTTTTTTCCATCAAAATTCATATTTAAAAGGCATTATTATATATTATTTCTCTTATTTAACGATTCTTTTTTGGTTTATTTTCTTCCCTGATCATCTAAGAATACTCCTAACTAATTAAAACTCCATATTTTTTCGTTAAAGTTATAAATAAATACCTTTTTTTGCATCGCTGCAGGAAAAATTTTAAAAAGTGCATATATAAAAGCCGTGCCTTGACAAAACAATTGAACGGACCCTCTTTACATCGAAATTAAAATATGACCTGTCAAAATGTCATGAAAATAACAGTTTTTGTAGCGATATTGGAAGCTTCCTGAACCGATTTCGGCTTGAAATATACATGGCAAAGGTAAAATGGTCTTTATATTTTTAATAGCGGTACATTTCATTGGACGATTTGAGCATTAAATACCAATTTCATTAATTTTGCTGAGGTCCTGCAAAGGCATTTAAAAATCAATTTCTATACGGGGAAATTTATTCATTTAATTATAATGTATGAAATGTCACAATTTGTCTAAAATGTCAGCATTTTGATGCGAGATTGGAAGGAGTCCGGACCAACTTCGGCTTCGAATTTACCGGGCAATGCATTTAGGGACCTTATACTTTCGGTAGAAAGACATTTCATTTCATATTATACCGATTAAATACCATTTTAATCGATTTTCCTATGACGCTACAAAGCATCATTGAAGATTCTAATATGAAGCTCAGTGGCATCGAAAAAATCCCAAAATATGCATTTTATTTTCTAACCATGAGCGTGTATACTTTTGGGGCAATATATTAATTATTATTGAATAATTTTAATTTAATTTTAGGGAAATGACTTGATTCGGATCGTTTTAAAGTAACCAGAACGATTCTAAAATACATTTTATACCTTCCGGCATGTGCATGATTGTATATATGTCTACAGGGTGTCCGAAAAGTCTTTGTATGCGCAAATATCTTTGTCATTAGAGCGATGAAAAACTTAAATGAGTCTTATTTCAAGGAAATCGTAAATTTTTCATTCCTTTGTGTGGTTGTTTATATGTTGGTACACAACAGAATGTCCAAAAAGTCTTTGTATGGGGAAATATCTTTGCCAAATTTAATTTTAGGGAAATGAATGGACTCCCTTTTAAAGTAACCTGAACGATTCGAAAGTACATTTTATACCTTTCGGCATGTGGGTGATTCTGTATATGCCTACAGGGTGTCCGAAAAGTCTTTATATGCGCAAATAACTTTGTCATAAGTACGAAGATAAAATTAATAGGGTCGGTTTTCAAGAAAATCGAAAATATTTAAATTACCATGTGTCGTGTTGTGTTGTGTTTTTATGTATGTATACAGGGTGTCCGAAAAGTCTTTGAATGGGCAAATACCTTTGCCTTTCGTACAAATAGTAACTCGATGGTCGGATTTAAAGCAAATCGTAGGTATATATTTGCATTTCTATGTGTACGGATTTATATGTTTGTATACAGGGTGTTGGAAAAGTCTTAGTTTGGAATGGGCAAATACTCCTATTAGTACTTAGATAAACATTATTAGGCGAATTTCAAGTAAATCGAATATATTTGTATTAATATGTGTTTATGCTTGTACGTGTGTATACAGGGTGTCCGAAAAGTCTTATTATTTGCAACTCCTTTTATTAGGACCAAAATAAACTTAATTAAGGCGGATTTCAAGAAAATTGTCTATATTTGTATTACTATGTGTTTATGCTTGTGCGTGTGTATACAGGGTGTCCGAAAAGTCTTATTATTTGCAACTCCTTTTATTAGGACCAAAATAAACTTAATTAAGGCGGATTTCAAGAAAATCGTCTATATTTGTATTACTATGTGTTTATGATTGTACGTGTGTATACAGGGTGCAACTCCTTTTATTAGGACCTAAATAAACTTAATTAAGGCGGATTTCAAGAAAATCGTCTATATTTGTATTACTATGTGTTTATGCTTGTACGTGTGTATACAGGGTGTCCGAAAAGTCTTAGTATTTGCAACTCATTTTAATACGACCAAAATAAACGTAATTAAGGCGGATTTCAAGAAAATCGTCTATATTCCTATTTAAACGCGTGAGTGTTAGATTGAATGTATACAGGGTGTCCAAAAATTCTTGGAATGGGCAAATACTCCTATTAGTACTTAGATAAACTTTATTAGGTCGAATTTCAAGCAAATCAAATATATTTGTATTAATATGTGTTTGTTTGTATGTATGTATACAGGGTGTCCGAAAAGTATTTTTGTTGGCAAAAATAGTTTCTACGTGTAGGTGTTTGTATGTATGTAGCGATGGGGTCACGAAGGGCGGTCTATTCTCAATCATCAGTCCGAAGGAGTGTGATATCTTCCTTAATACTTGGCCTAGAAACACGAAATTTTCAGGGCATGACAATGATGATATTACCGACCTTATAGAGCCTCCTCGGGGGGCGATTAGGCGGTCTATCCGTGCTAGTTATAGACCGCCCTTCAGGCTCGGTCTATATACCGAGCCCTTGGTCAGAAAATGTGTGTGCGTATGTGCGTGCGTGCGTATGTTGTCCGTTTCGACATTTTCACTTTTTCAATTTTTTTTCTCGAAAATGGTTAGAGTGGCGGCAACCAAATTTTCTGGGTTAATAGAGGGATAGTGCGGCTAGCTTCGGTAAAAAATTCAGTTATACAGGGTGTTCCGTTTCGGAGCTATTAAACGTCAAAGTCGAAATTTCAGCGATGTCCGTTGAAATCGATTACAGGTCGCAAAAGTGAATTAAATCGATTTAAATTTTCAGAGGTTGTAGAAGACCGGGGGGTTCCGAAGCCTATTGAAACTGGCGGTATTCGGAAAATGGGAAGTAATTTTTTTGAATTTTTTTATGTCGAAAAATGCCCTTTGTAGACCCCACTTTGGCACCGAATAAGTCGAAACCGGAACATCGGACAGAAAAACGTATTTGAACATAAAACTAAAGAATCTCAAATACTTTCTTTTTGCAATACATTTACCTATACTTAAAATGACTGGAAATTGGAAAAATTTGGGAAAAACTGGAAATTACGAATTTTCATGCAAATTGTAATATATTCGGTAGTATTTAAATAAAACTCCGATATTTACTACGAACTATCTATTTACTAGAATCAGGTTGTTAATATAAACAAATGCCTTGAGTACCGAAAACATACTGATTCTTTAGTCGAGAATCCACGGTACCCTTATTTTGGTACTCTACCGATACGAGGTGCAATATAAAATTAATGCCTACATATATCACACCTCCCTCCTACAAAAAAAAAATTATACACACATTATTTAAGTGTACGCCAAACGTTCCACCGGTCTTACATTTCTTTTTGGCCGCCGCACAATTTCACTATTGGCTTCACTATTTTCACTTTGATTATTGACTGGGGAAATTGTCAAATCCACTGTTTCAATGTTTTCTGAAATTTCTGGCTGTTCGTAATTTGAATCAAAAAAAGATTTGTTGCATTTCAATTTTTTTATTTGATTTAAATGTCTTTTCCACATCACGTCATTTAAATCCGGAATTTTTACTAAATAAGTGGATTTGCCAATTTTCTTAACAACCATTGCTTTAATCCAGGTCGAATTTCTAACATTACGATAATCTTTTACTGTTACGCACTCACCAATATAAAAATCTAAACTTCTTTTTCCCCCATGATAAAATTTTTGTTTTTTTTTGTTGTGTCAGAACCCGACCTTTTAAATCAGTATTAATTTTTAAATTTGTGTTTGGTAAGAGGTTATCAAACCTGGTCCTTAGATTACGTCCAAACATTAAGGTAGCAGGACTAACCCCTGTGGTGCAATGAATTGTATTTCTAAAATCAAACAGGAAATTACATAAAACCTTATTTAAATCATCAATACTATGCTTTTTATTGCCCAAGGCGTTTAGAAGTGCATTTTTAACCGTTTTTACGGCGTTTTCGGCAGCGCCGTTTGAAGAAGGATGAAAAGGGGGTGAAATAATATGTCTAATATTATTTCGAGATAAGAATTCATGAAATTCTCGCGAGCAAAATGTGGTAGCATTGTCAGTGACAATGCGTCTTGGCAAGCCAAATCTGGCAAAACTTGCCCTTAATATATTGATGGTTGATTTGGAGGTAAGTGAATTTACAGGGAATACCTCCAGCCACTTGGAGTGCGCATCTAATAATATTAAATATTGTTTACCTAAAAAGGGGCCCATAAAATCGAGGTGAATTCTATCCCAAACTTCATCAGGATAAGGCCATGTTTCAAGAACTGCATTATCCGGAGTTTTCTTGTTTAATAAACAACTTTCGCATGTTCGACAAATATTTTCTATATCTCGATCTAGCCCTGGCCACCAAATATATGAACGAGCTAAGCTTTTCATCTTAGCCACGCCCAAATGTGACACGTGCAAACTTTCTAAAATACTGGATTGTAACGTCCCTGGAATAATTATCCGGTTGTTCCACAAAATGCACTCTGACTCAATGCTGAGTTCATTTCTAACTCTATAGAACGGTTTCATATTTTCGAGAACTTTTGTTGGCCACCCGGTAAGTAAATATTTTTTTACACATAATAGGGTTTCATCTTTTTGCGTTTCCATTTTAACTAATTCGAAATTTATGGGGAAGTCTTTATTTTCCGAAAAATAATTAACATAGTTAATATCAACGTTTTCCCATTCCTCTTCGCGAGTTTTAACTGGTAAACGCGACAAGCAATCTGCGTAATTTTTTTCAGACTTTACAAATTTAATATCATACTGATAGTTAGACAAAATAAGTGCCCAACGACGCAATCGATTTGCGGAGAATTGGGGTATCCCCTTCTGAGGATGAAAAATTGTGGTTAATGCCTTGTGGTCTGTCAACAAAGTAAATTTACGACCGTACAAATGTTGATTGAACTTACAGAGGGAAAAAATTATAGCCAATCCCTCTTTCTCTATCTGACTCATCTTTCTTTCAGAATCAGACAGAGTTCGTGAGGCATAAGCAATAGGTTTCTCTTGGCCATCTGGAAGCACATGCGCAATTAATCCAGAAATTCCGTAATCGCTAGCGTCACAGCTAAGAATCACTGGAAAAGAAGAATTATAATGTACCAAAATGGGTGCTGAAGTGAGCAGTTCTTTTATTTTCTTGAATGCCTTGTCACAATCTGGTGACCAGTACCATTTAACTTCCTTTTTTAATAAATTGTAAAATGGATACAAAATTGTTGATAAATTAGGGACAAATTGTCCATAGTAATTTATTAATCCAATAAAAGATTTAAGCTGGGTAACATTGCTTGGTTTTGGTGCATTTTGGACTGCCGTTATTTTGTCACTGGCAGTATGCAATCCCTCCTTATTTATAACAAATCCTAGATATGATATTTCAGGAACAAAAAATTTGCATTTATCTAAAGACAATTTAAGGTTCGCGTCTTGTAAAACCCCTAGAACTTTACCTAACCTCTGAAGGTGTTTTTCGCGGTTTTCTGCCGTGATCAATATGTCGTCTAAAAAGACAATAACCCCTTCAATACCTAACAACAGGGACTCCATGAGCTTTTGAAATTTGGCGGGAATACTAGCAATTCCAAAAGGTGCCCTATTATACTGATACAAACCCTTGTGGGTGGTAATGGTACACAACACCTTAGATTGGGAATCTAAACAAATCTGTTGATAGGCATTAGAAAGATCTAGTTTTGTAAAATGTACACCCCCCTGTAACGTTGCAAATAACTCGTTTATTCGGGGTAGTGGGTATTGATCCACCTCTATAAATGGGTTTAAGGTGATCTTAAAATCCCCGCAAAGCCTTACGGAACCATCTTTCTTTAAAACGGGAACAACTGGCGTCCCCCAAGGGCTGTAATTCACTGGTTCAATCACTCCCAACTCCTGAAGACGGTCTAACTCATTTTCTACTTTTTGTTTCATCGCAAATGGTAACGGCCTTGCTCGGAAAAACTTGGGAGTTATGTCATTAGCTTTTAGTTTTATCGATATACAACCCTTGTTAAATTTACCCAGACCCTGGGCGAAAACAGAACTATATTTCTTAATAACTAAATTTACGTCCTTTGAAGCTTCCAAAAAATTTAAGTTAGTAATATTAAGATTGAACTGATTAAAAAAATCGCGTCCTAACAACGGGGGCCCAGATGCATTTTTAATAACATAAAAATTTAAATTTTGTTCCTTATTTTCAAAATCTACTTTGCATGTGATGAAGCCTATTGGCACAATTTGTTCACCATTATATAAAGTAAAACATTTATTTGTTTCGTTTAACATTTTGTTTTTAAAATATGTCCAATAAAAACGTTCTGAAATAACACAAAAACTTGAACCGGTATCAAGAGTAAAGGTAAATTCAATATCTTCTATTTTTAAATTTATTAAAATGGAGTTATTATTGAATTCTAAGTTGTAAAGGGGATATTCGTCGGCTTCTAAATAATTATGTGTGTTCACAATGTATTAAACTTTTTAATACGCTTTTTTGGACATACTGGCGCCAAGTGGCCTTTCTTTTGACAAATATGACAAAAACAGTCTCTAAATGAACACTTATCTGCTGTGTGGTTCCCTCTACCACAAACGTAGCATGCCTGATTGATACGTGATGGGCCTGGCGCTGATTGCCTGCCCCCGCTGGTTCCACCCTGCTGCCATCCACGAGATGCCGTTCCTGCAGCTTGACATAGTGCCCCCTTATTTTTGTGAGAGGCCTGTGCAAAATTAATTTCCTGCTCCACCTTTACCAAACCAACTGACGTATCATCAATGTGGGATGCAGATTTAGCTACTGCAATTCCCACTGCATCTTCCAACTTAACTTCTCTTTTTTCCTCTAATAAACGATCCTGTACCGGGCCTTTATCATAACCGACGATGAACACATCACGAAGTACGTTTTGTAAAAATTGAGTAGACTCAAAATCACAGGAAGCTGCTAGATTTCTAAGTCTAGCAGCCCAGTCTCTGGCGGATTCACTCGCGACTTTATGAGCATTATAGAACTTATAGCGCCCCGCAAAAACCGTGAGGACGGGCTTAAAATGACCCGAAATTATAGCCACTAAATTAGCGTAAGTTTTGTCCTCCGGTTCTGTAGGCAGACATAAATCGCGCACTAACTGGTACACGTCTTCGCTTAATAAGTTTAGCAAAATTGCTCTTTTCCGACCATCATCGGTAATCTCATTTGCGGTAAAGTAATTGTCAAGCCGTCTTTTGTAAATGGCCCAATCCGAGTTGACTGGGTCAAACTCACGAAGGTGTTCGAAATTTTCGGCTGCCATTTTATAAAAAAAAATTGTGTTTAATTAATTAATGTGGGTTTTCACTTTTAGTACCGAAAGTTTAATTTGAAACTCCGCACAATTCACTAAAAGAGCAAACTCCTCGTCGCCACTGTAATATATTCGGTAGTATTTAAATAAAACTCCGATATTTACTACGAACTATCTATTTACTAGAATCAGGTTGTTAATATAAACAAATGCCTTCAGTACCGAAAACATACTGATTCTTTAGTCGAGAATCCACGGTACCCTTTTTTTGGTACTCTACCGATACGAGGTGCAATATAAAATTAATGCCTACATATATCACACAAATCTTTGACGGTTTTGAATTTTTTGGGGGGTCAAAATGGATCCAAATCGAAATCCCATGAGCCTTATCGGAAAGAGCTCGCCGAAATACGTTACAAACGTATTTTTTAGTTCTTTTATTCCTAATAGGAAAGGAGCAATTGATAATTAAATTTCGATTTTTGCCCATTTTTTTTCATGACATCTCTACATTCGAAACACTCTGTATCTTTTCCTATCTAATTTCTTCCAACTTTTTCAACGCTATCCCTTGGGGATATAATCAGGCTTTAAAATGAATCCCGAATGGGTGACCCAGGGCCTGATTTAGGGGGTAAAAACTCATTTTTTCTGTTTTTTTCCATCAAAATTCATCTTTAAATGGCATTATTATGTATTATTTCTCTTATTTAACAGTTCTTTTTTGGTTTATTTTCTTCCTACATCATCTGAGAACACTCCACACTAATTAAAATTCCATATTTTTTCGTTAAAGTTATAAATAAATACCTTTTTTTGCATCGGTGCAGGAAAAATTTTAAAAAGTGCATATAATAAAAGCCGTGCCTTGGAGAAACAAATGAAACTGACCCTCTTTACATCGAAATTAAAATATGACCTGTCAAAATGTCATGAAAATAACAGTTTTTGTAGCGATATTGGAAGCTTCCTGGACCGATTTCGGCTTGAAATATACATGCCAAAGGTAAAACGGACTTTATATTTTTAGTTACAATACATTTCATTGGACGATTTAAGCATTAAATACGAATTTTTTAAATTTTTCTCAGACCATGCAAATGCATGTCAAAATCAGTTTCATACGGAGAAATGTATTAAAATATGAAGGGTCGAAATGTCGCAAAAATGTCAGTTTTCCTTGCGAGATTTTAGGGTTTCTGAACCGTTTTCGACTTGAAAAATACTGGGCAATGCCTCTATAGACCTTCCCGTGTGAATTTCGGAACATATAATTTGAAGAATTAGTCATTAAATACCAATTTTAACAATTTTTCGATGACGCGGCGAAGCATCATAGAAAGGCTATTCCATGAGGTAGTATACGGGGTAAATCACAATGACGGGTCTGATTTAAATTTTGCTTAGATTTGCTATTAATTGAGAACGGATTATTCGATTGAAAAGAGTGATGTGGCAATCGAAAGGGGAGGAAGTAAGCTATTTTATTTGAAAATAATTTCGACATTTCGTTGGCATGACGACGAAAAATTTGCTATTTCCGATATTTATTGACTTAGAGAGCTGAAATTTGATATATGGGAAGAATTCGGTCAATCATTCAAAATTATATGTGTAAATTTTGATTCGCATGGTTTCTATAGCAACGATTAAGCATAAAGTTGACAATTTCTAACTCACGTACGGCTGATCTGATTGAAACGAGTGAGGTGGCAATCGAAAGGGAACGAAGTAAGCTACTTTTTTATGTGAAAATAATTTTGACATTTCGTTGCCATGACGACGAACAGTTTGCTATTTTCATTATTTATTGAGTTTTAGAGTTGAAATTTGATATCTGGGTAGAATTCGGTCAATCATTCAAAAATATTTATATAAATTTTGATTCCGATGATTACCATAGCAACGATTGAGCATAAAGTTGATCATTTTTAACTCGCGAACGGCTTATCTGATTGAAACCAGTAAAGTGACGATCGAAATGTTAGAAAGTACACTACTTTTTTATGTGAAAATAATTTTGACATTTCGTTGCCGGGACGATGAACAATTTGCTATTTTCGTTATTTATTGAGTTGGAAAGTTGAAAACTGATATCTCGGAAGAATTCGGTCACTCATTCAAAAATATATCTGGAAAAATCGATTCCCATGGTTGGCATAGCAACGATTAAGGATAAAGTTGACAATTTATAACTCGCGGACGCCTTCTGCGATTGGAACGAGTGATGTGGCAATCGAAAGGGATGGAAGTAAACTACTTTTTTATTTGAAAATAATTTCGATTTTTGGTAGTCATGACGACGATCAATTTGATTTCTCCGTTATTTATTGAGTTGCAGAGTAGAAATTTCGCGTCTAAGTAGAATTCGGTCAATTATTGAAAAATATTTTCGCAATTTTCAATTTTGATGATTGCCATAGCAACGATTAGGGGTAAAGTTAACAACTTACAACTCGCGAACGGCTTCTTAGATTGAAAGAAGCGACGTTCATAATATGTATGCACATTTTTTTTCCATAGAGACATCAGTGGCGTGCCCGAAGGGCTCGCCACCAATCTTCATCCAGCTCGACCATTACAGGAAGATGATGTTATCTAATGTATGGTTCAAAGCCGATCGAAAGATGACAAGTTTAATTTAGTAGGGTTTCAGCGAAATCGTACATATTGTATTTATATGTAATATGTGTTTGTATGTATATAGCGATACGGTTACGAAGGGCGGTCTATTCTGCATCATCAGTCCGTAGGAGTGTGATATCTTCCTTAATACATGGCCTAGAAACACGAACTTTTCAGGTCATGACAATGATGATATTACCGACCTTATTGAGCCCCCTCGGGGGGCGATTAGGCGGTCTATCCGTACTAGTTATAGAGCGCCACCAGCGCTCTATATACCGACCCGTCACTCAGGAAAATGTATGTTGGTTGACAAATCGTATTTTTCGGCAATCTCAAATTTTTTTCTCCGAGACGGTTACAGGTGGAACGTTCAAATTTTCTGGGTTAATAGAGGGATAGTGCGTCTAGCTTAGGTAAAAAATTCAGTTATAGAAGGCGTACCGTTTCGGAGTTATTAACCGTCAAAGTCGAAATTTCCGCGAATTCGTATGAAATCGATTACAGGTCGCAAAACTTAATTAAATCGATTTAAATTTTCAGAGGTTGTAGAGGACCGGGAGGTTCAGAACCCTATTGAAACTGGCGATATTCGGAAAATGGGAAGTAATTCTTTTGAATTATTTTATGTCGAAAAATGCCGTTTGCAGACCCCTCTTTGGCACCAAATAACTCGGTCGCCGGAACCTCGGACAGAAAAACGTATTTGAACTTAAAACTAAAGAATCTCAAATACTTTCTTTTTGCAATACATTTACCTATACCTAAAACGACTGGAAATTGGAAAAATTTGGGAAAAAGTGGAAATTACGATTTTTCATGCAAATTTTTGACGGTTGTCAATTTTTTTGGGGGTCAAAATGGATTTAAATCGAAATCCCATGTACCTCATCGGAAAGACCTCGCCGAACTACGTTATAAACGTATTTTTTTGTTCCTTCATTCTTAATAGGAAAGGAGCAATCGATAATTAAATTTAGATTTTTTACGATTTTTTTTCATGACATCTCTACATTTGAATCACTCTGTATCTTTTCCTATCTAATTTCTTCCAACTTTCTCAACGCTATCCCTTGGGGATATAATCAGGCTTTAACATGAATCCCGAATGGGTGATCCAGGGTCTGATTTAGGCGGTAAAAACTCATTTTTTCTGTTTTTTTTCCATCAAAATTCATCTTTAAATGGCATTATTATGTATTATTTCTCTTATTTAACAGCTCTTTTTTGGTTTATTTTCTTCCTACATCATCTGAGAACACTCCACACTAATTAAAATTACATATTTTTTCGTTAAAGTTATAAATAAAAAGCTCTTTTAGCATCGGTGCAGGAAAAATTTTAAAAAAATGCATATATTAATAGTCTGCCTTGGAAAATCAGTTGAAGCAGCCTATCTTTACGTCGAAATTAAAAAATATGACCTGTCAGAATTATTCAAAAATGTCAATACTTTTAGTGATTTTGGAGAGATCCTGGGGCCCATTTCGGCTTGGAATATACATGGATAAGACAGGATGGACTTTATGTTTTTAATTATGGTGCATTTCATTGGACGATTTAAGCACTAAATACCAATTTTTTTTATCTTTCTGAGACCCTGCAAATGGATTTAAAAATCAGTTTATACGGAGAAATGTATTATAATATGAAGGGTCTAAATGTCGCCAAAATGCCAGTTTTTCTTGCGAGAATTTTAGGGTTTCTGGACCGTTTTGGGCTTGAAAGTACCGGGCAACGCCTCTATAGACCTTCCCGTGTGAATTCCGGAACATATAACTTGAAAAATTGGGCATTCAGTACCATTTTTAACAATATATAGGTGACGCTGCAAGGCATCATAGAATGGTTTTATCCCATTAGTTAGTGTACGGGGTAAATCACAATGAATGGTCTGATTTAAAATTTGCTTAGGTTTGTTATTATTTGAGAACGGCTTATCTGATTAAATCGAGTGAGGTGGCAATCGAAAGGGAAGGAATTAAGCAATTTCCTCATTTCAAAATAATTTCGACATTTCGTTGGCATGACGACGAACAACTAGCTATTTTCGTTAATTTTTGAGTTGGACAGTTGAAAGTTGATATATGGGCAGAATTCGGTCAATCATTCAAAAATATTTTTTATAAATTTTGATTCTGATGATTACCATAGCAACGATTGAGTATAAAGTTGATCATTTTTAACTCGCGAACGGCTTATCTGATTGAAACGAGTGAGGTGGCAATCGAAAGGGAATGGAGTAAGCTCCTTTTTTATGTGAAAATAATTTTAATATTTCGTTGCCGTGACGACGAATAATTTGCGATTTCCGATATTTATTGAATTGGAGAGCTGAAATTTGATATCTGGAAAGAATTCGGTCAATCATTTAAAATTATATGTGTAAATTTTGATTCGCGTGGTTTCTATAGCAACAATTAATAATAAAGTTAACAATTTCTAACTCACGCACGGCTTATCTGATTGAAACGACTGAAGTGGCAATCGAAAGGGAAGGAAGTAAGCTCCTTTTTTATGTGAAAATAATTTTGATTTTCCGTTGCCGTGACGACGAATAATTTGCTATTTCCGTAATGTATTGAGTTGGATAGTTGAAATTTGATGTCTGGGAATAATTCGGGCACTCATTCAAAAATATATCTGTAAAAATCTATTCCCATGGTTGGCATAGCAACGATTAAGGATAAAGTTGACAATTTTTAACTCACGCACGGCTTATCTGATTGAAACGACCGAAGTGGAAGTCGAAAGGGAAGGAAGTAAGCTACTTTTTTATGTGAAAATAATTTTGATTTTCCGTTGCCGTGACGACGAATAATTTGCGATATCCGTAATGTATTGAGTTGGATAGTTGAAATTTGATATCTGGGAAGAATTCGGTCAATCATTCAAAAATATATCTATAAAAATCGATTCCCATGGTTTCTATAGCAACGATTAAGGATAAAGTTGACAATTTCTAACTCACGCACGGCTTATCTGATTGAAACGACTGAAGTGGCAATCGAAAGGGAAAGAAGTAAGCTACTTTTTTATGTGAAAATAATTTTGATTTTCCGTTGCCGTGACGACGAATAATTTGCGATATCCGTAATGTATTGAGTTGGATAGTTGAAATTTGATATCTGATGATAATTCGGGCACTCATTCAAAAATATATCTTTAAAAATCGATTCCCATGGTTGGCATAGCAACGATTAAGGATAAAGTTGACAATTTTTAACTTACGCACGGCTTATCTGATTGAAACGACTGAAGTGGCAATCGAAAGGGAAGGAAGTAAGCTACATTTTTATGTGAAAATAATTTTGATTCTCCGTTGCCGTGACGACGAATAATTTGCGATTTCCGTAATGTATTGAGTTGGATAGTTGAAATTTGTTATCTGGGAAGAATTCGGTCAATCATTCAAAAATATATGTGTAAAAATCGATTCCCATGGTTTCTATAGCAACGATTAAGGATAAAATTGACAATTTCTAACTCACGCACGGCTTATCTGATTGAAACGACTGAAGTGGCAATCGAAAGGGACGGAAGTAAGCTACTTTTTTATGCGAAAATAATTTTGATTTTCCGTTGCTGTGACGACGAATAATTTGCTATTTCCGTAATGTATTGAGTTGGATAGTTGAAATTTGTTATCTGGGAAGAATTCGGTCAATCATTCAAAAATATATGTGTAAAAATCGATTCCCATGGTTTCTATAGCAACGATTAAGGATAAAGTTGACAATTTCTAACTCACGCACGGCTTATCTGATTGAAACGACTGAAGTGGCAATCGAAAGGGACGGAAGTAAGCTACTTTTTTATGCGAAAATAATTTTGATTTTCCGTTGCTGTGACGACGAATAATTTGCTATTTCCGTAATGTATTGAGTTGGATAGTTGAAATTTGATATCTGGGAAGAATTCGGTCAATGATTCAAAAATATATCTGTAAAAATCGATTCCCATGGTTTCTATAGCAACGATTAAGGATAAAGTTGACAATTTCTAACTCACGCACGGCTTATCTGATTGAAACGACTGAAGTGACAATCGAAAGGGAAGGAAGTAAGCTAATTTTTAATTTGAAAATAATTTTGATTTTCCGCTGCCATGACGACGAATAATTTGCTATTTCCGTAATGTATTGATTTGGATAGTTGTGTACTATGTGCCGTGTTTGTTGTGTTTGTATGTATGTATACTACAGGGTGTCCGAAAAGTCTTTGTATCGACAAATACCTTTGCTATTTGTACAAATATAAACTTAATTGTCGGATTTAAAGCAAATCGTATACATTAGCATTTCTATGTATACGGAGGTATATGTCTGTATACAAGCTGTCCAAAAAGTCATTGTTGGAGCAAATACTCCTAGTAGTACCAGGATAAATGTAATTAAACCGGATTTCATGCAAAATCGATTATATTTGTTTTTATGTGTTGTATATACGTATACAGGGTGTTCGAAAAGTCTTGGTATGGGCAAATACTTCTACTAGCACCGAAATAAACCTAATTAATTCGGATTTTAAGTAAATCGATTATATTCCTATTTAAACGTGTGGGTGTTAGTTTGAATGTATACAGGGTGTCCGAAAAGTCTTGGTATGGGATTCCTATTATTACTTAGATAAAGTTTATTAGGTCGGATTTCACGCAAATCGAATACATTTGTATTAATATGTGTTTATGTTTGTATGTATGTATACAGGGTGTCCGAAAAGTTTTTCGTTGGCAAAAATAGTTTCTACGTGTAGGCGTTTTTATGTATGTAGCGATACGGTTACGAAGGGCGGTCTATTCTCCATCATCAGTCCGAAGGAGTGTGATATCTTCCTTAATATACGGCCTAGCAACACGAAATTTTCAGGGCATGACAGTGATGATATTACCGACCTTATAGAGCCCCCTCGGGGGGCGATTAGGCGGTCTATGCACCCTAGTTAGAGACCGCCTTTCAGGCTCGGTCTCTATACCGAGCCCTTGGTCAGAAAAATGTGTGTATGTATGTTGTCGTCCGTTTCGACATTTTGACCTTTTCAATTTTTTTTCTCGGAAACAGGTAGACGGGGAGCAACCAAATTTTCTGGGTTAATAGAGGGATAGTGCGGCTAGCTTCGGTAAAAAATTCAGTTATACAGGGTGTTCCGTTTCGGAGATATAAAACGTCAAAGTCGAAATTTCAGCGATTTCCGTTGAAATCGATTACAGGTCGCAAAACTTAATTAAATCGATTTAAATTTTTGGAGGTTGTAGAGGGCCGGGAGCTTCAGAACCCTATTGAAACTGACGGTATTCGGAAAATGGGAACTAATTTTTTTGAATTTTTTTATGTCGAAATATGCCCTTTGTAGACCCCATTTTGGCACCGAATAAGTCGAAACCGGAACATCGGACAGAAAAACGTATTTGAACTTAAAACTAAAGAATCTCAAATACTTTCTTTTTGCAATACATTTACCTATACCTAAAACGACTGGAAATTGGAAAAATTTGGGAAAAAGTGGAAATTACGATTTTTCATGCAAATTTTTGACGGTTGTCAATTTTTTTGGGGGTCAAAATGGATTCAAATCGAAATTCCATGTACCTTATCGGAAAGAGCTCACCGAAATACGTGATTTGCATATTTTTTGGTTCCTTCATTCCTAATAGGAGAGGAGCAAGCGATAATTAAATTTCGATTTTTAACGATTTTTTTTCATGACATCTCTACATTTGAATCACTCTGTATCTTTTCCTATCTAATTTCTTAAAACTTTTTCAACGCTATTCCTTGGGGATATAATCAGGCTTTAAAATGAATCCCGAATGGGTGATTCAGGACCGAATTTAGGGTGTAAAAACTCAATTTTTCTGTTTTTTTCAACCAAAATTCATCTTTAAAAGGCATTATTATATATTATTTCTCTTATTTAACGATTCTTTTTTGGTTTATTTTCTTCCCTAATCATCGAAAAACACTCCTAAATAATTAAAATTCCATATTTTTTCGTTAAAGTTATAAATAAATACCTTTTTTTGCGTCGGTGCAGGAAAAATTTTAAAAAGTGCATATATAAAAGCCGTGCCTTGACAAAACAATTGAACGGACCCTCTTTACATCGAAATTAAAATATGACTTGTCAAAATGTCATGAAAATATCAGTTTTTGTAGCGATATTGGAAGCTTCCTGGACCGATTTCGGCTTGAAATATACATGGAAAAGGTAAAACGGACTTTGTATTTTTATTTAAAATACATTTCATTGGACGATTTAAGCATTAAATACGAATTTTTTTAATTTTTCTCAGACCATGCAAATGCATGTCAAAATCAGTTTCATACGGAGAAATGTATTAAAATATGAAGGGTCGAAATGTCGCAAAAATGTCAGTTTTCCTTGCGAGATTTTAGGGTTTCTGAACCGTTTTCGGCTTGACAAATACCGGGCAACGCCTCTATAGACATTCCCGTGTGAATTTCGGAACATATAATTTGAAGAATTAGTTATTAAATACCAATTTTAATAATTTTTCGATGACGCGGCAAAACATCATAGAGAGGGTATTCCATTAGGTAGTATACGGTGTATATCACAATGACGGGTCAGATTTAAAATTGGAAATCTGAAAAAAAATTCTCCGAGATGTGGTTTAAATCATTCCCAGGTATTCTTAGATATTCATCTCATATAATAATCCCAGAAAGAATCACTTAATTAGAAATGTAGTATATAATAATGCCGGTTAAAAATAGGATTTGTTGGAAAAAATCAAAAAAGTTCAATTTTTGCCCTCTAAATAAGCTCCTGGATGACCGGTTTAGGATTCATTTTAAAGCTTGATTATCACTCTATAAGATAGCGTTTAATAAATTGTCAAAAATGTATGTAGAAAAAATACAGAGTGATTCAAATGTACCGATGTCGAAGGCAAAAAATCTAAACATCGAAATTAAATCGTCGATTGCTCTATTCCTATAAGGAACGAAGAAACTAAAAAATATGAAATCAACGTATTTCGATAAGCTCTTTCCGGCTAGGTATATGGGATTTTGATTTGGATCCATTTTGACCACGAAAAAATTAAAAACCGTAAAAAATATGGGTCAAAAATCTAAATTTCCAGTTTTTCCAAAATTTATCCTATTTCTAGTCGTTTTAGGTATAGGTAAATGTATTGCAAAAAGAAAGTATTTGATATTTTGAAGTTTTACGTTTGAATCCGTTTTTCTGTCCGACGTTTCGTTTTCGAGTTATTTAGTACCAAAGAGGGGTCTGCAAATGGCATTTTCAACTTTAAAAAATTAAAAAAAAAAAATTACTTCCAATTTTTCTATCCTAACCAATATTAACAAGATTTTGTAACCTTAGGTCTTCTAACACCTTCGAAAATTTAAAACGGTTTAATCCACTATTGTGACTTTTATCCAATTTCAACCGAAATCGCGAAAATTTCGACTTTGACGTATATTTTTTTAACGGAACATACTGTACATGTTAATTTTTTGCTAAAGCTTCTTCCATTATTCCTCTTCAAAATGAAGAAGTGTAGGAGTTTCGCTATTAATTATATAGGATAAAAAAAATCGCGAATCTGAGAACAATGTTGTACATGCCATAGCAAACATACCATAGCAAGCAAAAAAGTATCGTCATAGAAAGTTTTACATTGTAAAAAAGAGCACGATTATTCAAAAATTTTATCTAGGGCATACAAGGTGGCTTAAAAATTTAATTTTAAATTGTGACTTTTAGATTCTTGAGCCACCCTATATTGTTTTACATCAAGTTTTAATAACCATGCTCTTTATGTATAATTTTTCACAACTCAGGTGAAGCGGCCCAAAAAATTAACTTTTTTTCGCTAATTTCAAAACTGAATATTTCATCACTAAGATGATTGTAGAGTACCCAACTAGGCCAAGCAATAGAGCGATTTGTCGTGACATTAATCTTATTGGAAAACCACCTGTGCCATCATCTGAAAGACGATCCGTAGATGATTCCTGTTATAAATCCAACTCTGAAATTTTTGCCATTAATTTGTTATAAACATTTTTAAGCAAAAACACGTGATTTTTTTAGTTTTTTGCTTATAAAATGGAAAGTAATGAAGCAATCTTAATGATGTCAATGGACGATTTATAGAGAATTAAAATACGAACAAAATGAGAGGTCGAGCGTCCCGAGAGGATAAGTAGCAACGGGGAAAATCCGGAAAAACCGGAAAATTAAGAGTTTTTGTTTTAAATTCATAAATCGGCCATTTTTTAACGCAGATGGCTCAAAATTTGGGAAAAAGTAGTAATTTATAGCTACTTTATGTGTGCAAAACCCCGACGCTGTCCGACGATTAGTTTTTCCACAATCGTCATTTTAATTTCTCAGCACACTATTTTGCAACAGGTCTGGATGCTCTATATGGATCGTCCGATTTTAATTATTGAGACGGATTTGAAAGCAAATCGTATATATTTGCATTTCTATGTGTACGAAAATATATGTCTGTATACAGGCTGTCCAATAAGTGTTGGTTTGAGCAAATACTCCTAGTTGTACCAGGATAAATGTAATTAAACCGGATTTCATGCAAATCGATTATATTTGTTTTTATATGTGTTGTATATACGTCCTATTATTACTTAGATAAACTTTATTAGGTCGGATTTCACGCAAATCGAATACATTTGTATTAATATGTTTTTATGTTTGTATGTATGTATACAGGGTGTCCGAAAAGTTTCTTTTGGCAAAAGTAGATTCTATGTGTGGTGTTTGTATGTGTGTAGCGACATGGTTACGAAGGGCGGTCTATTCTGCATCATCAGTCCGTAGGAGTGTGATATCTTCCTTAATACATGGCCTAGAAACACGAAATTTTCAGGGCACGGCAATGATGATATTACCGACCTTATAGAGCCCCTCGGGGGCGATTGGGCGGTCGACGCATGCTAGTTATAGACCGCCTTTCAGGCTCGGTCTATATACCGAGCCCTTGGTCAGAAAAATGTGTGTGTGTATGGCCGTATGTATGTTGTCGTCCGTTTCGACATTTTCACCTTTTCAATTTTTTTTCTCGAAAACGGTTATAGAGGCGGCAACCAAATTTTCTGGGTTAATAGAGGGATAGTGCGGCTAGCTTCGGTAAAAAATTCAGTTATACAGGGTGTTCCGTTTCGGAGTTATTAAACGTCAAAGTCGAAATTTCAGCGATTTCCGTTGAAATCGATTACAGGTCGCAAAAGTGAATTAAATCGATTTAAATTTTCAGAGGTTGTAGAATACCGGGGGGTTCCGAACCCTATTGAAACTGGCGGTATTCGAAAAATGGGAAGTAATTTTTTTGAATTTTTTTTATGTCGAAAAATGCCCTTTGTAGACCCCAATTTGGCACCGAATAAGTCGAAACCGGAACATCGGACAGAAAAACGTATTTGAACATAAAACTAAATAATCTCAAATACTTTCTTTTTGCAATACATTTACCTATACCTAAAACGACTGGAAATTGGAAAAATTTGGGAAAAACTGGAAATTACGAATTTTCATGCAAATCTTTGACGGTTTTGAATTTTTTTGGGGGGTCAAAATGGATCCAAATCGAAATCCCATGAGCCTTATCGGAAAGAGCTCGCCGAAATACGTTACAAACGTATTTTTTAGTTCTTTTATTCCTAATAGGAAAGGAGCAATCGATAATTAAATTTCGATTTTTGCCCATTTTTTTTTAATGACATCTCTACATTCGAAACACTCTGTATCTTTTCCTATCTAATTTCTTCCAACTTTTTCAACGCTATCCCTTGGGGATATAATCAGGCTTTAAAATGAATCCCGAATGGGTGACCCAGGGCCTGATTTAGGGGGTAAAAACTCATTTTTTCTGTTTTTTTCCATCAAAATTCATCTTTAAATGGCATTATTATGTATTATTTCTCTTATTTAACAGTTCTTTTTTGGTTTATTTTCTTCCTACATCATCTGAGAACACTCCACACTAATTAAAATTCCATATTTTTTCGTTAAAGTTATAAATAAATACCTTTTTTTGCATCGGTGCAGGAAAAATTTTAAAAAGTGCATATAATAAAAGCCGTGCCTTGGAGAAACAAATGAAACTGACCCTCTTTACATCGAAATTAAAATATGACCTGTCAAAATGTCATGAAAATAACAGTTTTTGTAGCGATATTGGAAGCTTCCTGGACCGATTTCGGCTTGAAATATACATGCCAAAGGTAAAACGGACTTTATATTTTTAGTTACAATACATTTCATTGGACGATTTAAGCATTAAATACGAATTTTTTAAATTTTTCTCAGACCATGCAAATGCATGTCAAAATCAGTTTCATACGGAGAAATGTATTAAAATATGAAGGGTCGAAATGTCGCAAAAATGTCAGTTTTCCTTGCGAGATTTTAGGGTTTCTGAACCGTTTTCGACTTGAAAAATACTGGGCAATGCCTCTATAGACCTTCCCGTGTGAATTTCGGAACATATAATTTGAAGAATTAGTCATTAAATACCAATTTTAACAATGTTTCGATGACGCGGCGAAGCATCATAGAAAGGCTATTCCATGAGGTAGTATACGGGGTAAATCACAATGACGGGTCTGATTTAAATTTTGCTTAGATTTGTTATTAATTGAGAACGGATTATTCGATTGAAAAGAGTGATGTGGCAATCGAAAGGGGAGGAAGTAAGCTATTTTATTTGAAAATAATTTCGACATTTCGTTGGCATGACGACGAAAAATTTGCTATTTCCGATATTTATTGAGTTAGAGAGCTGAAATTTGATATATGGGAAGAATTCGGTCAATCATTCAAAATTATATGTGTAAATTTTGATTCGCATGGTTTCTATAGCAACGATTAAGCATAAAGTTGACAATTTCTAACTCACGTACGGCTGATCTGATTGAAACGAGTGAGGTGGCAATCGAAAGGGAACGAAGTAAGCTACTTTTTTATGTGAAAATAATTTTGACATTTCGTTGCCATGACGACGAACAGTTTGCTATTTCCATTATTTATTGAGTTTTAGAGTTGAAATTTGATATCTGGGTAGAATTCGGTCAACCATTCAAAAATATTTTTATAAATTTTGATTCCGATGATTATCATAGCAACGATTGAGCATAAAGTTGATCATTTTTAACTCGCGAACGGCTTATCTGATTGAAACCAGTAAAGTGACGATCGAAATGTTAGAAAGTACACTACTTTTTTATGTGAAAATAATTTTGACATTTCGTTGCCGGGACGATGAACAATTTGCTATTTTCGTTATTTATTGAGTTGGAAAGTTGAAAACTGATATCTCGGAAGAATTCGGTCACTTATTCAAAAATATATCTGGAAAAATCGATTCCCATGGTTGGCATAGCAACGATTAAGGATAAAGTTGACAATTTATAACTCGCGGACGCCTTCTGCGATTGGAACGAGTGATGTGGCAATCGAAAGGGATGGAAGTAAACTACTTTTTTATTTGAAAATAATTTCGATTTTTGGTAGTCATGACGACGATCAATTTGATTTCTCCGTTATTTATTGAGTTGCAGAGTAGAAATTTCGCGTCTAAGTAGAATTCGGTCAATCATGGAAAAATATTTTCGCAATTTTCAATTTTGATGATTGGCATAGCAACGATTAGGGGTAAAGTTAACAACTTACAACTCGCGAACGGCTTCTTAGATTGAAAGAAGCGATGTTCATAATATGTATGCACATTTTTTTTCCATAGAGACATCAGTGGCGTGCCCGAAGGGCTCGCCACCAATCTTCATCCAGCTCGACCATTTCAGGAAGATGATGTTATCTAATGTATGGTTCAAAGCCGATCGAAAGATGACAAGTTTAATTTAGTAGGGTTTCAGCGAAATCGTACATATTGTATTTATATGTAATATGTGTTTGTATGTATATAGCGATACGGTTACGAAGGGCGGTCTATTCTGCATCATCAGTCCGTAGGAGTGTGATATCTTCCTTAATACATGGCCTAGAAACACGAACTTTTCAGGGCATGACAATGATGATATTACCGACCTTATAGAGCCCCCTGGTGGTAGATAGAAGTTCAGAAACCCCCAAAAATATTAAGGCCATTTAGGCAATACCTCTCGCGTTAACCAAAAGGACCTTAAAATGTTTTGGCTTAGATATCAACACTGGAAAAATATGTAATGGTCAGTGATACAATGGATTCAATCTTCGAAGAATATCCAGATGCTGAGATCTGCGTGGCTGGAGACTTTAACTTACCCAAAGCCGGATGGATTAACGAAGACATATGTGCGGTTGGTATTCCCCGACCGGATATATATGTTGCACCTCAAGTTATACAAAAAATTGCTGTCCTATCAGACTTTTGCGCTTTTCATAACCTTTTTGAAATTAATTTTATTTCCAATATAAATAATGTTATTTTAGACTTAATTTTCTCTCATAGAATGTATACAGTCAATCAATGTGATCCCCTGGTCCCTGTCGACGGTCACCATCCGCCTTTATGTTTTGGTTTGGCCATTCCTCGCAACTTGACTGTCGTCAGTCCAAGAGCTGACTCCTATTACTATGATTTCAAGTCTGCAGACTATACATCAATAAATGCTTACCTGGGTGCTTTCTGCTGGGATGATCTCTTGTCCAGCATGACTGTGGAAAACATGTTAAACACTCTCTATGATGTACTATACAACTGCCTAAATCTTTTTGTCCCAGTAAAGAGAGTACCCAGCGGGAAGTTCCCTAGATGGTTTAACAGGGACCTTATCAATTTAACAATTCAGAAAAAAATTGCCCATAAAAGCTATAAAATTAATAAATCTGTTCCTAATTATGAAGTGTTCTCCAACCTAAGATCGCAGTGCAGGATTCTCTCTCGTGAATGTTATCAAAATTTTGTCCAGAATACCGAACATCTACTCTGCACCAACACTAAGCAGTTCTGGAACTTCGTTAACTCAGCGCAAAACACCCGATATACCCAGTGTGCTTACGCTGGATAATGAGAGTGCTACCATGGGTCCTGATGTTGCCAACTTGTTTGCTGACTATTTTTCTTCAGTTTATTCTTTTGCTAGTCCAGAGTGCAACCAAGAATTGTCAGTAAATCATCTTAATATTAACTCCTACTCTATTCCTATATCTGACATTTATACAGAACTTAATAACTTAAACCCGTATAAGGGTCCAGGCCCTGATAACATACATCCTATTTTTCTCAAAAATTGCTCCTTTATTCTTGCTAGACCCCTACACATAATATTTAACAAATCTCTGGAGAGCGGACTCTTTCCTAAATTTTGGAAATCAAGCTTTGTTGTACCCATTCATAAGTCTGGGGATAAGTCTGACATAAGAAATTACCGACCTATTTCTATCATTAATGCTATCCCAAAAATTTTTGAAAATCTTGTTACAAAATATCTCAGTTCTATCTTATCTCCGGAAATAATTAATCAGCAATTTGGATTCTGTGCGGGCAAAAATACAGAACTAAACCTTCTTACTTATACTCATTTTATGAGGGAGACCAACCAAATTTTCTGGGTTAATAGAGGCATAGTGCGACTAGCTTCGGTAGAAAAATTCAGTTATACAGGGTGTTCCGTTTCGGAGATATAAAACGTCAAATTCGAAATTTCAGCGATTTCCGTTGAAATCGGGTACAGGTCGCAAAAGTGAATTAAATCGATTTAAATTTTTGGAGGTTGTGGAGGACCGGGAGCTTCAGAACCCTATTGAAACTGGCGGTATTCGGAAAATGGGAAGTAATTTTTTTGAATTTTTTTATGTCGAAAAATGCTGTTTGTAGACCCCATTTTGGCACTGAATAAGTCGAAGCCGGAGCTTCGGACAGAAAAACGTATTTGAACATAAAACTAAAGAATCTCAAATACTTTCTTTTTGCAATACATTTACCTATACCTAAAACGACTGGAAATTGGAAAAATTTTGGGAAAAACTGGAAATTACGTTTTTTCATGAAATTTTTTGACGGAATTTAATTTTTTGGGGGTCAAAATGGATTCAAATCGAAATTCCATGCCCTATCGGAAAGAGCTCGCCGAAATACGTTAGAAACGTATTTTTTAGTTCCTTTATTCCTAATAGGAAAGGAGCAATCGATAATTAAATTTCGATTTTTTACGATTTTTTTTCATGACATCTCTACATTCGAATCACTCTGTATCTTTTCCTATCTAATTTCTTCCAACTTTTTCAACGCTATCCCTTGGGGATATAATCAGGCTTTAAAATGAATCCCGAATGGGTAATCCAGGGCCGGATTTAGGGGGTAAAAACACATTTTTTTCTGTTCTTTTCCATCAAAATTCATCTTTAAATGGCGTTATTATGTATTATTTCTCTTATTTAACAGCTCTTTTTTGGTTTATTTTCTTCCGTCATCATCTGAGAACACTGTTAACTAATTAAAACTCCATATTTTTGTGTTAAAGTTATAAATAAATAGGTTTTCTTCCTTCGGCGCAGGAAAAATTTTAAAAACCGCGAATGTTAAACCATGCCATGAAAAAAAACAATTGAACTGGTGACGCTTTAGATCGAAGTTAAATATGAGCTGTCAAAATATCCAGTTTTCCTAGCGATATTTTAAAGATCCTGAGCCAGTTTCGGCTTGGAATATACATGGAATTGATAGAATGGACGTTTTTTTGTCTATTCCTGACCATTTCGTAGCACGAGATGGGCATTAAATATCATTTTTTTGAAATTTTTGTTGACCTTACATTGCATTATAAAAATCAATTTCTATACGGGAAAATGTATTAATTTAATTATTATAATGTATGAAATGTCACAATTTGGCTAAAACGTCAGCATTTTGATGCGAAATAGGAACGACTCTGGACCAACTCCGGCTTCAAATTTACCGGGCAAGGGAATTAGGGACCTTAAGGCGGGACTCCACCAAACCGGGCTAGCCCGGCGGCACGAGCCGCCGGCACAACCCGCCGGCATTTGCCGAAGAAAAATTAAAAATAAACACCCTTTCGAGGCCGCCAGCATGGGCCGCCGGCATAATTTTGTTAGCGGGCAAATGTCGATAAAGATCAAAGGGATTTCTGCCGGCTACGCAGGCAGGCTCTGTCTGAATCAGTGCGAACACGTGTTTTCAGCCAATTTTAAATATTTGTGTTAGTAGAGGGAGAAGAGGAGTTCTGCGCCAAGTGCACCGAGCCTTCTACGCATGCGCCAGAGCTGCGCAGACGCACGTCAACTGTCATACGTCATCTGTCAACTGTCATACGTCATCTGTCAACTGTCATCGGTCATACGTCATCTGTCATACGTCATCCATCTGTCAACTGTCACACTCTTGGGCGTTAGCTACTTTGGTCTGAGCGACTTTGGGCTTGAACTACTTTTGGGCTTGAACTACTTGGGCATCAGCCACTTGGGCACTATCTATGTGGGTTCGAGTTGCATCGGATATTAGTACTACTCCGTAAGGATATTATGAGTATTAAGTATTTCAGGGAAAAACGACGTCAAAAACTTTTTTCTTGATTTTGCCGATAGTTGGATTAGAACCTGGGACCTGCATATTACTACGTGGGATTACCAGCGCGTTAGCAGATCTAGCCATCGAGTCACATGAGAATATTGTGTTCGAGAGATGTAGGCTTGCAGTAAGAATAAAAAATCTGATATCACCCGTTAGTACGTCTTATTAAAAAAAAGATGTATTAGTAATGACTACCCTTTAAGTGAAGGTATGTTAATGCAAATTACTATATGAAAAACACCTAATCGTAATAAGTGATACTCTAAGTAACATTTTAAATTCGTAGAAACCCTTAACGATAAGTGGTGGAGACCGGAGATTTTGGGGGGTAGATAGAAGTCATAAAGACCAGTAAATATACAGGGTCAGAAACCCCAAAAATATTAAGGCTCTTTGGACAATTTCTCCTGCGTAGGCCAGAAGGGCCTTAAAAAGTTTTGGCTTAGATAGGGATTAAGGGTAGGATTAATAAAATATATACCCCAAATTTCATCGAAATCCGTTAAGCCGTTTAGGCGTTAGAGGGTTACAAAGGTGTTTAATGTAACAGGAGCACAGGAACTGATGACGGTAAATAAAAAACTAAATTACGGCTAACCCCTAAACGGTAAATGTTGGACAACGGAAATTTTGGTGGTAGATAGAAGTCATAAAGACCATGAGATACACAGGTTCAGAAACCCCCAAAAATATTAAGGCCATTTAGGCAATACCTCTCGCGTTAACCAAAAGGACCTTAAAATGTTTTGGCTTAGATAGGGATTAAGGGTAGGATTAATAAAATATATACCCCTAATTTCATCGGAATACGTTAAGCCGTTTAGGTGCTAGAGGGTTACAAAGGGGTTTAAAGTGTCAGGAGTATAGATAGATAAATAAAAACTAAATTACGCGCTTAAACGACACAAATTATTTCGCTGACAGAAATAATTAAAAAGTATCGATCGCTACTAACTTCAGCCCTCTTCAACTGTATTTTACAGATAATGTTTGTTTGCCAATTCTGCAGCCAATCGTTCTCCAGGAAAAGCAGCCTTACACGTCATGGGGATTGTCGACAGGTCAATCAAACGTGTGAAGCTTGCGGAGAAACTTTCCAGTCAGTAGGAGTGTTACAACGACATCAGCGTGAAAAACACAGAGTACCGAAAAGACCAGCACCTTCCATGCAAGCTCACCAAGTAAAAAGCGCGAGACTCGAAATTCAAGATGGTAAGTTAAATTTTTTAGGGTTTTATTACCGACTTGATTAATAACAAATTTGTTCTGATTTCCAGAACCATCCACGTCAACCACGAAGTATTGTTCGACGTGTAGAATCGATGTCTTCACCAACCGTTGGACGGGACATCTAAGAACCTAACGTCACCGAGAACAGTGCTGCGTGATGCAGGAGGAAGGAGTAGAACTTGTAAAAACGTCCTTTAGAAACCGAATTGCTACCTACCGACTTTCTTCGAACCAAGAGCCCACTGACATCAGCAGATACCTCGAACATCTAAGGGAAAAATTTATCACGTTTGTGGGAAACATTGTACAGCAGTATGAACGCCTAAAAGTCGGTTTGGAGTTTTTTGGACGCTTTCTTCTGCAGACCAAGGAAACAGATGAAGTCAAGTCGTTCAACAGCAAATACGTGATGGTGAGCGAGGGGACAGATTTGGAGGAGTTGTTTGATCAGTTTACTGTGATCCTTGATAAGAAGTATTCTGAATTCAAGGAAAAAGACAGCGGTAAGTATTTTTTTCTCTTACGACATAAATATCATAATTTTTAACACTAAAAAATTTAATACTAAATTCTAATTCGATTTCTATTGTTCCAGGGTGGACAACTGCTCTATCTAGAATTAGGAATCAACAAGATCAAGCCTCTAAAGCCATCTTCCTACATCCCGCTGCCAAATCATCGAGATATTGAAAAGTATAAGGAATCATCGGAAAGTCCATGAGCTAAGACTGATCACCGACAGCTAACTTTACATCAATCACCTTTGGTAGCTAAATGTATGACTTTAGAGACTGCGATATTATGCTAGTAATTTATTTTAGTTATTTAATTTATTTATGGTATTTATTTTACCCCAATCTACCATATTTAATGTATTTACCTATTTACTTTATATGGATATTTTACCCAAGTTTACCCTATTTTTATATTGTTTGTTTATTGTACTCTATTTCCTATTTACAGACCACTGTTCAGTCACTTTGTTTACTTTGTTAATTTTTTACCCATTAATAAATGCTTATTTTTGTGTTTATATTGGCGTCTTATTTCATTAGTTAGAGCAAAGAAAAAACAAATTGACATTAGACTATTTATTTATTTAGTAACAGTATAAGCTCAATATTAAGCTTATACAATTCATAAACGTGTTTTGAAAATAGGTGTATGAACTTCTCAGTCCATCTAAATAGATACTTGTCTGTTATGGTATCTTCAAACTTGAGACTTCTCTTATCGTCATTGCGATGAAACACTAGCGTATACTGTCCAATTATCATAACTAAAGGGTGTCCCAGTAGGAACGCACATTTTGAATGGCGCGGCATTCTTATTTTATTCGCAGTAGGCCAACAAACAATTGATAAGAATAATGTAAACAGTTTGCGATTAGTAGCCATGGAACGCTATACGCTCGAACAACGAATTATTATTGTTAAAACACACTACTACAAATATGGAGAATGTTTTGCGGAAACAGTTCAAAAATTGCGTGGCATTTTTGGTCGACACAATGCGCCAAATCACGCGACCGTTCAAAGACTACTTAACAAATTTGAGCAAAATGGTTCTGTCGTGGACGTGAAACCACCAGTGCGTCGCCTTACTAGTCGCTCTGTTGAAAACATTGCCGCAGTGCGTGAAAGTGTTGGCGAGAATCCGTGAACATCTATCCGTCATCGTTCACAACAGTTGCACCTTACAAGGAGCACTACCCATCGAATTCTCACAAAAGATATTCATTTCCATGCTTATAAGATTCAATTGACGCAAGAATTGAAGCCATTGGACCATGCAACACGCCGTATATTTTCTTCTTGGGTATTGCAAGAACAACAAAGGAATGTCGATTTTTCGAAGAATATTCTGTTCACCGATGAGGCAGACTTTCACCTTAACGGCTTTGTTAATAAACAAAATTGCCGGATTTGGGGTGAAGAAAATCCTAGGGTTATTCACGAGAAGAAAATGCATCCATTAAGAGTCACTGTTTGGTACGAAATGTGGGCAGGTGGAGTGATTGGACCATACTTCTTCGAGGACGAGGCAGAAAATGCAGTTACTGTGAGCAGCGAATGCTATCGTAACATGCTCACTGAGTTTTTATGGCCTCAATTGGATGGTATGGATACGGAAGCTATGTGGTATCAACAGGTTGGTGCGACATGTCACACTACACGCAAAGCAATTCAGCTGTTGCAAGAAAAGTTTTCCGGTCGTGTCATCTCACGTAATGGAGATCAGAACTGGCCCGCAAGATCGTGCGATTTAACGCCTTGCGATTTCTTTCTTTGGGGTTTTTTAAAATCACGCGTATACGCTAATAATAACCCCACAACAATACCACAGTTGAAGAACGAAATTAAACGCGTTATTAGCGAAATTGGGCCAGAATTGTGTGAAAATGTAATTGAAAATTTCTCGAAAAGGATAAGATTCTGTCACCAAAGTCGGGGCGGCCATTTGCCAGATATTATTTTTCACGTTTAATTGCAGGGTATTAACTTTCCATTAAAATAAAAATAACACTTATTTTAAAATAAATGATGACTTTTATTTCACAATTAAAATGTGCGTCCTTATTGGGACACCCTTTATATCCACCCAGTGCGTATTGAAACAATCAAAAGTGCTTAGAAATTCTTCAAATTCGTCACTGGAGAAATAAATTTTCTCATAACCAGTAGTATGCAAAATTACTTGTTTGTGTTCCTCTTCTGACGCAGTAAAAATGACTGGTATAAAGTCACCAATCTCGTAAACTCGGTTAGGCTTAGTCTTAAGAGCTGGAACATCAGGACATCTAGAAGGAGATTCAAACACCTTATCCCAGCTGGAGGGGGAGGAGGAGGTAGCCATTGATAAGTTTAACTGGTAAGTTTCGAAAACAGTCTAACCAGAGACTTATATTCTTGGTAAAATTGAATGTCTCTTTTCAGCTTGCGTATTTTTTTCAAATGCTCGTCTAATTTAACTGATAAGTCGACTGTCTTTGCCATGCGCTTGAGACTGAATGCCTAAATTTCTCAAGGGGTTCTAGTAATATAGGATAAAATTAAACATGTAATACAATTTAACGTCTTTATTTAGGTAAAAAATCATAAATATATTCATACAAGATTTTTGAATTCTCAGCACTACAAACACAAGATTCTAAACCATGATAAGAACAAGTGGTTTTACTTAGAGATAATTTCGGTACATTGACACTGTCTCTAGTAAATTCTAAATTAACAATATCGGGTACGTTCTTAAGATATTTCATCGCGGAAAACGTTTCCAGTAAGAAGACCTTCTTTACATGTCCCTTCACATAGATGACATCAACATCTCGTAGATCGTTGTAGATAAGACGGTAAAGTTCATTGTAATCGGTTTCACCGGAATTGTAGTATAAACCATGTCGGTTCCCATATAGAAACATTGCTTGCTTCTGGCAATCAGGACAGCTCATAAAACGGCCGAACGGGTTTGAAAAGATAGTTTTTGAGTTGCCTTCCATCGTAAATAGCCAATTCTTTAGCTTGAAATTCTGGAACGCTGAATCCTTGAACGTCAACCACAACAAACTTCATCGTGCTGAGAGGGTTGAATAGTAACTGACTACAACAGATCACGTACTTGGCCTGTTAAAGCCTGATACTCGAGCACTCGATCATGAACTAGGGTGCATAGACCGCCTAATCGCCCCCCGACGGGGCTCTATAAGGTCGGTAATATCATTGTCATGCCCTGAAAATTTCGTGTTTCTAGGCCATGTATTAAGGAAGATATCACACTCCTTCGGACTGATGATGGAGAATAGACCGCCCTTCGTAACCGCATCGCTACATACATACAAACACCTACACGTAGAAACTATTTTTGCCAACAAAACGAATTTTCGGACACACTGTATACATACATAGAAACATAAACACATATTAATACAAATATATTCGATTTGCGCCAAATCCGACCTAATAAAGTTTATCTAAGTACTAATAGGAGTATTTGGCAATAACAAGACTGTTTGGACACCCTGTATACATTGACACTAACACCCACACGTTTAAATAGGAATAAAGTCGATTTACTTAGAAACCGAATTAATTGGGTTTATCTCGGTACTAGTAGGAGTATTTGCTCAAACAAAAAAGATTTGGACAACCTGTATACAAACATATAAATCTGTACACCTCGAAATGCAAATATATACGATTTGCTTTAAATCCGACAATTAAGTTTATTTTTGGTACAAGTAGCAAAGGTATTTGCCCATACAAGGACTTTTCGGACACCCTGTATACATACATACAAACACAACCAGCACGACACATTCATAATAATTTAAATATCTTCGATTTTCTTGAAAGCCGAATGAATGAAGTTTATATTCGTATTAATGGCAAAGATATTTGCGCATACAAAGTCTTTTTGGACATTCTGTATACATAAAAACATATAAAGAACCACACAAAGGAATAAAAACTTTAGGATTTCCTTGATCTAAGGAAATTGGAAAACTTTGCATGACGGTTTTGAATTTCTTTAGGGGTCAAAATGCAACAAATTAGATAGACAATAAAATTGTCAAACTTTTCTATAAAAACAATTTTTCGATTGGACTTATAGTTTCCGACATATATGGGATTAAACTTGGTAATTTTTATACATCATTTATTAAAAATATCTCCGGGAATATCAGGTTTAAAAGAAAATCAAATAGAAAAAATTATAGACCTTAACAAACTGTCACTTTTTATTAATAACCATTTTTTCAATAAATCTAACCGTTCTCGAGATACGACAGATTTAATAGCAGAATTCAAAATTTTATGGGTAAACCCTTATGAAAATTTTCAAAAATTTTATTTTTCCAAAAATTAAAAAATAGTGACATATTACGGTTTCCTATGTTAAAATTACGAGAGGAAACGAAAAAAGGCAAGGAATTCTTAAAATAAACTATATTTTTAATTTTTAAATTTCTCACAAAAAAACGCAAAAAAACGAACAAAATTTGACACTGTTTTATACTTTTATTTTTATTTCGGTTATTAAAGACTTTCACAAAAAAATGTCTCCAACAAATTAGATAGACAATACAATGGTCAAACTTTTCTGTAATAGACAATTTTTTGGTAGGACTTATAGTTTTCGAAATATAGAGGTTTAAACTTGGTAATTTTTATCCGTCATTTTTTTAAAATATATCCGCAACTATCAGGTATAAAGGAAAATCATATAGAAACAATTATACATCTTAGTAAACTGCAACTTTTTACTAATAACTATTTTTCCAATAAATCTAACCGTTGTCGAGATACGACCGATGAAATAGCAGAATTGAAAATTTTATGGGTAAACCCCTATGTAAATTTTTAAAAATTTTATTTTTTCAAAAATTAAAAAAAATGACATATTACGATTTCCTATGTTAAAATTATAAGAGGAAACGAAAAATTGGCAAAGAATTCTTAAAATAAACTACGTTTTTAATTATTTTATTATTTTGTTATAAATAACAACTTTATAATCTATATTAAAAAACAATTTAATTCGCTCCTCTCCAAAGACAAACTTAATTAAATGACCTTTCAAGCAAATCAAAAATAAATAGCAACCTATACAATCCAAATTAAATAACAGTGCCGTCCCTTAAGGGCTCGCCACCAATCACTATTTAACTCGCTCCTCTCAAAAGACAAACTTAATTAAATAATATTTTAAGCAAATAAGAAATAAATAATAATTTAATAATAAATAAGAATTTAATTCGCTCCTCTCAAAAGACAAGCTTAATTAAATGACATTTCAAGCAAATCAAAAATAAACAGGAACCCATACAATCAAAAATTAAATAACAAATTACTATTTAACTCGCTCCTCTTAAAAACAGAATTATTTAATTGAATGGCGTTCCTAGCAAATCGAAGATAAAAATTAAAATTTTCCACACTCTCGCAAAATAATAACGATTTTCGCCACTCCGATCTTTTCTAGCGTAAAAATCACGATATTATCGAATAAAAAAAAACAAAAATCGATTCCTGAAGAAAGAGTCGAAAGGGACGAAAATGTATGTGCTTTTGTGGAAGCAAATGAGCCATGCTCCAGCATCCAAATTTCTCAAGAAATTGGCATTCCAGATCGCACAGTTAGACTTGAAAAACTGATTTGAACATAAAACTAAAGAATCTCAAATTCTTTCTTTTTGCAATACACTTACATATACCTAAAATAACCGGAAATTGGAAAAATTTGGGAAAAACTGAAAATTACGATTTTTCATGCAAATTTTTGACCGTTTTTAATTTTTTTCGGTGTCAAAATGGATTAAAATCGAAATCCCATGTGCCTTATCGGAAAGAGCTCGGCGACATACGTGATAAACGAATTTTTTGGTCCCTTCATTCTTAATAGGAAATAGCAAATTGTTAGTCGTCACGGCAACGAAAAATCAAAATTATTTTCACATAAAAAAGTAGCTTACTTCCTTCCCTTTCGATTGCCACTTCGGTCGTTTCAATCAGATAAGCCGTGCGTGAGTTAGAAATTGTCAACTTTATCCTTAATCGTTGCTATAGAAACCATGGGAATCGATTTTTACAGATATATTTTTGAATGATTGACCGAATTCTTCCCAGATAACAAATTTCAACTATCCAACTCAATAATTTACGGAAATCGCAAATTATTCGTCGTCACGGCAACGGAAAATCAAAATTATTTTCACATAAAAAAGTAGCTTACTTCCTTCCCTTTCGATTGCCACTTCAGTCGTTTCAATCAGATAAGCCGTGCGTGAGTTAGAAATTGTCAACTTTATCCTTAATCGTTGCTATAGAAACCATGGGAATCGATTTTTACAGATATATTTTTAAATGATTGACCGAATTCTTCCCAGATAACAAATTTCAACTATCCAACTCAATACTTTACGGAAATCGCAAATTATTCGTCGTCACGGCAACGCAAAATCAAAATTATTTTCACATAACAAAGTAGCTTACTCCCTTCCCTTTCGATTGCCACCTCACTCGTTTCAATCAGATAAGCCGTACGTGAGTTAGAAATTGTCAACTTTATCATTAATTGTTGCTATGCCAACCATGGGAATCGATTTTTACAGATATATTTGTGAATGAGTGACCGAATTCTTCCCAAATGTCAAATTTCAACTATCCAACACAATACATTACGGAAATAGCAAATTATTCGTCGTCACGGCAACGGAAAATCACAATTATTTTCACATAACAAAGTAGCTTACTCCCTTCCCTTTTGATTGCCACCTGACTCGTTTCAATCAGATAAGCCGTGCGTGAGTTAGAAATTGGCAACTTTATCCTTAATCGTTGCTATAGAAACCACGCGAATCAAAATTTACACATATAATTTTAAATGATTGACCGAATTCTTCCCATATATCAAATTTCCAATCTCCAACTCAATAAATACCGGGAATAGCAAATTGTTCGTCGTCACGGCAACGAAATGTCAAAATTATTTTCACATAAAAAAGTAGCTTACTTCCTTCCCTTTCGATTGCCACTTCAGTCGTTTCAATCAGATAAGCCGTGCGTGAGTTAAAAATTGTCAACTTTATCCTTAATCGTTGCTATGCCAACCATGGGAATCGATTTTTACAGATATATTTTTGAATGAGTGCCCGAATTATTCCCAGATATCAAATTTCAACTATCCAACACAATACATTAAGGAAATCGCAAATTATTCGTCGTCACGGCAACGGAAAATCAAAATTATTTTCACATAAAAAAGTAGCTTACTTCCTTCCCTTTCGATTGCCACTTCAGTCGTTTCAATCAGATAAGCCGTGCGTGAGTTAGAAATTGTTAACTTTATCCTTAATCGTTGCCATGCCAACCATGGGAATCGATTTTTACAGATATATTTTTGAATGAGTGGCCGAATTCTTCCCAGACATCAAATTTCAACTATCCAACTCAATACATTACGGAAATAGCAAATTATTCGTCGTCACGGCAACGGAAAATCAAAATTATTTTCACATAACAAAGTAGCTTACTCCCTTCCCTTTTGATTCGCGTGGTTTCTATAGCAACAATTAATGATAAAGTTGACAATTTCTAACTCACGCACAGCTAATCTGATTGAAACGAGTGAGGTGGCCTCACTCACAGTTAGAAATTGTCAACTTTATCATTAATTGTTGCTATAGAAACCACGCGAATCAAAATTTACACATATAATTTTAAATGATTGACCGAATTCTTCCCATATATCAAATTTCCAATCTCCAACTCAATAAATACCGGGAATAGCAAATTGTTCGTCGTCACGGCAACGAAATGTCAAAATTATTTTCACATAAAAAAGTAGCTTACTTCCTTGCCAATCGATTGCCACCTCAGTCGTTTCAATCAGATCAGCCGTGCGTGAGTTAGAAATTGGCAACTTTATCCTTAATCGTTGCTATAGAAACCATGCGAATCAAAATTTTACATATATAATTCATTGTGATTTACCCCGTACACTAACTAATGGGATAAAACTATTCTATGATGCCTTGCAGCGTCACCTATATATTGTTAAAAATGGTACTGAATGCCCAATTTTTCAAGTTATATGTTCCGGAATTCACACGGGAAGGTCTATAGAGGCGTTGCCCGGTACTTTCAAGCCCAAAACGGTCCAGAAACCCTAAAATTCTCGCAAGAAAAACTGGCATTTTGGCGACATTTAGACCCTTCATATTATAATACATTTCTCCGTATAAACTGATTTTTAAATCCATTTGCAGGGTCTCAGAAAAATAAAAAAAAAACTAGTATTTAGTGCTTAAATCGTCCAATGAAATGCACCATAATTAAAAACATAAAGTCCATTCTGTCTTATCCATGTATATTCCAAGCCGAAATGGGCCCCAGGATCTCTCCAAAATCACTAAAAGTACTGACATTTTTGCATAATTCTGACAGGTCATATTTTTTAATTTCGACGTAAAGATAGGCTGCTTCAACTGATTTTCCAAGGCAGACTATTAATATATGCATTTTTTAAAATTTTTCCTGCACCGATGCTAAAAGAGCTTTTTATTTATAACTTTAACGAAAAAATATGTAATTTTAATTAGTGTGGAGTATTCTCAGATGATGGGGGAAGGAAATAATCCAAAAAAGAGCTGTTAAATAAGAGAAATAATACATAATAATGCCATTTAAAGATGAATTTTGGTTGAAAAAAATAGAAAAAATGAGTTTTTACCTCCTAGATCGGGTCCTGGATCACCCGTTCGGGATTTATTTTAAAGCCTGATTATATCCCCAAGGGATGGCGTTGAAAAAGTTGGAAGAAATTAGATAGGAAAAGATACAGAGTGTTTCGAATGTAGAGATGTCATGAAAAAAAATCGTAAAAAATCTAAATTTAATTATCGATTGCTCCTTTCCTATTAAGAATGAAGGAACCGAAAAATTCGTTTATAACGTAGTTCGGCGAGGTCTTTCCGATAAGGTACATGGGATTTCGATTTGAATCCATTTTGACCCCCCAAAAAATTCAAAACCGTCAAAAATTTGCATGAAAATTCGTAATTTCCACTTTTTCCCAAATTTTTCCAATTTCCAGTCGTTTTAGGTATAGGTAAATGTATTGCAAAAAGAAAGTATTTGAGATTCTTTAGTTTTATGTTCAAATACGTTTTTCTGTCCGAGGTTCCGGCGACCGAGTTATTTGGTGCCAAAGAGGGGTCTGCAAACGGCATTTTTCGACATAAAAAAATTCAAAAAAATTACTTCCCATTTCCCGAATACCGCCAGTTTCAATAGGGTTCTGAAGCTCCCGGTCCTCTACAACCTCTGAAAATTTAAATCGATTTAATTAAGTTTTGCGACCTGTAATCGATTTCATACGAATTCGCGGAAATTTCGATTTTGACGTTTAATAACTCCGAAACGGAACACCCTGTGTAACTGAATTTTTTACCGAAGCTAGACGCACTATCCCTCTATTAACCCAGAAAATTTAAACGTTCCACCTGCAACCGTGTCGGAGAAAAAAAATTGAGATTGCCGAAAAACACGATTTGTCAACCAACATACATTTTCCTGAGTGACGGGGCGGTATAGAGACCGGCCTGAAAGGCGGTCTCTAACTAGTACGGGTAGACCGCCTAATCGCCCCCCCCACCGAGGGGGCTCTATAAGGTCGGTAATATCATCATTGTCATGCCCTGAAAATTTCGTGTTGCTAGAGCATGTATTAAGGAAGATATCACACTCCTACGGACTGATGATGCAGAATAGACCGCCCCGCCCTCCGTAACCGTATCGCTATATACATACAAACACATATTACATATAAATACAATATGTACGATTTCGCTGAAACCCTACTAAATTAAACTTGTCATCTTTCGATCGGCTTTGAACCATACATTAGATAACATCATCTTCCTGAAATGGTCGAGCTGGATGAAGATTGGTGGCGAGCCCTTCGGGCACGCCACTGATGTCTCTATTGAAAAAAATTGTGCATACATATTATGAACGTCGCTTCTTTCAATCTAAGAAGCCGTTCGCGAGTTGTAAGTTGTTAACTTTACCCCTAATCGTTGCTATGGCAATCATTAAAATTGAAAATTGCAAAAATATTTTTCAATGATTGAGCGAATTCTACTTAGATGCGAAATTTCTACTCTGCAAGTCAATAAATAACGGAGAAATGAAATTGATCGTCGTCATGACTACCAAAAATCGAAATTATTTTCAAATAAAAAAGTAGTTTACTTCCATCCCTTTCGATAGCCACCTCACTCGTTCCAATCGCAGAAGGCGTCCGCGAGTTATAAATTGTCAACTTTATCCTTAATCGTTGCTATGCCAACCATGGGAATCGATTTTTCCAGATATATTTTTGAATGAGTGACCGAATTCTTCCGAGATATCAGTTTTCAACTTTCCAACTCAATAAATAACGAAAATAGCAAATTGTTCATCGTCCCGGCAATGAAATGTCAAAATTATTTTCACATAAAAAAGTAGTGTACTTTCTAACATTTCGATCGTCACTTTACTGGTTTCAATCAGATAAGCCGTTCGCGAGTTAAAAATGATCAACTTTATGCTCAATCGTTGCTATGGTAATCATCGGAATCAAAATTTATAAAAATATTTTTGAATGATTGACCGAATTCTACCCAGATATCAAATTTCAACTCTAAAACTCAATAAATAATGGAAATAGCAAACTGTTCGTCGTCATGGCAACGAAATGTCAAAATTATTTTCACATAAAAAAGTAGCTTACTTCGTTCCCTTTCGATTGCCACCTCACTCGTTTCAATCAGATCAGCCGTACGTGAGTTAGAAATTGTCAACTTATCCTTAATCGTTGCTATAGAAACCATGCGAATCAAAATTTACACATATAATTTTGAATGATTGACCGAATTCTTCCCATATATCAAATTTCAGCTCTCTAACTCAATAAATATCGGAAATAGCAAATTTTTCGTCGTCATGCCAACGAAATGTCGAAATTATTTTCAAATAAAATAGCTTACTTCCTCCCCTTTCGATTGCCACATCACTCTTTTCAATCGAATAATCCGTTCTCAATTAATAACAAATCTAAGCAAAATTTAAATCAGACCCGTCATTGTGATTTACCCCGTATACTACCTCATGGAATAGCCTTTCTATGATGCTTCGCCGCGTCATCGAAAAATTGTTAAAATTGGTATTTAAAGACTAATTCTTCAAATTATATGTTCCGAAATCCACACGGGAAGGTCTATAGAGGCGTTGCCCGGTATTAAACAAGTCGAAAACGGTTCAGAAACCCTAAAATCTCGCAAGGAAAACTGGCATTTTTGCGACATTTCGACCCTTCATATTTTAATACATTTCTCCGTATGAAACTGATTTTGACATGCATTTGCATGGTCTGAGAAAAATTGAAAAAATTCGTATTTAATGCTTAAATCGTCCAATGAAATGTATTTTAACTAAAAATATAAAATCCGTTTTACCTTTGCCATGTATATTTCAAGCCGAAATCGGTCCAGGAAGCTTCCAATATCGCTACAAAAACTGTTATTTTCATGACATTTTGACAGGTCATATTTTAATTTCGATGTAAAGAGGGTCAGTTTCATTTGTTTCTCCAAGGCACGGCTTTTATTATATGCACTTTTTAAAATTATTCCTGCACCGATGCAAAAAAAGGTATTTATTTATAACTTTAACGAAAAAATATGGAATTTTAATTAGTTAGAAGTGTTCTCAGATGATAAGGGATGAAAATAAACCAAAAAAGAACTGTTAAATCGGAGAAATAATATATAATAACGCCTTTTAAAGATGAATTTTGATGAAAAAAAACAGAAAAAATGAGTTTTTACCCCCTAAATCAGGCCCTGGATCACCCATTCGGGATTCATTTTAAAGCCTGATTATATCCCCAAGGGATAGCGTTGAAAAAGTTGGAAGAAATTAGATAGGAAAAGATACAGAGTGATTCAAATGTAGAGATGTCATGAAAAAAAATCGTAAAAAATCTAAATTTAATTATCGATTTCTCCTTTCCTATTAAGAATGAAGGAACCAAAAAATACGTTTATAACGTAGTTCGGCGAGGTCTTTCCGATAAGGTACATGGGATTTCGATTTGAATCCATTTTGACCCCCAAAAAAATTCAAAACCGTCAAAGATTTGCATGAAAATTCGTAATTTCCAGTTTTTCCCAAATTTTTCCAATTTCCAGTCGTTTTTGGTATAGGTAAATGTATTGTAAAAAGAAAGTATTTGAGATTCTTTAGTTTTAAGTTCAAATACGTTTTTCTGTCCGAGGTTCCGGCGACCGAGTTATTAGGTGCCAAAAAGGGATCTGCAAACGGCATTTTTCGACATAAAAAAATTCAAAAAAATTACTTCCCATTTTCCGAATACCGCCAGTTTCAATAGGGTTCTGAAGCTCCCGGTCCTCTACAACCTCTGAAAATTTAAATCGATTTAATTAAGTTTTGCGACCTGTAATCGATTTCATACGAATTCGCGGAAATTTCGACTTTGACGTTTAATAACTCCGAAACGGAACACCCTGTGTAACTGAATTTTTTACCGAAGCTAGACGCACTATCCCTCTATTAACACAGAAAATTTGAATGTTGCACCTGCAACCATCTCGGAGAAAAAAAATTGAGATTGTCGAAAAACCGAATTGGACAACCAACGCACATTTTTCTGAGTGACGGGGGGGGGGGGGGGTATATAGACCGCTTCGCGGTCTATAACTAGATTGCATAGAGCGCCTAATCGCCCCCCGAGGGGGCTCTATAAGGTCGGTAATATCATCATTGTCATGCCCTGAAAGTTTCGTGTTTCTAGGCCATGTATTAAGGAAGATATCACACTCCTACGGACTGATGATGCAGAATAGACCGCCCTTCGTAACCGTATCGCTATATACATACAAACACATATTACATATAAATACAATATGTACGATTTCGCTGAAACCCTACTAAATTAAACTTGTCATCTTTCGATCGGCTTTGAACCATACATTAGATAACATCATCTTCCTGAAATGGTCGAGCTGGATGAAGATTGGTGGCGAGCCCTTCGGGCACGCCACTGATGTCTCTATGGAAAAAAATTGTGCATACTTATTATGAACGTCGCTTCTTTCAATCTAAGAAGCCGTTCGCGAGTTGTAAGTTGTTAACTTTACCCCTAATCGTTGCTATGGCAATCATTAAAATTGAAAATTGCAAAAACATTTTTCAATGATTGACCGAATTCTACTTAGATGCGAAATTTCTACTCTGCAACTCAATAAATAACGGAGAAATCAAATTGATCGTCGTCATGACTACCAAAAATCGAAATTATTTTCAAAAAAAAAGTAGTTTACTTCCATCCCTTTCGATAGCCACCTCACTCGTTCCAATCGCAGAAGGCGTCCGCGGGTTATAAATTGTCAACTTTATCCTTAATCGTTGCTATGCCAACCATGGGAATCGATTTTTCCAGATATATTTTTGAATGAGTGACCGAATTCTTCCGAGATATCAGTTTTCAACTTTCCAACTCAATAAATAACGAAAATAGCAAATTGTTCATCGTCCCGGCAACGAAAAGTCAAAATTATTTTCACATAAAAAAGTAGTGAACTTTCTAACATTTCGATCGTCACTTTACTGGTTTCAATCAGATAAGCCGTTCGCGAGTTAAAAATGATCAACTTTATGCTCAATCGTTGCTATGGTAATCATCGGAATCAAAATTTATAAAAATATTTTTGAATGATTGACCGAATTCTACCCAGATATCAAATTTCAACTCTAAAACTCAATAAATAATGGAAATAGCAAACTGTTCGTCGTCATGGCAACGAAATGTCAAAATTATTTTCACATAAAAAAGTAGCTTACTTCGTTCCCTTTCGATTGCCACCTCACTCGTTTCAATCAGATCAGCCGTACGTGAGTTAGAAATTGTCAACTCTATCCTTAATCGTTGCTATAGAAACCATGCGAATCAAAATTTACACATATAATTTTGAATGATTGACCGAATTCTTCCCATATATCAAATTTCAGCTCTCTAACTCAATAAATATCGGAAATAGCAAATTTTTCGTCGTCATGCCAACGAAATGTCGAAATTATTTTCAAATAAAATAGCTTGCTTCCTCCCCTTTCGATTACCACATCACTCTTTTCAATCGAATAATCCGTTCTCAATTAATAATAACAAATCTTAGCAAAATTTAAATCAGACCCGTCATTGTGATTTACCCCGTATACTACCTCATGGAATAGCCTTTCTATGATGCTTCGCCGCGTCATCGAAAAATTGTTAAAATTGGTATTTAATGACTAATTCTTCAAATTATATGTTCCGAAATCCACACGGGAAGGTCTATAGAGGCATTGACCAGTATTTTTCAAGTCGAAAACGGTTCAGAAACCCTAAAATCTCGCAAGGAAAACTGACATTTTTGCGACATTTCGACCCTTCATATTTTAATACATTTCTCCGTATGAAACTGATTTTGACATGCATTTGAGAAAAATTTAAAAAATTCGTATTTAATGCTTAAATCTTCCAATGAAATGTATTGTAACTAAAAATATAAAGTCCGTTTTACCTTTGGCATGTATATTTCAAGCCGAAATCTGTCCAGGAAGCTTCCAATATCGCTACAAAAACTGTTATTTTCATGACATTTTGACAGGTCATATTTTAATTTCGATGTAAAGAGAGTCAGTTTCATTTGTTTTGTCAAGGCACGGCTTTTAATATGTGCACTTTTTAAAATTTTTCCTGCACCGATGCAAAAAAAGGTATTTATTTATAACTTTAACGAAAAAATATGGAATTTTAATTAGTTAGAAGTGTTCTCAGATGATAAGGGATGAAAATAAACCAAAAAAGAACTGTTAAATCGGAGAAATAATATAATGCCTTTTAAAGATGAATTTTGATGGGAAAAAACAGAAAAAATGTGTTTTTACCTCCTAAATCTGGCCCAGGATCACCCATTCGGGATTCGTTTTAAAGCCAGATTATATCCCCAAGGGATAGCGTTGAAAAAGATAGAAGAAATTAGATAGGAAAAAATACAGAGTGATTCGAATGTAGAGATGTCATGAAAAAAAATCGTAAAAATCTAAATTTAATTATCGATTGCTCCTTTCCTATTAAGAATGAAGGATCCAAAAAATACGTTTATAACGTAGTTCGGCTAGGTCTTTCCGATGAGGTACATGGGATTTCGATTTGAATCCATTTTGACCCCCAAAAAAATTGACAACCGTCAAAAATTTGCATGAAAAATCGTAATTTCCACTTTTTCCCAAATTTTTCCAATTTCCAGTCGTTTTAGGTATAGGTAAATGTATCGCAAAAAGAAAGTATTTGAGATTCTTTAGTTTTAAGTTCAAATACGTTTTTCTGTCCGAGGTTCCGGCGACCGAGTTATTTGGTGCCAAAGAGGGGTCTGCAAACGGCATTTTTCGATATAAAAAAATTCAAAAAAATTACTTCCCATTTTCCGAATACCGCCAGTTTCAATAGGGTTCTGAAGCTCCCGGTCCTCTACAACCTCTGAAAATTTAAATCGATTTAATTAAGTTTTGCGACCTGTAATCGATCCCATAGGAAATCGCTGAAATTTCGAATTTGGCGTTTAATAACTCCGAAACGGAACACCCGGTATAACTGAATTTTTTACCGAAGCTAGTCGCACTATCCCTCTATTAACCCAGAAAATTTGGTTGCTGCCCCTCTAACCATTTTCGAGAAAAAAAATTGAAAATGTGAAAATGTCGAAACGGACGACAACATACGGCCGCACATACATACATACACACATTTTTCTGACAAACGGCTCGATATATAGAGCGCTGTTGGCGCTCTATAACTAGGGTGCATAGACCGCCTAATCGCCCCCCGAGGGGGCTCTATAAGGTCGGTAATATCATTGTCATGCCCTGAAAATTTCGTGTTTCTAGGCCATGTATTAAGGAAGATATCACACTCCTTCGGACTGATGATGGAGAATAGACCGCCCTTCGTAACCGCATCGCTACATACATACAAACACCTACACGTAGAAACTATTTTTGCCAACAAAACGAATTTTCGGACACACTGTATACATACATAGAAACATAAACACATATTAAGACAAATATATTCGATTTGCGCAAAATCCGACCTAATAAAGTTTATCTAAGTACTAATAGGAGTATTTGGCAATAACAAGACTGTTTGGACACCCTGTATACATTGACACTAACACCCACACGTTTAAATAGGAATAAAGTCGATTTACTTAGAATCCGAATTAATTGGGTTTATCTCGGTACTAGTAGGAGTATTTGCTCAAACAAAAACGATTTGGACAACCTGTATACAAACATATAAATCCGTACACCTCGAAATGCAAATATATACGATTTGCTTTAAATCCGACAATTAAGTTTATCTTTGGTACAAATAGCAAAGGTATTTGCCCATACAAGGACTTTTCGGACACCCTGTATACATACATACAAACACAACCAGCACGACACATTCATAATAATTTAAATATCTTCGATTTTCTTGAAAGCCGACTGAATGAAGTTTATATTCGTATTAATGGCAAAGATATTTGCGCATACAAAGTCTTTTTGGACATTCTGTATACATAAAAACATATAAAGAACCACACAAAGGAATAAAAACTTTAGGATTTCCTTGATCTAAGGAAATTGGAAAACTTTGCATGACGGTTTTGAATTTTTTTTAGGGGTCAAAATGCAACAAATTAGATAGACAATAAAATTGTTAAACTTTTCTATAAAAACAATTTTTCGATTGGACTTATATTTTTCGAAATATATGGGTTTAAACTTGGTAATTTTTATACATCATTTATTAAAAATATCTCCGGGAATATCAGGTTTAAAAGAAAATCAAATAGAAAAAATTATAGACCTTAACAAACTGTCACTTTTTATTAATAACCATTTTTTCAATAAATCTAACCGTTCTCGAGATACGACAGATTTAATAGCAGAATTCAAAATTTTATGGGTAAACCCTTATGAAAATTTTCAAAAATTTTATTTTTCCAAAAATTAAAAAATAGTGACATATTACGGTTTCCTATGTTAAAATTACGAGAGGAAACGAAAAAAGGCAAGGAATTCTTAAAATAAGCTATATTTTTAATTTTTAAATTTTTCACAAAAAAACGCAAAAAAACGAACAAAATTTGACACTGTTTTATACTTTTATTTTTATTTCGGTTATTAAAGACTTTCACAAAAAAATGTATCCGACAAATTAGATAGACAATACAATTGTCAAACTTTTCTGTAATAGACAATTTTTTGGTAGGACTTATAGTTTTCGAAATATAGAGGTTTAAACTTGGTAATTTTTATACGTCATTTTTTAAAAATATATCCGCAACTATCAGGTATAAAGGAAAATCATATAGAAAAAATTATACATCTTAGTAAACTGCAACTTTTTACTAATAACTATTTTTCCAATAAATCTAACTGTTCTCGAGATACGACCGATGAAATTGCAGAATTAAAAATTCTTCAGATAAGCCGTGCGTGAGTTAGAAATTGGCAACTTTATCCTTAATCGTTACTATAGAAACCACGCGAATCAAAATTTTACACATATAGTTTTAAATGATTGACCGAATTCTTCCCATATATCAAATTTCCAATCTCCAACTCAATAAATACCGGGAATAGCAAATTATTCGTCGTCACGGCAACGAAATGTCAAAATTATTTTCACATAAAAAAGTAGCTTACTTCCTTGCCAATCGATTGCCACCTCACTCGTTTCAATCAGATCAGCCGTGCGTGAGTTAGAAATTGGCAACTTTATCCTTAATCGTTGCTATAGAAACCACGCGAATCAAAATTTTACATATAGAATTTTGAATAATTGACCGAATTCTTCCCATATATCAACTTTCAACTGTCCAACTCAAAAATTAACGAAAATAGCTAGTTGTTCGTCGTCATGCCAACGAAATTTCGCAATTATTTTGAAATAAGAAAATTGCTTAATTCCTTCCCTTTCGATTGCCACCTCACTCGATTTAATCAGATAAGCCGTTCTCAAATAATAACAAACCTAAGCAAATTTTAAATCAGACCAGTCATTGTGATTTACCCCGTACACTAACTAATGGAATAAAACCATTCTATGCAGCTTTGCACCGTCATCGAAAAATAGTTAAAAATGGTTCTGAATGCCCAATTCTTCAAGTTATATGTTCCGTAATCCACACCGGAAGGTCTGTAGAGGCGTTGCCCGGTATTTTTCAAGCCCAAAACGGTTCAGAAGCCCTAAAATCTCACAAGAAAAACTGGCATTTTTGCGACATTTCGACCCTTCATATTATAATACATTTCTCCGTATAAACTGATTTTTAAATCCATTTGCAGGGTCTCAGAAAGATAACAAAAATTGGTATTTAGTGCTTAAATCGCCCAATCAAATGCACCATAATTAAAAATATAAAGTCCATTCTGTCTTTTCCATGTATATTCCAAGCCGAAATGGGCCCAGGATCTTTCCAAAATCACTAAAAATATTGACATTTTTGCATAATTCTGACAGGTCATATTTTTTAATTTCGACGTAAAGATAGGCTGCTTCAACTGATTTTCCAAGGCAGACTATTAATATATGCATTTTTTAAAATTTTTCCTGCACCGATGGTAAAAGAGCTTTTTATTTATAACTTTAACGAAAAAATATGTAATTTTAATTAGTGTGGAGTGTTCTCAGATGATGTAGGAAGAAAATAAACCAAAAAAGAGCTGTTAAATAAGAGAAATAATACATAATAATGCCATTTAAAGATGAATTTTGATGGAAAAAACAGAAAAAATGAGTTTTTACCCCCTAAATCAGGCCCTGGATCACCCATTCGGGATTCATTTTAAAGCCTGATTATATCCCCAAGGGATAGCGTTGAAAAAGTTGGAAGAAATTAGATAGGAAAAGATACAGAGTGTTTCGAATGTAGAGATGTCATGAAAAAAAATGGTCAAAAATCGAAATTTAATTATCAATTGCTCCTTTCCTATTAGGAATAAAAGAACTAGAAAATACGTTTGTAACGTATTTCGGCGAGCTCTTTCCGATAAGGCTCATGGGATTTCGATTTGGATCCATTTTGACCCCCCAAAAAATTCAAAACCGTCAAAGATTTGCATGAAAATTCGTAATTTCCAGTTTTTCCCAAATTTTTTCAAATTTCCAGTCGTTTTAGGTATAGGTAAATGTATTGCAAAAAGAAATTATTTGAGATTCTTTAATTTTATGTTCAAATCCGTTTTTCTCTCCGACGTTCCGGCGACAGAGTTATTTGGTGCCAAAAAGGGGTCTGCAAACGGCATTTTTCGACATAAAAAAATTCCAAAAAATTACTTCCCATTTTCCGAATACCGCCAGTTTCAATAGGGTTCTGAAGCTCCCGGTCCTCCACAACCTCCGAAAATTTAAATCGATTTAATTAAGTTTTGCGACCTGTACCCGATTTCAACGGAAATCGCTGAAATTTCGACTTTGACGTTTTATATCTCCGAAACGGAACACCCTGTATAGCTGAATTTTTTACCGAAGCTAGACGCACTATCCCTCTATTAACCCAGAAAATTTGAACTTTCCCTCTGCAACCGTCTCGGAGAAAAAAAATTACTCAAAACACGATTACTCAACGGACGAACATTTTCCTGAGTGGCAAGGCGGTATAGAGACCGGCCTGAAAGGCGGTCTCTAACTAGATTGCGTAGACCGCCTAATCGCCCCCCGAGGGGGCTCTATAAAGTCGGTAATATCATCATTGTCATGCCCTGAAAGTTTCGTGTTTCTAGAGCATGTATTAAGGAAGATATCACAGTCCTTCGGACTGATGATGCAGAATAGACCGCCCTTCATAACCGTGTCGCTACACACATACAAACACCACATGTAGAAACTATTTTTGCCAACAAAACACTTTTCGGACATCCTGTATACATACATACAAACATAAACACATATTAATACAAATGTATTCGATTTGCGTGAAATCCGACCTAATAAAGTTTATCAAAGTAATAATAGGAGAATTTGCCCATACCAAGACTTTTCGGACACCCTGTATACATTCAAACTAACACTCAGACGTTTAAATAGGAATATAGTCGATTTACTTAAAATCCTAATTAAGTAGGTTTATCTCGGTACTACTAGAAGTATTTGCCCATACCAAGGCTTTTCGGACACCCTGTATACATACATACAAAGATAAACACATATTAATACAAATATATTCGATTTGCGTGAAATCCGACCTAATAAAGTTTATCTAAGTAATAATAGGAGTATTTGCCAATACCAAGACTTTTTGGACACCCTGTATACATTCAAACTAACACCGACACGTTTAAATAGGAATATAGTCGATTTACTTAGAATCCGAATTAAGTAGGTTTATCTCGGTACTAGTAGAAGTATTTGCCCATACCAAGACTTTTCGGACATCCTGTATACATAAACACATATTAATACAAATATATTCGATTTGCTTGAAATTGAAATGCGACCTAATAAAGTTTATCTAAGTACTAATAGGAGTATTTGCCCATTCCAAGACTTTTTGGACACCCTGTATACATTCACACTAACACTAACACGTTTAAATAGGAATATAGTCGATGTACTTAAAATCTTAATTAGTTAAGTTTATCTTGCCACTAGTAGAAGTATTTGCCCATACTAAGACTTTTAGGACACCCTGTATACAAACATAAATCCGTACACATATAAATGCAAATACATACCTCCGATTTGCTTTAAATCCGACAATTGAGTTGCTATTTGTACAAAAGGCAAAGGTATTTGCCCATTCAAAGACTTGTCGGACACCCTGTATACATATATAAAAACACAACACAACACGACACATAGTAATTTAAATATTTTCGATTTTCTTGAAAACCGGCTCAATTAATTTGATCTTCGTACTAATGGCAAAGATATTTCCGCATACAAAGACTTTTTGGACACGCTGTAGACATATATACAATCATGCACATGCCGCAAGGTATAAAATGTATTTTCGAATCGTTACTTTAAAACGATCCGAATCAAGTCATTTCCCTAAAATTAAATTAAAATTATTCAATAATAATAATTAATATATTGCCCCAAAGGTATACACGCTCATGATTAGAAAATAAAATGCATATTTCTGGATTTTTTCGATGCCACTGAGCGCAATATTAAAATCTTCAATGATGCTTTGTAGCGTCATAGGAAAATCGATTAAAATGGTATTTAATCGGTATATTATGAAATGAAATGACTTTCTACTGAAAGTATAAGGTCCCTAAATCCCTTGCCCGGTAAATTTCAAGGCAAAATTGGTCCAGATTGGTCCAGATCTCGCAACAAAATGCTGACATTTGAGCCAAATTGTGACATTTCATACATTATAATTAAATTAATACATTTTCCCCTATAGAAATTGATTTTTATAATGCAATGTAGGGTCAACAAAAATTTCAAAAAAATGATATTTAATGCCCATCTTGTGCTACGAAATGGTCAGTAATAGATAAAAAAAGTCCATTCTATCAATTCCATGTATATTCCAAGCCGAAACTGGCTCAGGATCTTTAAAATATCGCTAGAAAAACTGGATATTTTGACAGCTCATATTTAACTTCGATGTAAAGCGTCACCAGTTACCAGTTCAATTGTTTTTTGTCATGGCATGGTATAAAATTCGCAGTTTTTAAAATTTTTCCTGCACCGAAGGAAGAAAACCTATTTATTTATAACTTTAACGCAAAAATATGGAGTTTTAATTAGTTAGCAGTGTTCTCAGATGATGACGGAAGAAAATAAACCAAAAAAGAGCTGTTAAATAACAGAAATAATACATAATAACGCCATTTAAAGATGAATTTTGATGGAAAAAAACAGAAAAAATGTGTTTTTACCCCCTAAATCCGGCCCGGGATCACCCATTCGGGATTCATTTTAAAGCCTGATTATATCCCCAAGGGATAGCCTTGAAAAAGTTGTAGAGATGTCATGAAAAAAAATCGTAAAAAATCGAATTTTAATTATCGCTTGCTCCTTTCCTATTAGGAATGAAGGAACCAAAAAATATGCAAATCACGTATTTCGGCGAGCTCTTTCCGATAAGGCACATGGGATTTCGATTTGAATCCATTTTGACCCCCAAAAAATTAAATTCCGTCAAAAAATTTCATGAAAAAACGTAATTTCCAGTTATTCCCAAATTTTTCCAATTTCCAGTCGTTTTAGGTATAGGTAAATGTATTGCAAAAAGAAAGTATTTGAGATTCTTTAGTTTTAAGTTCAAATACGTTTTTCTGTCCGATGTTCCGGTTTCGACTTATTCGGTGCCAAATTGGGGTCTACAAAGGGCATTTTTCGACATAAAAAAATTCAAAAAAATTACTTACCATTTTCCGAATACCGCCAGTTTCAATAGGGTTCTGAAGCTCCCTGACCTCTACAACCTATAAAAATTTAAATCGATTTAATTAAGTTTTGCGACCTGTAATCGATCCCATAGGAAATCGCTGAAATTTCGATTTTGACGTCTTATAACTCCGAAACGGAACACCCAGTATAACTGAATTTTTTACCGAAGCTAGTCTCACTATCCCTCTATTAACCCAGAAAATTTGATTGCCCCACCTCCAAACGTTATCGGAAAAAAAAATGGAAAGGTGAAAATGTCGAAACGGACGACAACATACGCACGGCCATACACACACACATTTTCTGACCAAGCAGTCGGTATATAGACCGCTTCGCGGTCTATAACTAGGGTGCATAGAGCGCCTAATCGCCCCCCGAGGGGGCTCTATAAGGTAGGTAATATCATCATTGTCATGCCCTGAAAGTTTCGTGTTTCTAGGCCATGTATTAAGGAAGATATCACACTCCTACGGACTGATGATGCAGAATAGAGCGCCCTTCGTAACCGTATCGCTATATACATACAAACACATATTACATATAAATACAATATGTACGATTTCGCTGAAACCCTACTAAATTAAACTTGTCATCTTTCGATCGGCTTTGAACCATACATTAGATAACATCATCTTCCTGAAATGGTCGCGCTGGATGAAGATTGGTGGCGAGCCCTTCGGGCACGTCACTGATGTCTCTATGGAAAAAAATTGTGCATACATATTATGAACGTCGCTTCCTTCAATCTAAGAAGCCGTTCGCGAGTTGTAAGTTGTTAACTTTACCCCTAATCGTTGCTATGGCAATCATTAAAATTGAAAATTGCAAAAATATTTTTCAATGATTGACCGAATTCTACTCAGATGTGAAATTTCTACTCTGCAACTCAATAAATAACGGAGAAATCAAATTGATCGTCGTCATGACTACCAAAAATCGAAATTATTTTCAAATAAAAAAGTAGTTTACTTCCATCCCTTTCGATAGCCACCTCACTCGTTCCAATCGCAGAAGGCGTCCGCGAGTTATAAATTGTCAACTTTAACCTTAATCGTTGCTATGCCAACCATGGGAATCGATTTTTCCAGATATATTTTTGAATGAGTGACCGAATTCTTCCGAGATATCAGTTTTCAACTTTCCAACTGAATAAATAACGAAAATAGCAAATTGTTTATCGTCCCGGCAACGAAATGTCAAAATTATTTTCACATAAAAAAGTAGTGTACTTTCTAACATTTCGATCGTCACTTTACTGGTTTCAATCAGATAAGCCGTTCGCGAGTTAAAAATGATCAACTTTATGCTCAATCGTTGCTATGGTAATCATCGGAATCAAAATTTATAAAAATATTTTTGAATGATTGACCGAATTCTACCCAGATATTTCAACTCTAAACCTCAATAAATAATGGAAATAGTAAACTGTTCGTCGTCATGGCAACGAAATGTCAAAATTATTTTCACATAAAAAAGTAGCTTACTTCGTTCCCTTTCGATTGCCACCTCACTCGTTTCAATCAGATCAGCCGTACGTGAGTTAGAAATTGTCAACTTTATCCTTAATCGTTGCTATAGAAACCATGCGAATCAAAATTTACACATATAATTTTGAATGATTGACCGAATTCTTCCCATATATCAAATTTCAGCTCTCTAACTCAATAAATATCGGAAATAGCAAATTTTTCGTCGTCATGCCAACGAAATGTCGAAATTATTTTCAAATAAAATAGCTTACTTCCTCCCCTTTCGATTGCCACATCACTCTTTTCAATCGAATAATCCGTTCTCAATTAATAACAAATCTAAGCAAAATTTAAATCAGACCCGTCATTGTGATTTACCCCGTATACTACCTCATGGAATAGACTTTCTATGATGCTTCGCCGCGCCATCGAAAAATTGTTAAAATTGGTATTTAATGACTAATTCTTCAAATTATATGTTCCGAAATCCACACGGGAAGGTCTATAGAGGCGTTGCCCGGTATTATACAAGTCGAAAACGGTTCAGAAACCCTAAAATCTCGCAAAGAAAACAGGCATTTTTGCGACATTTCGACCCTTCATATTTTAATACATTTCTCCGTATGAAACTGATTTTGACATGCATTTGCATGGTCTGAGAAAAATTAAAAAAATTCGTATTTAATGCTTAAATCATCCAATGAAACGTATTTTAACTAAAAATATAAAGTCCGTTTTACCTTTGCCATGTATATTTCATCATATCTCCAAGGCACGGCTTTTATTATATGCACTTTTTAAAATTTTTCCTGCACCGATGCAAAAAAAGTTATTTATTTATAACTTTAACGAAAAAATATGGAATTTTAATTAGTTAGAAGTGTTCTCAGATGATAAGGGATGAAAATAAACCAAAAAAGAACTGTTAAATCGGAGAAATAATATATAATAATGCCTTTTAACGATGAATTTTGATGGAAAAAAACAGAAAAAATGAGTTTTTACCCCCTAAATCAGGCCCTGGATCACCCATTCGGGATTCATTTTAAAGCCTGATTATATCCCCAAGGGTTGGCGTTGAAAAAGTTGGAAGAAATTAGATAGGAAAAGATACAGAGTGTTTCGAATGTAGCGATGTCTTAAAAAAAATCGTACAAAATCCAAATTTAATTATCGATTGCTCCTTTCCTATTAAGAATGAAGGAACCAAAAAATTATAGGTAAATATATTGCAAAAAGAAAGTATTTGAGATTCTTTAGTTTTATGTTCAAATCCGTTTTTCTGTACGACGTTTCGTTTTCGAGTTATTCAGTGCCAAAGTGGGGTCTGCAAACGGCATTTTTCGACATAAAAAAATTCAAAAAAATTAGTTCCCATTTTCCGAATACCGCCAGTTTCAATAGGGTTCTGAAGCTCCCGGTCCTCTACAACCTCTGAAAATTTAAATCGATTTAATTAAGTTTTGCGACCTGTAATCGATCCCATAGGAATTCGCAGAAATTTCGACTTTGACGTTTTATAACTCCGAAACGGAACACCCTGTATAGCTGAATTTTTTATCGAAGCTAGACGCACTATCCCTCTATTATCCCAGAAAATTTGATCGTTTCACCTGCAACCATCTCGGAGAAAAAAAATTGAGATTGTCGAAAAACACGATTACTCAACCGGCGAACATTTTTCTGACCAAGAGCTCGGTATATAGAGCGCTGTTGGCGCTCTATAACTAGATTGCGTAGACCGCCTAATCGCCCCCCGAGGAGGCTCTATAAGGTCGGTAATATCATCATTGTCATGCCCTGAAAATTTCGTGTTTCCAGGCCATGTATTAAGGAAGATATCACACTCCTACGGACTGATGATGCAGAATAGACCGCCCTTCGTAACCATGTCGCTACACACATACAAACACCACACATAGAATCTACTTTTGCCAAAAGAAACTTTTCGGACACCCTGTATACATACATACAAACATAAAAACATATTAATACAAATGTATTCAATTTGCGTGAAATCCGACCTAATAAAGTTTATCTAAGTAATAATGGGACGTATATACAACACATATAAAAACAAATATAATCGATTTGCATGAAATCCGGTTTAATTACATTTATCCTGGTACAACTAGGAGTATTTGCTCAAACCAACACTTATTGGACAGCCTGTATACAGACATATATTTCCGTACACATAGAAATGCAAATATATACGATTTGCTTTCAAATCCGTGTCAATAATTAAAATCGGACGATCCATATAGAGCAGGGGTGGCCAACCGGTCGATCGCGATCGACCGGTCGATCGCGGTTATTAGTCCAGTCGATCGTGGCAAGGCCAAAAATATAAATACGTAGAACAGACTGTTGTGTACTGAACTATGCTGTTTCATTTAAGATTTCAAGAAGTATGTAATTGGTAGATCGCACAGGGTGTCGTCAGTGAACAGTAGATCTTGGGTCTAACCAAGTTGGCCACCCCTGATATAGAGCATCCAGACCTGTTGCAAAATAGTGTGCTGAGAAATTAAAATGACGATTGTGGAAAAACTAATCGTCGGACAGCGTCGGGGTTTTGCACACATAAAGTAGCTATAAATTACTACTTTTTCCCAAATTTTGAGCCATCTGCGTTAAAAAATGGCCGATTTATGAATTTAAAACAGAAACTCTTAATTTTCCGGTTTTTCCGGATTTTCTCCGTTGCTACTTATCCTCTCGGGACGCTCGACCTCTCATTTTGTTCGTATTTTAATTCTCTATAAATCGTCCATTGACATCATTAAGATTGCTTCATTACTTTCCATTTTATAAGCAAAAAACTAAAAAAAATCACGTGTTTTTGCTTAAAAATGTTTATAACAAATTAATGGCAAAAATTTCAGAGTTGGATTTATAACAGGAATCATCTACGGATCGTCTTTCAGATGATGGCACAGGCGGTTTTCCAATAAGATTAATGTCACGACAAATCGCTCTATTGCTTGGCCTAGTTGGGTACTCTACAATCATCTTAGTGATGAAATATTCAGTTTTGAAATTAGCGAAAAAAAGTTAATTTTTTGGGCCGCTTCACCTGAGATGTGAAAAATTATACATAAAGAGCATGGTTATTAAAACTTGATGTAAAACAATATAGGGTGGCTCAAGGATCTAAAAGTCACAATTTAAAATTAAGTTGAAAATGTCATTTGCAGACCCCTCTTTGGTACTAAATAACTCGAAAACGAAACGTCGGACAGAAAAACGGATTCAAACGTAAAACTTCAAAATATCAAATACTTTCTTTTTGCAATACATTTACCTATACCTAAAACGACTAGAAATAGGATAAATTTTGGAAAAACTGGAAATTTAGATTTTTGACCCATATTTTTTACGGTTTTTAATTTTTTCGTGGTCAAAATGGATCCAAATCAAAATCACATATACCTAGCCGGAAAGAGCTTATCGAAATACGTTGATTTCATATTTTTTAGTTTCTTCGTTCCTTATAGGAATAGAGCAATCGACGATTTAATTTCGATGTTTAGATTTTTTGCCCTCGACATCGGTACATTTGAATCACTCTGTATTTGTTCTACATACAATTTTGACAATTTATTAAACGCTATCTTATAGAGTGATAATCAAGCTTTAAAATGAATCCTAAACCGGTCACCCAGGAGCTTATTTAGAGGGCAAAAATTGAACTTTTTTGATTTTTTTCAACAAATCCTATTTTTAACCGGCATTATTATATACTACATTTCTAATTAAGTGATTCTTTCTGGGATTATTATATGAGATGAATATCTAAGAATACCTCGGAATGATTTAAACCACATCTCGGAGAATTTTTTTTCAGATTTCCACTTTTAAATCTGACCCGTCATTGTGATATACACCGTATACTACCTAATGGAATACCCTCTCTATGATGTTTTGCCGCGTCATCGAAAAATTATTAAAATTGGTATTTAATGAGTAATTCTTCAAATTATATGTTCCGAAATTCACACGGGAATGTCTATAGAGGCGTTGCCCGGTATTTGTCAAGCCGAAAACGGTTCAGAAACCCTAAAATCTCGCAAGGAAAACTGACATTTTTGCGACATTTCGACCCTTCATATTTTAATACATTTCTCCGTATGAAACTGATTTTGACATGCATTTGCATGGTCTGAGAAAAATTTAAAAAATTCGTATTCAATGCTTAAATCGTCCAATGAAATGTATTGTAAATAAAAATACAAAGTCCGTTTTACCTTTTCCATGTATATTTCAAGCCGAAATCGGTTCAGGAAGCTTCCAATATCGCTACAAAAACTGTTATTTTCATGACATTTTGACAGGTCATATTTTAATTTCAATAGCGGCGTTCGGTAATTCAATTTTTTCCATCGTTTTGCTCAGAACTTTTGACAGGCACATGACTCATTGTTGTCATAAGTACGACTGATCACGTGGCTGTCAAAGATTCCGAGCAAAACGATGAAAAAAATTGAATTACCGAACGCCGCTAATGTAAAGAGGGTCCGTTCAATTGTTTTGTCAAGGCACGGCTTTTATATATGCACTTTTTAAAATTTTTCCTGCACCGATGCAAAAAAAGGTATTTATTTATAACTTTAACGAAAAAATATGGAATTTTAATTATTTAGGAGTGTTCTTAGATGATTAGGGAAGAAAATAAACCAAAAAAGAATCGTTAAATAAGAGAAATAATATATAATAATGCCTTTTAAAGATGAATTTTGGTTGAAAAAAACAGAAAAATTGAGTTTTTACCCCCTAAATTCGGTCCTGAATCACCCATTCGGGATTCATTTTAAAGCCTCATTATATCCCCAAGGAATAGCGTTGAAAAAGTTGAAAGAAATTAGATAGGAAAAGATACAGAGTGATTCAAATGTAGAGATGTCATGAAAAAAAATCGTAAAATATCGAAATTTAATTATCGCTTGCTCCTTTCCTATTAGGGATGAAGGAACCAAAAAATATGCAAATCACGTATTTCGGCGACCTCTTTCCGATAAGGCACGTGGGATTTCGATTTGAATCCATTTTGACCTCCCAAAAAATTAAAAACTGTCAAAAAATTGCACGAAAAATGGTAATATCCAGTTTTTCCCAAATTTTTACAATTTCCAGTCGTTTTAGGTATAGGTAAATGTATTGGAAAAAGAAAGTATTTGAGATTCTTTAGTTTTATGTTCAAACACGTTTTTCTATCCGATGCTCCGGCTTCGACTTATTAAGCGCCAAATAGGGGTCTACAAAGGGCATTTTTCGACATAAAAAAATTCAAAAGAATTACTTCCCATTTTCCGAATATCGCCAGTTTCAATAGAGTTCTGAAGCTCCCGGTCCTCTACAACCTCCGAAAATATAAATCGATTTAATTAAGTTTTGCGACCTGTAATCGATCCCATAGGAATTCGCATAAATTTCGACTTTGGCGTTTTATAACTCCGAAACGGAACACCCTGTATAGCTGAATTTTTTTATCGACGCACTATCCCTCTATTAACCCAAAAAATTTGAATGTTTCACCTGCAACCATCTCGGAGAAAAAGAATTGAGATTGTCGAAAAATGCGATTACTACAACCGACGAACATTTTTCTGAGTGACGGGGGGGTATAGAGACCGGCCTGAAAGGCGGTTTCTAACTAGTACGGATAGACCGCCTAATCGCTCCCCGAGGGGTCTCTATAAGGTCGGTAATATCATCATTGTCACGTCCTGAAAATTTCGTGTTGCTAGGCCATGTATTAAGGAAGATATCACACTCCTTCGGACTGATGATGGAGAATAGACCGCCCTTCGTAACCGTATCGCTATATACATACAAACACATATTACATATAAATACAATATGTTCGATTTCGCTGAAACCCTACTAAATTAAACTTGTCATCTTTCGATCGGCTTTGAACCATACATTAGATAACATCATCTTCCTGAAATGGTCGAGCTGGATGAAGATTGGTGGCGAGCCCTTCGGGTACGCCACTGATGTCTCTATGGAAAAAAATTGTGCATACTTATTATGAACGTCGCTTCTTTCAATCTAAGAAGCCGTTCGCGAGTTGTAAGTTGTTAACTTTACCCCTAATCGTTGCTATGGCAATCATTAAAATTGAAAATTGCAAAAATATTTTTCAATGATTGACCGAATTCTACTTAGATGCGAAATTTCTATTCTGCAACTCAATAAATAACGGAGAAATCAAATTGATCGTCGTCATGACTACCCAAAATCGAAATTATTTTCAAATAAAAAAGTAGTTTACTTCCATCCCTTTCGATAGCCACCTCACTCGTTCCAATCGCAGAAGGCGTCCGCGAGTTATAAATTGTCAACTTTATCCTTAATCGTTGCTATGCCAACCATGGGAATCGATTTTTCCAGATATATTTTTGAATGAGTGACCGAATTCTTCCGAGATATCAGTTTTCAACTTTCCAACTCAATAAATAACGAAAATAGCAAATTGTTCATCGTCCCGGCAACGAAAAGTCAAAATTATTTTCACATAAAAAAGTAGTGAACTTTCTAACATTTCGATCGTCACTTTACTGGTTTCAATCAGATAAGCCGTTCGCGAGTTAAAAATGATCAACTTTATGCTCAATCGTTGCTATGGTAATCATCGGAATCAAAATTTATAAAAATATTTTTGAATGATTGACCGAATTCTACTCAGATATCAAATTTCAACTCTAAAACTCAATAAATAATGGAAATAGCAAACTGTTCGTCGTCATGGCAACGAAATGTCAAAATTATTTTCACATAAAAAAGTAGCTTACTTCGTTCCCTTTCGATTGCCACCTCACTCGTTTCAATCAGATCAGCCGTACGTGAGTTAGAAATTGTCAACTCTATCCTTAATCGATGCTATAGAAACCATGCGAATCAAAATTTACACATATAATTTTGAATGATTGACCGAATTCTTCCCATATATCAAATTTCAGCTCTCTAACTCAATAAATATCGGAAATAGCAAATTTTTCGTCGTCATGCCAATGAAATGTCGAAATTATTTTCAAATAAAATAGCTTACTTCCTCCCCTTTCGATTGCCACATCACTCTTTTCAATCGAATAATCCGTTCTCAATTAATAACAAATCTAAGCAAAATTTAAATCAGACCCGTCATTGTGATTTACCCCGTATACTACCTCATGGAATAGCCTTTCTATGATGCTTCGCCGCGTCATCGAAAAATTGTTAAAATTGGTATTTAATGACTAATTCTTCAAATTATATGTTCCGAAATCCACACGGGAAGGTCTATAGAGGCGTTGCCCGGTATTATACAAGTCGAAAACGGTTCAGAAACCCTAAAATCTCGCAAGGAAAACTGGCATTTTTGCGACATTTCGAACCTTCATATTTTAATACATTTCTCCGTATGAAACTGATTTTGACATGCATTTGCATGGTCTGAGAAAAATTAAAAAAATTCGTATTTAATGCTTAAATCGTCCAATGAAACGTATTTTAACTAGAAATATAAAGTCCGTTTTACCTTTGCCATGTATATTTCAAGCCGAAATCGGTCCAGGAAGCTTCCAATATCGCTACAAAAACTGTTATTTTCATGACATTTTGACAGGTCATATTTTAATTTCGATGTAAAGAGGGTCAGTTTCATTTGTTTTTTTCAAGGCACGGCTTTTATATATGTACTTTTTAAAATTTTTCCTGCAGCGATGCAAAAAAAGGTATTTATTTATAACTTTAACGAAAAAATATGGAGTTTTAATTAGTTAGGAGTGTTCTCAGATGATGTAGGAAGAAAATAAACCAAAAAAGAGCTGTTAAATAAGAGAAATAATACATAATAATGCCATTTAAAGATGAATTTTGATGGAAAAAAACAGAAAAAATGAGTTTTTACCCCCTAAATCAGGCCCTGGATCACCCATTCGGGATTCATTTTAAAGCCTGATTATATCCCCAACGGATAGCGTTGAAAAAGTTAGAAGAAATTAGATAGGAAAAAATACAGAGTGATTCGAATGTAGAGATGTCATGAAAAAAAAATGGTCAAAAATCGAAAGTTAATTATCAATTGCTCCTTTCCTATTACGAATGAAGGAACCAAAAAATACGTTTATAACATAGTTCGGCGAGGTCTTTCCGATAAGGTACATGGGATTTCGATTTGAATCCATTTTGACCCCCAAAAAAATTGACAACCGTCAAAAATTTGCATGAAAAATCGTAATTTCCACTTTTTCTCAAATTTTTCCAATTTGCAGTCGTTTTAGGTATAGGTAAATGTATTGCAAAAAGAAAGTGTTTGAGACTCTTTAGTTTTAAGTTCAAATACATTTTTCTGTCCGATGTTCCAGTTTCGACTTATTCAGTGCCAAAGTGGGGTCTACAAACAGCATTTTTCGACATAAAAAAATTCAAAAAAATTACTTCCAGTAGTGAAAGTTTGGGAGTTCACGGCCCACCGTCCACCGGTGGGATCTTATCTTGTGATCTATGACGTCATAGCTCGGCCACCTTTGCGCAGGTGCAAATTTCAAGTACGTCATCGAAGTCTACGTCACTGGATCTTACGTCAGCAAACCCAACCTGCGCGCGCAGCTGTCAAATGTCACCTGTCAACTGTCACCTGTCACTTGTCAAATGTCAAAATTAAAATTTGACATACGTCACGTGTTCAAAATGACGTCATAAGACATGTGTAAAAGCATGTCAGCTGTCACCTGTCATTTAAGATCTGTCAACTGTCACCTGTCACTTATGAAACGTTAAAATAAAAAACTGACATACGTCACGTGTTCAAAATGGCGTCAGAAGACATGCGTAAAAGTATGGCGGCTGTCACCTGTCATTTAAGATCTGTCAACTGTCACCTGTCACTTTTGAAACGCCAAAATTAAAATTTAACGTAGGTCACGTGTTAAAAAGGGCGTCAGAAGACATGCGTAAAAATATGTCAGCTGTCACCTGTCATTGAAGACCTGTCAACTGTCACCAGTCACGTGTTAAACGTCAGAATAAAAATTTAAGATACGTCACGTATTCAGGGCGGTGTCCGAAGACGTTTAAAAAAAGAATGGCGTCGATCGGCCTTAGGGTTCCGGAGATATAGTTTTTTGCGATTAGCGACCTAACGGCTGATGGTGGAGAGCCGAAATTCGCATGGGGGATAGTGACGGAGCAGATCTTTCGATTTGTCAAATTAGTTTTCAAAAATCTCGACTTTGAGGAAAAAATTAGATTTCAAAATTTTTACATCACCCTGTATAGTAAATTTTGGATTAATTATATAGGTTATGAATATTAGGGGATTTGGTAATAGAAAAATAGGTATTAGATCATCGGAACTAGTAAAAAATTAGATCTCAAAATTTTTACATCACCCTGTATACTAAATTTTCGATGAAATATATATAATTTAGGAATTTTATTTAAGTTAATAACAACTAAACAACTCACGTTAAAATCGTCAATGTTTAAACTGAGTTGTTGAAACACCCCTGTTTGAACAGCCCTGTTCAAACAGCCCTGTTTAAACTACCCTGTTAAAAACGTCTCTGTTTAAACAGGGTTGTTTAAACACACCCGTTTAAACAGTCGACGGTAGCACTTCCGGTTGATGATAAGGGGGTCGAATATGGTAAAAGTCATGATGGATATCAAAGAAAAGAGAAAAATTTAAATAAAGTAATAACACTATTCGGGTTTCTTAATTCCGAGAGGTAAGGGCATTAGCAATTAAAGAAAATTAATGATTTAATTTGAAATTGTTTGCAAGGAAATCAAAACGTATTTACATGTCGTTTAGTGGCAATAGAAATGAGTATACAGCGATAAGGACGGTGGAAGCCGTCGGCCTTCGCAACTTCCGTCCTTATCAGGAGAATAGTAATTAGTTGAAAAAGTTATTTACTTGCAAAATAACAGTCGGTATGTGTGTTTAGATCGAAGCAAATATGTACGTAGAACCGATCGGTAAAAATTAAGATTTTAAAATGTTTGAAGAAATAGAATGTATTAATATTATTTCTAATACTATTATCCCATTAACTCTTATCATTTTTTTTTAATCAGCTAATTAATTCATAGTAATTTCTTATCTACTAATCACCTTCCCCGCTAAAAATATCCTTAATATTCTACCCCAACTCATCTAACACGATGGTGGACTGAACGGCGGTCAAAAGTGCCACGCCTTAAAATGGTACCAAAAATGCAAATCGAACCTTGAATTTTCTTATGGAGATTTACGTGTAAAAATGATACTTTTCTAGGCAGTACAGACATTGCCTTTGAAAGTATTTGTCAAAAATCTTGACTGATAGTAAAAATAATATTTTTAAATTTTTCGCATCACTCTGTATACGAAATTTTCGATGAAATATATAATTTAGGAATATTATTTAAGTTAATAACAACCCATGTTAAAATCACCAATGTTTAAACTGAGCTGTTTAAACACCCCTGTTTAAACAGCTCTGTTTAAACAGTCCTGTTTAAACTACCCTGTTTAAACAGCTCTGTTTAAACAACCCTGTTTAAACTACCCTGTTTAAACAGCTCTGTTTAAACAACCCTGTTTAAACTACCCTGTTTAAATACACCTCTGTTTAAACTAGGCGGTTTAAACACCCCTGTTTAAATATCTCTTTTTAAACAGCTCTGTTTAAACAGCCCTGTTTAAAAAACACCTCTGTTTAAACAGGGCTGTATAAAGAGGGGTGTTAGAAATTATTAACTTTATTTTATTGTTAAATATTATCTGCCGGATGGTTATATCAAGTTAAAAGAGCCTAAAACAATAGTACATAAGAGAAAGATTGCAGCATTAGTGGAAAATTCCCAACTCAAGCGAGCTAAAATGACTCAGCACGAGGTAAGGTTAATTTAGACGTGTTTTTCGAGGTACGAATATGTAAGAAAACTAGCAATTAGAAAAATTGGTGATTTAACCACAAGACATCGAGATTGAGCAAATTTATATACAAAATTAGCGAATAATAGGAAACAAGTTAGGACTAGGAATACAAGTAAACTAGAAATACGATTCAGAGTTTCGGATAAAGATGGGGTTAGGGTAGAATGAGTACGAGGAAAAGATGTTGCGACGGACGTAAAAACTTTACGAAATTCTCGACGAAGATCATCGATGCAGGTCTTTGGGGCTAAAATACGACTTTCAGATAAGTGCTCGAACGGTAGGAAGGGAAGGATTCCGAATGTGTGGGAGAGAGAGAGAGAGAGAGAGAGAGAGAGACTCGTTGAAATCGTAGGAAAAGAAGCCAAAAACTATGAAAGATATACTTTGTAAGTACGAAAATACCCGTGGAAGTATACTAGGGCTAGTCAAAACGGAGAAAGAGATAGAAAAAAAGAGAGACAAAATATAAACAGACCCGGGTCGGGAAAAACAGCGAAAAACAAACCCAGTTCGGGAAAAAACAGCTAAAACAGGCCCTGTTCCGAAAAAACAGCGAAAAAAAAACAGACCCTGTTTCTAGAAAAACAGCTAAAAACAGATCCCCCCTGTTTCAGGGAGCCACTTAAACGTCTAACTGCCCAACATATAAACAACATACAGACTATTTTCTTCAAAAATATATGGGTACTAATGATGCTACGAAGAAGCAGACATTTATCTGCGAAAAAAAATAAGCATCCAGTACATTCCCCCTTTCGGACTGAATTCCACATAAAAATTTCGTTCAAAGATCTTTAATAATTGCATACGTAGATATAGACGATTTTCTTTCGACAGAAAGCCGTCAATAGGACTTATACAACAGTACACAACAAGTTTGATACTCATATCAAACCCTAAACCCTCAAGATTCAGTATAACACTCGACGTCTGAAAGAACAGCGAAAAACAGCTAAAAACATACCAGGTTTAGGAAAACAACTAAGAAATAACCTCCTGGTTCTGGAAACAACTAGGAAACAGCGAAAAACAACGAAGAAACATATCCTGGTTCAGGAAACTACTTAAACGCCTAACTGCTTAACTACTTAACTGCTAAAACAGATCCGGGTTCTGAAAACAACTAAAAAACAGACTTCTGTTCCCGAAAACAACTCCTGAACAGCTATGGGAAATAACTAGGAACCATCGAAAAACAACTACTACGAAACAAGCCCCCGGTTTCAGGGAACCAGTTAAGCGTCTAACTGCCCAACCACTTAACCACCCAACCACTTAACATCTAAAAACATACCCTGTTTCTGAAACCAACTCCTGAACAGCTATGGAACAACTAAGAAATAGGGCTTGTTTCTGGAAACAGTAATTCGTAGTCGTACTTGCTAATAGAGAAACAATCTACAGACACTCAAACTCAGACTTTATCAATCAAGATCCGAAAATTGTTCTAGAAGACATATCGAAATATTGGAGAGTTAGCTGATAGTGATCTCACACAGGGTCTTAAGCACGATATAGAAACTGATACATGGAAACGGGGAGAGCTACGGGTTGATTGTTTTTGAAAAATAGCGATATCCAAGTGGGTGATATTGAATACCGAAGAACTCATGGGCTCTACGATCGTCTGTGTTTTTTTTTAAACCTTTTTATCACAGAAAAGAAGATGAGGAACAATACAAAGATATTCTTTTACGAACAAACCTTTACCCGAAGGATAGTGGCTAGTTAAAAGGAAATAGATCTGACAAATATAAAAATATTGTTAAACCATTACTCTCAGTGTCGGCAGAAGTTTCGAAACTTAGAACGAAATCGGCAAAAAACACCTCCAAGTACAGCAAGAATCCCAACAAGATCGAAGCCGACACCATCAAAATTGGGTCAAGCGTTAATGGAATACAACGAAAAACCCAAAGAAGATGTCTACTATGATGACGTAAATGAGCTGGTTGATAGGTTAAAAAAGCTAGACGCTTCCAATCAGAGTTGGAGCATTTCGCATGAATTTTAACAACTTGGAGTAATTGAATTCTATAAATAAGAATGTATATTTGATTCGTAAATCTTATTACATACTGTAAGCTACGAGAACGAAGAAGGGAGCGATGTAGATGAAATTTGCAATCTAAATAGAAGAGCGTATAAGAAATGGTTAGTATACGGCTAACCGGCAGACAATTAACATGGCAGAAATATTAAAAATTATTCTTGCCAACATTGAAGAAGTATTTAGTAGAAACCTGTATTGTGGGTCCTGTTTACCTTCAACTTTAATGGTTTGGGAACTTGCTAAAAAATATAATGTACATGTAGAGCCAAAATGCGGAAAGCTTTTCTATGGGGAACTAGGAGGCATCACTCATTTTTGGAACGTCTTTGAAGGAGAAATTTACGATCCCACCCGCAAAGTTATAAAACATATAATGCCATCCGTGGACCTTACGAAGTATGTGTACAAAGAAGAGCCTAGCATAGACACAGATATGGAGACAGCAGTCATGTTGGATATTTTTAATCAGTTCCAGAGAACAAGCACAACACGTCAATACTTTTCCAACGCTCCCGATAAACTTAAAACTCTTAGAAAAATTATCCATAGAAATGTAGCTAGATGTATGAAATAAAAAGTTTGCATTATTTGTATTTATGTGTGATTTTATTAACCTGCTTGTGGAGAACCAGATCACCAATAAACAAAGCTGCTAGAAACAGGGTTTATTTATTGGTTATCTGAAAGATGGCAGTAGCGTTCTATGGGGGCTCGGATAGTGTCCGATTGTCTAAACGAGGAGATTTAGTGATGGGGTTTACCAAAACTGGCATCGAGGCGGTACTTACACAAATTCAGACATGCTTAACACCGATTTGGTTCCGAAATCTTAATGCATACATTAATCTACGAGGATGTCGATCATATACGTAAACGCATGCAGGGGGGCATGGGAATGGCACAGGTGAAATTTGTAACTTAAGTAGAGCCCCATTCTCAACAACGTCGTGTTGCGTTTGTGTTATGGTTGTGGGACGTTTGTCTTCTTGTTGTGTAGGTGTTTTGCGCTGTGTTGGTGTTGTGTAGGCGTAGTGTAGACGTTGTGTTGGTGTTGTGTGGGTGTAGTGTGGTCGTTGTGTACAAATAAAGGCATTAACATCTGTTAGCATCCCCCATTAGTACCGCATACGTCATAGCGATAAAGATGGCAAGTCGTAAAATTAAATTAAAACTAGCAGCAATGACCGGTGAAAACGTGTTTGGTTTTCGCGCAGATGGATCAAAGTGGCTTATTGGAAACACACCGGTTGAATTTGACGATAACATTTTATTGATTGAGAATGAAAAATATCCTCTATCAGATGGTCTGTTAAAGTTATTAACCGAAAAGAAGCCGGAAGAATATACGGAGAACGAGTTAGCGGATTACAAGGAACTACTCTTACTAACCAGTGCCCATCGGCGGGGATTCTATCGAAACGCACACACCAGCTCAAGCGGGAGTTGGAAATATAAACACATTGTATCAAAACTATTTCCACCTCAGAGAAGTTGTACATTCAATTTAAAGAATTTACCAACAGTCTCGAAAATGCCAAAAGAGAAGGTTCTACTTGGAGAACTTGGAAATAAAGAAGAATATCCATGGAAGGAAGAAATATTAAAGTACGAGGATGTGAATGAGTTAGTTGATAAGTTAAAATATTTAGAAGCAGAAAAGACTGAAAACAATAATAACCTTGGAAAAATAATATCGATTCTGAAAGAACTTGAAAAACTTGGTGTAATAGAATTTTATTAAAATAGTTTGTGTTTTAGTTGTTAGAAATATGCATCACTTACTCTAAAATAATCAGTCCAAGATACACCTTTCAACAAGACGGACTTATTAGTTTAGCCTTTTTGCAAGATGGAGCTGTTAATAATATTAACCCTAGTGCTTGGAAGTACTGTACACGCAGAATCAACATCAGGCGAAGAAGAAGGAATACCTACTACTACAGATGAAGTTAAATATGACGAATATGAGTTAAAATCAGAAGAAGAACCGTTCACTCAAGCAGAGGCATGGAAATATTTAGTGCAATATGGGTACCTTAACAACACGAATACCAGCAACTCTTTGATGGCAATATCTCAAGGTTTGAAACAATTCCAAGAAAGCTATGAGTTGCCCGCAGATGGAACTTTAAACGAAAAAACTATAAACCTGATGCGCAAACCCCGATGTGGCGTTATAGATATAGCGCAGTTTCAAACACATCCTACAAAGTGGTCTAGCACAGATTTAACATGGAATATTTATCCTCCAACATATGCTACATCTCGTTATCCATATCGGAGAGCAGCAACGGGTGCCTTTGGGATCTGGGAAGCAGCATCCAACCTTCGCTTTACCCGGACAGAACAGAAGGATGCAAACATAACTATCGCCTTTGAGTACGCAAACCACTCAATGACAAATGAAAATAGCTCCTGTCCATTCGAGCTATCCAAGCCAGTGTTAGGACATGCTTATTTCCCCGACGGTGGCAGTAATGTAGAAATTCATTTAAATAATCTCATTCCATGGAGTTTTATGACAACAATTTTTGATAACACACACTACAATTTATTGGGGGTAATGGTACATGAAATTGGCCATGCTCTAGGCTTAGAGCACTCAAGGGATCCGGATGCGATTATGCTTCCATGGTACCAAGAACGCAATAACCTATCTACGGATGATATATTTGGCATACAACAACTCTATGGACCAATCACACGCCCTATACCATCGCTACCGAATCCCATACCTGCAAAGACACCTTTGGTGCCGTCTACAGAAAAACCTTCACCACCACGTACGAAACCAACGGAAAAACCTGTTCCACCACGTACGAAACCAACAGAAAAACCATTGGCGCCACGTACGAAACCAACGGAAAAACCGATACCACCACCACCAAGTATGAAACCAACAGAAAAAAAGCCTGTGCCGCCGCCACTGGAACCAACGGAAAAAACTCCGAGTTTGCAAACAACAACGCAGAAAATCGCGATACGACCAGAGTTATGTGATTTAAATTTGAAAACACTTAACACATTTTTAGTGGTAAAAAATAAGTTGTACATATTTTATGAAAAATATGTGTGGATGCTGAATTTAAATAACAAAGAAATTAATAACAAGCCTTTCCTGATAACTGATTACTTGTCATTCTTGCCAAAAGATTTAGAAAACATTACAGCTATTTATGAAAGACCCAATGGCGAAATTGTTACCATTGTGGGTGATACAATTTACTTTTTTGAATATGGAACCTTTAAATTAATACGCTCGGAAAATATTAATATGCTTGCTAGAAGAGGTGATAAAACGATAATTTCTGCAGCAGTTAACACTAATAAGGGACGAACCTATTTGTTTATCAATAACTTTGTGGTATGGGGGCATGGATGAATGTAGCTTTAGACCGAAAGAAACACACCTAATATCAGAACTTTTTCCGGGCGTTCCTGCTCGAGTAGATGGCGTATTTCGATACACAAATGGTCGTTTATACTTCCTTCAAAACGGCATGTATTTCGAATATAATGAATTTACCAACAGCCTCGTTAGTTCAGGAAAGATGAATCTTAATTTCTTTGGTATTAAATGTCCTAATATAGGGCTTTTAGAACAACTCAAAGATTTACTAAGTAATATTATAACAAATAATGTAAAAGTATAGAGCGAAATAAATAGTTCTTTATACCTCATGACTTTTTTCTACCAGTATAAACAACAACTCCAAACCGTCAAGCGAGAAGCATGGCTGAAATAGTAAAAAGTAGTCGCGTCAACAACGAAGAAGGAGTTAGTCGAAACCAGTATTAGGGGTTCTGTTTACCTTCAACTAACGATTTGAGACTTGTCATTTGTTAAATGTGAAACTTAATATTTCGTTTGGAGAAAACCCGAAGTCAATCGATCAACTCGTTCCTGAGTTATCGCTTATTAAGTACATTGCCTTAATGCCTGAAAAGAATTGGATAAAATAGGTCACGTGCTAAAGATGACGTCTTAAGATATAAGTAAAAGTATATCAGCTGTCACTTGTCACTTGTCACGTGTACACCGTGTATATTTGTAGAAATTTAAACCACCCTCCGAAGATAGGGTGACTAAAAGGGCTCTAATATGATAAACGACGTGTTGGATATCAAATAAAAGAGAAAATTTTAAATAAATTAATGGTACTAGTATAGTTTCTTAATTCAGAGATGGAAAGGCATTAGCAATTATAGAAATTGGATGTTTTTCCTTTTTTCTTAATTTTTGCTGCTAGAAGATGTCTCCACTCAAGCATGGTCGATGTCTTCGTGCTTTACCATACCTCTTAATCTGTTCTTGTCAGAATATCGCTGCCTTTCCCTCTTTTTCTTTTCTTCATATTCTTGCCGCTCGAGTTTTTTTCTTTTCTCATAAGCATTTTTTTCATTATTTTTAGCTTTCTCACTAATGAAGCAACGTCTAGTTGACATTTTGAGTTAGTTTCGCCATTCATTTCTGAAATAGAACAGAAATTGTCACTAGGACCCCAATCTGTCTTTAGTATCCCCGTTACAAAATTGGGTCACTAATGACTGGAACCCTAATGACAATTTTGCGTTTTATCGCCGAAATTTAGTGGGGTTATCTATGATTGCCGCACAATCATCATGCAATTGGATAACTAGATATATTTTTATTGTAACCAAATATTTAATCCCGTGCCTTTTGTATAATTATTCATGATCGAGTTCTCGAGTATCAGGCTTTAACAGGTCAAGTACGTGATCTGTTGTAATCAGTTACTATTCAACCCTCTCAGCACGATGAAGTTTGTTGTGGTTGACGTTCAGGGATTCAGCGTTCCAGAATTTCAAGCTAAAGAATTGGCTATTTACGATGGAAAGCAAATACGGAACTATCTTTTCAAACCCGTTCGGCCGTTTTATGAGCTGTCCTATGATTGCCAGAAGCAAGTAATGTTTCTATATGGGAACCGGCATGGTTTATACTACAATTCCGGCGAAACCGATTACAATGAACTTCACCGCATTATCTACAACGATCTACGGGATGTTGATGTCATCTATGTGAAGGGGCATGTAAAGAAGACCTTCTTACTGGAAACTTTTTCCACGATGAAATATCTTAAGCATATACCCGATATTGTTAATTTAGAATTTACTGGGGGCAGTGTTGCTGTACCGAAATTAGCTCTAAGTAAAACCACGTGTTCTTATCATGCTTTAGAATATTGTATTTGTAGTGCTAAGAATTCAAAAATTTTGTATGAATATATTTATGATTTTTTACCTAAATAAAGAAGTTAAACTGTATTACATGTTTAATTTTATCCTATATTATTAGGCCCCCCCTTGAGAAATTTGATCATTTAGTCTCGAGCTTATGACAAAGACAGTCGACTTGTCAGTTAGATTAGACGAGCATTTGAAAAAAATACGCAAGCTGAAAAGAGATATTAAGTTTTACCAAGAATATAAATCTGTGGTTAGATTGTTTTCGAAACTTACCATTTCAACTTACCAATGGCGGCCTCCTCCTCCTCCTCCTCCTCTTCCAGCTGGGATAGGGTGTTTGAATCGTCCTCTAGATGTCCTGATGTTCCAGCGAAAGTTCTTAAGACTAAGCCTAACCGAGTTTACGAGATTGATGACTTTATAACTGTCATTTTTACTACGTCCGAAGAGGAACGCAAACAAGTAATTTTGGATACTATTGGTTATGGCAAAATTTCTTTCTCTAGTGAGGAATTTGAAGAATTTTTAAGCACTTTTGATTGTTTCAATACCCATTGGGTAGATATATTTATGATAATTGGACAGTACACGCTAGTGTTTCATCGCAATGGTGAGAAGAGAAGTCTCAAGTTTGAAGATGCCACAACAGACAAGTATCTATTTCGATGGACCGAGAAGCTAATACACCTATTTGCAAAACATGTTTATGAATTGTATAAGCTTAATATTGAATATTATACTGTTACTAAATAAATAGTCTAACGTTAATTTGTTTTTCTTTGTTCTAACTAAGGAAATAAAACACCAATATAAACACAAAAATTTATTAAAGTGTAAAAAAAGTGAAAAAAAACACAAAATGTGACCGAACAGTGGTCTGTAAATAGAGTAAAATAATAAACAATATAAAAATCAAAAAAGGGTAAACTTGGGTAAAATAAGTTAAAAAAGCAAAAAATCTGACCGAACAGCGGTCTGGAAATAGTAAATATAGTAAAATAAACAAACAATATAAAAAATCAAAAAAGAAAAATAGGGTAAACTTGGGTAAAATATACATATAAACAAACAATGTAAAAATAAAAAAAAATAGGGTAAACTTGGGTAAAATATACATATAAACAAATAATAGAAAAATAAAGCTAGGGTAAACTTAGGTAAAATATACATATACAGTAACTAAATGAATACAATAAATAGGGTAGACTAGGGTGAAATACATTAATACAATAAATAGGGTAGGAATAAATGAATACAATAAATAATAAAATAAATAACATATATGCTTAATCTAATATCACAGCCTCGAAAGTCATACATTTAGCTACCAAAGGGGGATTGAAGGAAAGTTAGCTGCCCGTGATCAGTCTTCGCTCGTGGAATTTCCGATGATTCCTTATACTTTTCAATATCTCTATGACCCCAAGCAAGCGTGTTCTCCAAGTCGCCGGGAATAAGGTAACGCTTATCGTCCGCGTGTGATAGCGCTACCTTATTTTTCAGTTCGACATACATATCGTGTAAATGCGAACGGAAAGTGTTCATCTGACGATGAATCTGAGTTCCTTCTACGTCAACCGCTTCCCTATAATCGTCCAGAGTCAGTTCGGATTGGGTGACGTAGTCAGGAACTCCCTTAGCTTTTTTGGTTAACTTTCCCTCCACATTTACACAATATGCCTTCGCCCCGGTACCGTAGAAATCCCAAATGATTTTTCCTGCATACTCATCTTTCATTTTGCCCAAAATTGACTGGTTTACAGGAACATCATGTGGATTTTCCTGTGAGAAATTAGACGTATCGAATCTATCTAAATTTTGTGTCATATCGCTATAGAAATTTTCGGTTGTAATTTTTAACACAAGGGAATCGGTATCAGTGTAGAGTAATACCGCGTTGTTGCCGTATTTTGGCTTAATATACCCGTACAAAAAGTCATACATAATAGTCTTGGATATTTCCAAGATGCTGAAACCCACGTAAATCGGTTTATTATATGTGATTTTTTGTTTTTTCATCTGGATAGCTACCAGGTTCTCGTTAAAAATAGTGCGATCTTTAAAATGAGGTTTCGAGATTAACGCTTCGGCTCCCAACCTTCTACCAATATTTTCCCAATGAGAAACAAGTTTAACATCTACCCGTTTCTCCACATTTTCCATTGTTTTCCCAAACACGGCGTTGTTCATAAGTTTGAAAAAGTCTTTTTCAAACTTATTTTGCGCTTGATTGCGCATCGCTGTGTTTAGGTCAATGTATTTCTTTAGCCACGGTGATTGGTCAAAAGATATAACGCGATGAATTTTGGTGAGCTTAAGCCCATAATCTAAAGCCTGACGCAAATTTTGGTAATGAATTATATATTTACTTTTAGGTTTAAAATTTGGAATTAATTTTTCAATGTCTTGGAATTTTGATTCTGGTGGAGCTATTGATTGTGGACAAAAGGGTAGTTCGTTGTGTAAATAATGCAACTGTTCGGGATATTCTAAATCTACCTCTAATATATAGCCAGTTTTAGAATCGTTCGCGACATTCCTGTAATCTAAACTTTGAATTTCGGTCTCATTCAACCACTTAAAATTCCCCGTTGGTAAATATTGTGACATAGCCGCACCATAGAGGTTGGTAGCGTCCAAATACATGATGTAGGAAGTAGGTTTGGAAGCGTCATAATGAGGTAGAAATTTATTGTTAGCAAAAGCTTTTCTAACACTACACTGACTGACCCCACCGCGAATACCGTGTTTAAAGAAGTGTACCATGTCTAGATCTGTCAGTAATTCCAAGCAAATTGATGTGGACTTGAGTGCGGCGTCCATCGCAAGAGAGGGCGCCGTGAAGTACTGCGCAGGATCTAGACCGTAAGTGTTAAGGCACACGTCTCTAAAACTTTCAAAAACATCTGTCAATAATAGTACATCGGATTTTAAATAAATATCTGAATATTCGCCTAAAGTTTTACATTCAAATAAATTCCATACAGCCCCAGCACGCTTGTAATCCTCGTTACTGATGTCTTCTTTTTTCAGCTGGTTATAAAAGTCTTTTTGTGATGGAAGCTTTGTGTCATTCAATTTCGCGAAACTATCCACGTAATTATATGGGAAGACACCCTTCTGTCGAATAAGCTGAAACTTATTTTCTTCCGCGAAATATTTTCTCACTTCTCGACATTGTTCTGGTTTTAAATTTTGACTAAGTTTATCGAGACTGCTGGCCATGAAACGAAAACTGTCGAGGAAGCGTAATTTTAAAAATACCTGATGTTGTTTACCATCTCTGTTCTCGATGTTATCCACCAAAACATGTTTAGTAAAGGAGATATACTTTTCCTTGTTTTGAGGGATAACATCCAACTTTTCTTCGTTGGAAGCCAATTCCTTAACAAACAGGTGGGAGTCAAAGTTGGACATGTTATGGAAAAAGATGGGTATAAATTGAGGGATTTTGTAATTCAGGTTGCATACAGAGTGCGCGGGACCTCGATAGGAGCCGTCTGTATGGCTATGTTCGTGCACACGATCGTTTAACGCTGCATCAAATGGCTTTTCGCAAATATGACACACCCTAGCTTCTTGATGCTCCCTCTCTTGTTCCGCAGAAATAGGTGTCATGGGTACTACTTCCTTCATAAAGCGATTATAGATTGATTTAGAATCAATCTCTAAACGTTTTACGAATTCTTTGTGAGCATCCGGACCCCTATAACTTTGGTAAATCGAATGAGCATCGTCAAAGTCACATTTGATGTAGTAACCGAACGAGTACGGAACATGTTTGTGTGTTCTCACAGTGTATGACGTATCGGGATCCTGCGCATTTTCCTCTGTATCCAGGGGCTCAAGGATCGTTTCGAAATCGGCATAAACAACAAAAGGCACTTTTAATTTTTTTTCAAAGTTTGTAAATTTCAAAATATTCTCGGGAATCTCTTCACCATATTTATTTTTTTTTAAATTTGTCGTTGGGACTTTAGCTAAAACGTGCCCGCAATCGTGCTCCTGATGAGTCTTTAATTTTTGTTCTGAATCAAAATACGATAAACAACCATCACATAAATACTTAACACCATGATGTAGGGATAATTGACTTGAGATCAGGCGAGATAAACTTCTTATTAAACAGTAATGACTATTTCCATAGTCATCACTGATTACTAACAAATTTACGTGTCGCTCCCTATTACGAGATTTTGTAAAGTATAAGGGACCCACGACTTCAATACTATTTTTACCATCTTCGAACAGTTTCTCCAGTCCATAAACATTGATAGAAATATTATTGAATCGCTCAAACTTAGCGATGTCGATAAGTTTAATCGGAAATTCTATACCTGTAAAGTCCAGTTCGTTCTCAAAAGACAAATAGTTCGCGACTCTATTTGGATGTTGAGTCCAATGAAGTGGGTGTAAGGCAGCTAGGACTGACCACATGAAACATTTTTGATCCGTGTTCTGGATGTTCAAGACAGCTTTCTTTGCTTCAATCTCCTTTGGCAGCGGGATGTAGGAAGATGGCTTTAGAGGCTGGATCTTGTTGATACCTAATTCTAAGTGGAGGAGTTGTTGGAGCGCCCATCCTGTAACAATAGAAATATTTTTTAGTAAGAAATATTAAACAGTTTTAAAAAAATTTTTGCAATAGTTTTACACTTACCACTATCCTTTTCCATAAATTCCGAATACTTCCGGTCCAGGATAGCGCTGAACTGCTCAAACAGCTCCTCCAAGTCCGTAGCCCTGCTCACCAGCTGGTATTTGGTGTTGAAGGACTTCACCTCCTCCGACTCGCTCGACTGCAGGAGAAAGCGACCGAAAAGCTCCAAGCCAATCTTCAGGTAGTCGTACCTTAACACAACGGCCCCAACCAACTTGACGAATTTTTGTTTCAGCTGCTGTACGTAGTTCTTCACGTTGGTTGGGTCTTGGCTTGAAGTGAGTCTGTAGGTAGTGATCCGGTTTCTAAATGATGTTTCCACCCGCACCACTCCTTCTTCCTCCTGCATCCTCACACAGCACTTCTCCCGATGGATTAACGTTCTCAGATGTCCTCCCCATCGGGAGACTGGAACATCCAGTTTGCACTCCTTGCAGTGTTGCGTTGCTGATGTAGATGGTTCTAGAGATAAGAAAAAATAATTAGTATCAAAGTTATCTAAAAACAATTCTAGTCTTAAAAGAAAATTTCACTTTTTAACTACTCACCATCTGTCGAAACGAGTCTTGCTCTTTTAGCCATGGATGTCTGCGTGGTCTTCGCTGGTCTTTTGGGGGCCGGGTGCTTCTCCTTCTGGTGGCGAAGAAGAGCCCCCTCCGACTTGAAAATCCCACTGCAGACGTCGCAGATCTTGACTGCTAAGCGGCAATCTCCATGACGATTGAGGCTGTCCTTCCTGGCGAATGCACGGCTACAGAAGTTGCACACAAACATTTTCTGGAAAATAAAATATTTTGACTGAGGAAAATGTTTCCGAACCCTTGTTGGTATACTCCTACTATTATGTGACTCCGAGATGTGAGTGGAAACCGAACATACGTCATCTTTCCCTACTCGCCGTTTGATAAATTTTTTCTTTCATTAAATTTCCAGTTTTAGCCTAACTTCAAGCAAAACTAGCGCTTATACATACCCGATAGAGAAATTATTTTTTAAAACACTATTACATGCATAAAGACTACTTCGTCAGGTTCTAGTTTCAAAGATTTATTGTTTGGGCGTTACGTCGCTCTACTTCTAAGGTAAATTAATATTTTAAAAATAATAAGTCCCTGCGTTTAAACAAAAAAAAAACAAATAGTGAAAAAAGAAATGTTTTGAACACTGTCAGCGACTTTAAAATTTTTTCAAACAATATTACATGTATGAAGACTACGAGTGCTTTGTTAGGTTCTAGTTTAAAAGATTTATTGTTTGGAAGCTATGTCACTCTACTGCTAAGGTAAAATATTTTAAAAAATATTTTAAAAATACTCAAAGTCACTACGTTTAAACAGCAAACAACTAATGAAAAAAGAAATGTTTTGAACACTGTCAGCGACTTTTAATTCTAAAAAGTATGTTTGATCTTAATCTATATAGTTTAAAAAATAAAAAAGGGTTTAAGACCAACCTCCTTTTCTATTACTCGATCCCGATTCTAATATTACTGTAAATAATTGAAGATTTCCATGCTGTTACTTAACCGCGAAATTAAAATCATAATTTTGTATACTAAAGTTGTAAGACAGGCACATAGACAGACTATTTTTGATTTTCCCTGACACGACGGCACTAGGTTGTAAGACAGACACATCGATAGACTATTTTTTATTTTCCCTGACAAAACGGCACTAATATTCTTGTAAATATTCGACATTTCATTTTTGTTCATACGTGCAGACTACAAAACTTTAAGCTAATATCAATCGGTACTTACCCAAAAATTTCACAGTACACTTTCTTCACACAAAAAAAAAACAAAGAACAAAGAACACTCCGACTGGCTGGCAACGAACTTAACGTGCACACTAGGAGATTCAGACGCCAACTGTGCTTTGCAAATTGCCTCTTTCTCCCTTTTATGCTTTTCCTTATCAGCCGGAAACTGACGGGTCCTAACAAGTTAACGACGCAGTTTGCTGCTTCAAATAAAGTTAATAATTTCTAATTGTGTGTTTTATTTATCAGTACAATACTAATATTTTGCCATTCTTTCTGTTGTTCGCACGTTCGAGCCCACCTTATCACCGGAAATGTTAACCGCAACTTCCTGTGTTGCACGCGGCACTACTACATATTATTATTCACTTAAATAATATTAATACATTCTATTTCTTCAAAAATTTTCAAATCTTAATTTTTACCGATCGGTTCTACGTACATATTTGCTTCGATCTAAACACACATACCGACTGTTATTTTGCAAGTAAATAACTTTTTCAACTAATTACTATTCTCCTGATAAGGACGGAAGTTGCGAAGGCCGACGGCTTCCACCGTCCTTATCGCTGTATACTCATTTCTATTGCCACTAAACGACATGTAAATACGTTTTGATTTCCTTGCAAACAATTTCAAATTAAATCATTAATTTTCTTTAATTGCTAATGCCCTTACCTCTCGGAATTAAGAAACCCGAATAGTGTTATTACTTTATTTAAATTTTTCTCTTTTCTTTGATATCCATCATGACTTTTACCATATTCGACCCCCTTATCATCAACCGGAAGTGCTACCGTCGACTGTTTAAACGGGTGTGTTTAAACAACCCTGTTTAAACAGAGACGTTTTTAACAGGGTAGTTTAAACAGGGCTGTTTGAACAGGGCTGTTCAAACAGGGGTGTTTCAACAACTCAGTTTAAACATTGACGATTTTAACGTGAGTTGTTTAGTTGTTATTAACTTAAATAAAATTCCTAAATTATATATATTTCATCGAAAATTTAGTATACAGGGTGATGTAAAAATTTTGAGATCTAATTTTTTACTAGTTCCGATGATCTAATACCTATTTTTCTATTACCAAATCCCCTAATATTCATAACCTATATAATTAATCCAAAATTTACTATACAGGGTGATGTAAAAATTTTGAAATCTAATTTTTTCCTCAAAGTCGAGATTTTTGAAAACTAATTTGACAAATCGAAAGATCTGCTCCGTCACTATCCCCCATGCGAATTTCGGCTCTCCACCATCAGCCGTTAGGTCGCTAATCGCAAAAAACTATATCTCCGGAACCCTAAGGCCGATCGACGCCATTCTTTTTTTAAACGTCTTCGGACACCGCCCTGAATACGTGACGTATCTTAAATTTTTATTCTGACGTTTAACACGTGACTGGTGACAGTTGACAGGTCTTCAATGACAGGTGACAGCTGACATATTTTTACGCATGTCTTCTGACGCCCTTTTTAACACGTGACCTACGTTAAATTTTAATTTTGGCGTTTCAAAAGTGACAGGTGACAGTTGACAGATCTTAAATGACAGGTGACAGCCGCCATACTTTTACGCATGTCTTCTGACGCCATTTTGAACACGTGACGTATGTCAGTTTTTTATTTTAACGTTTCATAAGTGACAGGTGACAGTTGACAGATCTTAAATGACAGGTGACAGCTGACATGCTTTTACACATGTCTTATGACGTCATTTTGAACACGTGACGTATGTCAAATTTTAATTTTGACATTTGACAAGTGACAGGTGACAGTTGACAGGTGACATTTGACAGCTGCGCGCGCAGGTTGGGTTTGCTGACGTAAGATCCAGTGACGTAGACTTCGATGACGTACTTGAAATTTGCACCTGCGCAAAGGTGGCCGAGCTATGACGTCATAGATCACAAGATAAGATCCCACCGGTGGACGGTGGGCCGTGAACTCCCAAACTTTCACTACTACTTCCCATTTTCCGAATACCGCCAGTTTCAATAGAGTTCTGAAGCTCCCGGTCCTCCACAACCTCCAAAAATTTAAATCGATTTAATTCACTTTTGCGACCTGTACCCGATTTCAACGGAAATCGCTGAAATTTCGACTTTGAGGTTTAATAACTCCGAAACGGAACACCCGGTATAACTGAATTTTTTACCGAAGCTAGTCGCACTATCCCTCTATTAACCTAGAAAATTTGGTTGCTGCCCCTCTAACCATTTTCGAGAAAAAAAATTGAAAAGGTGAAAATGTCGAAACGGACGACAACACACATACGGCCATACACACATTTTCTGACCAAGGGCTCGGTATATAGACCGAGCCTGAAAGGCGGTCTATAACTAGGGTGCATAGAACGCCTAATCGCCCCCCGAGGGGGCTCTATAAGGTCGGTAATATCATCACTGTCATGCCCTGAAAATTTGGTGTTGCTAGGCCATATATTAAGGAAGATATCACACTCCTTCGGACTGATGATGGAGAATAGACCGCCCTTCGTAACCGTATCGCTACATACATAAAAACGCCTACACGTAGAAACTATTTTTGCCAACGAAAAACTTTTCGGACACCCTGTATACATACATACAAACATAAACGCATATTAATACAAATGTATTCGATTTGCGTGAAATTCGACCTAATAAACTTTATCTAAGTAATAATAGGAATCCCATACCAAGACTTTTCGGACACCCTGTATACATTCAAACTAACACCCACACGTTTAAATAGGAATATAATCGATTTACTTAAAATCCGAATTAATTAGGTTTATTTCGGTGCTAGTAGAAGTATTTGCCCATACCAAGACTTTTCGAACACCCTGTATACGTATATACAACACATAAAAACAAATATAATCGATTTTGCATGAAATCCGGTTTAATTACATTTATCCTGGTACTACTAGGAGTATTTGCTCCAACAATGACTTTTTGGACAGCTTGTATACAGACATATACCTCCGTACACATAGAAATGCTAATGTATACGATTTGCTTTAAATCCGACAATTAAGTTTATATTTGTACAAATAGCAAAGGTATTTGTCGATACAAAGACTTTTCGGACACCCTGTAGTATACATACATACAAACACAACAAACACGACACATAGTACACAACTATCCAAATCAATACATTACGGAAATAGCAAATTATTCGTCGTCACGGCAGCGGAAAATCAAAATTATTTTCAAATTAAAAATTAGGTTACTTCCTTCCCTTTCGATTGTCACTTCAGTCGTTTCAATCAGATAAGCCGTGCGTGAGTTAGAAATTGTCAACTTTATCCTTAATCGTTGCTATAGAAACCATGGGAATCGATTTTTACAGATATATTTTTGAATCATTGACCGAATTCTTCCCAGATATCAAATTTCAACTATCCACCTCAATACATTACGGAAATAGCAAATTATTCGTCGTCACAGCAACGGAAAATCAAAATTATTTTCACATAAAAAAGTCGCTTACTTCCGTCCCTTTCGATTGCCACTTCAGTCGTTTCAATCAGATAAGCCGTGCGTGAGTTAGAAATTGTCAACTTTATCCTTAATCGTTGCTATAGAAACCATGGGAATCGATTTTTACACATATATTTTTGAATGATTGACCGAATTCTTCCCAGATAACAAATTTCAACTATCCAACTCAATACTTTACGGAAATCGCAAATTATTCGTCGTCACGGCAACGGAAAATCAAAATTATTTTCACATAAAAAAGTAGCTTACTTCCTTCCCTTTCGATTGCCACTTCAGTCGTTTCAATCAGATAAGCCGTGCGTGAGTTAAAAATTCTCAACTTTATCCTTAATCGTTGCTATGCCAACCATGGGATTCGATTTTTACAGATATATTTTTGAATGAGTGCCCGAATTATTATCAGATATCAAATTTCAACTATCCAACTCAATATATTACGGAAATCGCAAATTATTCATCGTCACGGCAACGGAAAATCAAAATTATTTTCACATAAAAAAGTAGCTTACTTCCTTCCCTTTCGATTGCCACTTCAGTCGTTTCAATCAGATAAGCCTTGCGTGAGTTAGAAATCGTCAACTTTATCCTTAATCGTTGCTATGCCAACCATGGGAATCGATTTTTACAGATATATTTTTGAATGAGTGCCCGAATTATTCCCAGACATCAAATTTCAACTATCCAACTCAATACATTACGGAAATCGTAAATTATTCGTCGTCACGGCAACGGAAAATCAAAATTATTTTCACATAAAAAAGTAGCTTACTTCCCTTTCGATTGCCACTTCAGTCGTTTCAATCAGATAAGCCGTGCGTGAGTTAGAAATTGTTAACTTTATCATTAATTGTTGCTATAGAAACCACGCGAATCAAAATTTACACATATAATTTTAAATGATTGACCGAATTCTTTCCAGATATCAAATTTCAGCTCTCCAACTCAATAAATATCGGAAATCGCAAATTATTCGTCGTCACGGCAACGAAATATTAAAATTATTTTCACATAAAAAAGGAGCTTACTCCATTCCCTTTCGATTGCCACCTCACTCGTTTCAATCAGATAAGCCGTTCGCGAGTTAAAAATGATCAACTTTATACTCAATCGTTGCTATGGTAATCATCAGAATCAAAATTTATAAAAAATATTTTTGAATGATTGACCGAATTCTGCCCATATATCAACTTTCAACTGTCCAACTCAAAAATTAACGAAAATAGCTAGTTGTTCGTCGTCATGCCAACGAAATGTCGAAATTATTTTGAAATAAGAAAATTGCTTAATTCCTTCCCTTTCGATTGCCACCTCACTCGATTTAATCAGATAAGCCGTTCTCAAATAATAACAAACCTAAGCAAATTTTAAATCAGACCATTCATTGTGATTTACCCCGTACACTGACTAATGGGATAAAACCATTCTATGCAGCTTTGCACCGTCATCGAAAAATAGTGAAAAATGGTTCTGAATGCCCAATTCTTCAAGTTATATGTTCCGTAATCCACACGGGAAGGTCTATAGACGCGTTTCCCGGTACTTTTCAAGCCCAAAACGGTTCAGAGGCCCTAAAATCTCACAAGACAAACTGGCATTTTTGCGACATTTCGACCCTTCATATTATAATACATTTCTCCGTATAAAATGATTTTTAAATCCATTTGCAGGGTCTCAGAAAGATAAAAAAAATTGGTATTTAGTGCTTAAATCGCCCAATGAAATGCACCATAATTAAAAATATAAAGTCCATTCTGTCTTTTCCATGTATATTCTAAGCCGAAATGGGCCCAGGATCTCTCCAAAATCACTAAAAAATACTGACATTTTTGCATAATTCTGACAGGTCATATTTTTTAATTTCGACGTAAAGAGAGGCTGCTTCAACTGATTTTCCAAGGCAGACTATTCATATATGCATTTTTTAAAATTTTTCCTGCACCGATGCTAAAAGAGCTTTTTATTTATAACTTTAACGAAAAAATATGTAATTTTAATTAGTGTGGAGTGTTCTCAGATGATGTAGGAAGAAAATAAACCAAAAAAGAGCTGTTAAATAAGAGAAATAATACATAATAATGCCATTTAAAGATGAATTTTGATGGAAAAAAACAGAAAAAATGAGTTTTTACCCCCGAAATCAGGCCCTGGATCACCCATTCGGGATTAATGTTAAAGCCTGATTATATCCCCAAGGGATAGCGTTGAAAAAGTTGGAAGAAAGTAGATAGGAAAAGATACAGAGTGATTCAAATGTAGAGATGTCATGAAAAAAAATCGTAAAAAATCTAAATTTAATTATCGATTGCTCCTTTCCTATTAAGAATGAAGGAACAAAAAAATACGTTCATAACGTAGTTCGGCGAGGTCTTTCCGATAAGGTACATGGGATTTCGATTTGAATCCATTTTGACCCCCAAAAAAATTGACAACCGTCAAAAATTTGCATGAAAAATCGTAATTTCCACTTTTTCCCAAATTTTTCCAATTTCCAGTCGCTTTAGGTATAGGTAAATGTATTGCAAAAAGAAAGCATTTGAGATTCTTTAGTTTTAAGTTCGAATACGTTTTTCTGTCCGAGGTTCCGGCGACCGAGTTATTTGGTGCCAAAAAGGGGTCTGCAAACGGCATTTTTCGACATAAAAAAATTCAAAAGAATTACTTCCCATTTTCCGAATATCGCCAGTTTCAATAGGGTTCTGGGAGCTTCAGAACCCTATTGAAACTGGCGATATTCGGAAAATGGGAAGTAATTCTTTTGAATTTTTTTCCTCTACAACCTCTGAAAATTTAAATCGATTTAATTAAGTTTTGCGACCTCTAATCGATTTCATACGAATTCGCGGAAATTTCGACTTTGACGGTTAATAACTCCGAAACGGTACGCCTTCTATAACTGAATTTTTTACCGAAGCTAGACGCACTATCCCTCTATTAACCCAGAAAATTTGAACGTTCCACCTGTAACCGTCTCGGAGAAAAAAATTTGAGATTGCCGAAAAACACGATTTGTCAACCAACATACATTTTCCTGAGTGACGGGTCGGTATATAGAGCGCTGTTGGTGCTCTATAACTAGATTGCATAGAGCGCCTAATCGCCCCCCGAGGGGGCTCTATAAGGTCGGTAATATCATCATTGTCATGCCCTGAAAGTTTCGTGTTTCTAGGCCATGTATTAAGGAAGATATCACACTCCTACGGACTGATGATGCAGAATAGAGCGCCCTTCGTAACCGTATCGCTATCTACATACAAACACATATTACATATATATACAATATGTACGATTTCGCTGAAACCCTACTAAATTAAACTTGTCATCTTTCGATCGGCTTTGAACCATACATTAGATAACATCATCTTCCTGAAATGGTCGAGCTGGATGAAGATTGGTGGCGAGCCCTTCGGGCACGCCACTGATGTCTCTATGGAAAAAAATTGTGCATACATGTTATGAACGTCGCTTCTTTCAATCTAAGAAGCCGTTCGCGAGTTGTAAGTTGTTAACTTTACCCCTAATCGTTGCTATGGCAATCATTAAAATTGAAAATTGCAAAAATATTTTTCAATGATTGACCGAATTCTACTTAGATGCGAAATTTCTACTCTGCAACTCAATAAATAACGGAGAAATCAAATTGATCGTCGTCATGACTACCAAAAATCGAAATTATTTTCAAATAAAAAAGTAGTTTACTTCCATCCCTTTCGATAGCCACCTCACTCGTTCCAATCGCAGAAGGCGTCCGCGAGTTATAAATTGTCAACTTTATCCTTAATCGTTGCTATGCCAACCATGGGAATCGATTTTTCCAGATATATTTTTGAATGAGTGACCGAATTCTTCCGAGATATCAGTTTTCAACTTTCCAACTCAATAAATAACGAAAATAGCAAATTGTTCATCGTCCCGGGAACGAAATGTCAAAATTATTTTCACATAAAAAAGTAGTGTACTTTCTAACATTTCGATCGTCACTTTACTCGTTTCAATCAGATGAGCCGTTCGCGAGTTAAAAATGATCAACTTTATACTCAATCGTTGCTATGGTAATCATCGGAATCAAAATTTATAAAAATATTTTTGAATGATTGACCGAATTCAACCCAGATATCAAATTTCAACTCTCCAACTCAATAAATAATGGAAATAGCAAACTGTTCGTCGTCATGGCAGCGAAATGTCAAAATTATTTTCACATAAAAAAGTAGCTTACTTCGTTCCCTTTCGATTGCCACCTCACTCGTTTCAATCAGATCAGCCGTACGTGAGTTAGAAATTGTCAACTTTATCCTTAATCGTTGCTATAGAAACCATGCGAATCAAAATTTACACATATAATTTTGAATGATTGACCGAATTCTTCCCATACGTCAAATTTCAACTCTCTAACTCAATAAATATCGGAAATAGCAAATTTTTCGTCGTCATGCCAACGAAATATAGAAATTATTTTCAAATAAAATAGCTTACTTCCTCCCCTTTCGATTGCCACATCACTCTTTTCAATCGAATAAGCCGTTCTCAATTAATAACAAATCTAAGTAAAATTTAAATCAGACCCGTCATTGTGATTTACCCCGTATCCTAATGGAATAACTTTTCTATGATGCTTCGCCGCGTCATCGAAAAATTGTTAAAATTGGTATTTATTGACTAATTCTTCAAATTATATATTCCGAAATCCACACGGGAAGGTCTATAGAGGCGTTGCCCGGTATTATACAAGCCGAAAACGGTTCAGGAACCCTAAAAACTCGCAAGGAAAACGGGCACTTTTGCGACATTTTGACACTTCATATTTTAATACATTTCTCCGTATAAACCTGATTTTGCAATGCATTTGCAGGGCCTTAGCAATATCAATGAAATTGGTATTTAATGCTTAAATCGTCCAATGAAATGTACCGCAATTAAAAATATAAAGTTCGTTTTACCTTTGCCATGTATATTCCAAGCCGAAATCGGTCCAGGAGCCTTCCAATATTGCAACAAAAACTGGTATTTTCATGACATTTGACAGGTCAGATTTTAATTTCGATGTAAAGAGAGTCCGTTCAATTGTTTTTTCAAGGCAAGGCCTTTAATATATGTACTTTGTAAAATTTTTCCTGCACCGACATAAAAAAATCTATTTATTTATAACTTTAACGTAAAAATATGCAATTTTACTTAGCGTGAAGTGTTCTCGGATGATGAGGGAAAAAAATAAACCAAAAAAGAACTCATAGATAATAGAAATAATATATAATAATGCCTTTTAAAGATGAGTTTTGGTTGAAAAAAATAGAAAAAATGAGTTTTTACCCCCTAAATCCGGTCCTACATCACCCGTTCGGAATTTATTTTAAAGCCTGATTATATCCCCAAGGGATAGCGTTGAAAAAGTTCGAAGAAATTAGATAGGAAAAGATACAGAGTGATTCGAATGTAGAGATGTCCTGAAAAAAAAACGGTTAAAAATCGAAATTTAATTTTCGATTGCTCCTTTCCCATTAAGAATAAAGGAACCAAAAAATATGTTTATTACGTAGTTCGGCGAGGTCTTTCCGATAAGGTACATGGAATTTCGATTTGAATCCATTTTGACCCCCAAAAAAATTGACAACCGTCAAAAATTTGCATGAAAAATCGTAATTTCCAATTTTTCCAATTTCCAGTCGTTTTAGGTATAGGTAAATGTATTGCAAAAAGAAAGTATTTGAGATTCTTTAGTTTTATGTTCAAATCCGTTTTTCTGTCCGACGCTTCGTTTTCGAGCAATGTAGAATTGAATATGGGTCTGCAAGAACCATTTTTCGACCTAAAAAAATTCAAAACAATTACTTCCCATTTTCCGAATACCGCCAATTTCAATAGGGTTCGGAACACCCCGGTCTTCTACAACCTCTGAAAATTTAAATCGATTTAATTAACTTTTGCGACCTGTATCGTGTATAATACGAAATCGCGGAAATTTCGACTTTGATGTTTTATAACTCCGAAACGCGACACCCTGTATAACTGAATTTTTTACCGAAGCTAGATGCACTATCCCTCTATTAACCCAGAAAATTCGATTGCTTTCCCTCAAACCGTTTTCGAGAAAAAAAATTGAGAATGGGAAAATAGCTGATTCTACGGCAACCGACGAATATTTCTGACCAAGCAGGGGGTTATATAGAGCGCTGGCTCTATAAGGTCGGTAATATCATCATTGTCATGCCCTGAAAGTTTCGTGTTTCTAGGCCATGTATTAAGGAAGATATCACACTCCTACGGACTGATGATGCAGAATAGAGCGCCCTTCGTAACCGTGTCGCTACACACATACAAACACCACAAGTATAAACTATTTTTGCCAACAAAAAACTTTTCGGACACCCTGTATACATACATACAAACATAAACACATATTAACTCAAATGTATTCGATTTGCCTGAAATCCGACCAAATGAAGTTTATCTAAGTAATAATAGGAGTATTTGCCCATACCAAGACTTTTTGGACACCCTGTATACGTTCAAACTAACACCGACACGTTCAAATAGGAATATAGTCGATTTACTTAAAATCCGAATTAAGTAATTTTATCTCGGTATTAATAGAATTATTTGCCCATACCAAGACTTTTCGGACACCCTGTATACATACATACAAACATAAACACATATTAATACAAATATATTCGATTTGCGTGAAATTCGACCTAATAAAGTTTATCTAAGTAATAATAGGAGTACCATACCAAGACTTTTCGGACTCCCTGTATACATTCAAACTAACACCCACACGTTTAAATAGGAATATAGTCGATTTAATTAGGTTTATCTCGGTACTAGTAGAAGTATTTGCCCATACCAAGACTTTTCGGACACCCTGTATAATATATACAACACATATAAAAACAAATATAATCGCTTTGCATGAAATCCGGTTGAATTACATTTATCCTGGTACTACTAGGAGTATTTGCTCCAACCAGGACTTTTTGGACAGCCTGTATACAAACATAATATATCTCCGTACACATAGAAATGCAAATATATACGATTTGCTTTAAATCCGACAATTAAGTTTATCTTTGTACAAATAGCAAAGGTATTTGTCCATACAAAGACTTTTCGGACACCCTGTACTATACATACATACAAACACAACAAACACGACACATAGTAATTTAAATATTTTCGATTTTCTTGAAAACTTGCTCAATAAGTTTATATTCGTACTAATGGCAACGATATTTCCGCATACAAAGACTTTTTGGACATTCTGTATACATACCAACCAGTCATAAAAACAACACAAAGTATAAAATGTATTTTCGAATCGTTCTGGTTACTTTAAAACGATCCGAATCAAGTCATTTCCCTAAAATTAAATTCAAATTATTCAATAATAACTAATATATTGCCCCAAAGGTATACACGCTCATGGTTAGAAAATAAAATGCATATATTTTTTTTTCGATGCCACTGAGCTCCATATTAGAATCTTCAATGATGCTTTGTAGCGTCATAGGAAAATCGATTAAAATGGTATTTAATCGGTATATTATGAAATGAAATGTCTTTCTACTGAAAGTATAAGGTCCCTAATTCCCTTGCCCGGTAAATTTCAAGCCGAAGGTGGTCCAGTCTCCCAAGAAAACTGGCATTTTTGCGACATTTAGACACATATTTTAATACGTTTTTCCGTATAAAATCGATTTTGACATGCATTTGCATGGTCTGAGAAAAATTAAAAGAATTCGTATTTAATGCTTAAATCGTCCAATGAAATGTATTGTAACTAAAAATATAAAGTCCGTTTTACCTTTGCAATGTATATTTCAAGCCGAAATCGGTCCAGGAAGCTTCCAATATCGCTACAAAAACTGTTATTTTCATGACGTTTTGACAGGTCATATTTTAATTTCGATGTAAAGAGGGTCAGTTTCATTTGTTTTGTCAAGGCACGGCTTTTAATATATGCACTTTTTAAAATTTTTCCTGCACCGATGCAAAAAAAGGTATTTATTTATAACTTTAACGAAAAAATATGGAATTTTAATTAGTTAGAAGTGTTCTCAGATGATAAGGGATGAAAATAAACCAAAAAAGAACTGTTAAATCGGAGAAATAATATATAATAATGCCTTTTAAAGATGAATTTTGATGGAAAAAAACAGAAAAAATGTGTTTTTACCCCCTAAATTCGGTCCAGGATCACCCATTCGGGATTTGTTTTAAAGCCTGATTATATCGCCACGGGATAGCGTTGAAAAAGTTGGAAGAAATTAGATAGGAAAAGATACAGAGTGATTGAAATGTAGAGATGTCATGAAAAAAAATCGTAAAAAATCTAAATATAATTATCGATTGCTCCTTTCCTATTAGGAATAAAGGAACCAAAAAATACGTTTGTAACGTAGTTCGGCGAGGTCTTTCCGATAAGGTACATGGGATTTCGATTTGAATCCATTTTGACCCCCAAAAAATTAAATTCCGTCAAAAAATTTCATGAAAAAACGTAAGTTCCAGTTTTTCCCAAATTTTTCCAATTTCCAGTCGTTTTAGGTATGGGTAAATGTATTTCAAAAAGAAAGTATTTGAGATTCTTTAGTTTTATGTTCAAATACGTTTTTCTGTCCGATGTTCCGGTTTCGACTTATTCATTGCTAAAGTGGGGTCTACAGAGGGCATTTTTCGACATAAAAAAATCCAAAAGAATTACTTCCCATTTTCCGAATACCGCCAATTTCAATAGGGTTCGGGACACCCCGGTCTTCTACAACCTCTGAAAATTTAAATCGATTTAATTCACTTTTGCGACCTGTATCCGATTTCAACGGAAATCGCTGAAATTTCGACTTTGACGTTGAATAGCTCCGAAACGGAACACCCTGTATAACTGAGTTTTTTACCGAAGCTAGTCGCACTATCCCTCTATTAACCCAGAAAATTTGGATGCGCGCCCTCTAACTGTTTTCGAGAAAAAAAATTGTAAAGTTGAAAATGTCGAAACGGACAACACACGGCCGCACATACACACATTTTCTGACTCACGGGGCGTTATATAGAGCGCTGTTGGCGCTCTATAATAAATAGGTTTATTTGCATCGGGGACATCTAAAATTTGAAAAATTTTGAATTTTCGAAGATTGCCATGAAAATCAAGAATTGCAGTTTATTTACTCGAAATTATTAAGATGATATGTCAAAACTTCGCAGAAATGTCAATTTTTGTTGCAAAATTGAAAGGATCCTGGACCGATTTCGGCTTGAAGTATACATGAATAAAATTTTAGGAACCTTCTACTTTAAGTGCAGGGATATTTCATTGGATGAGTTACGCATTAAATACCATTTTTATTAAGTTGTCGATGACTCTACAACAATGGAATTCGCCATGTACTCATGATGAGTCATAAGTTCAGTTTTGACGACACAGCCAATGGGATTACGTTTTACAAGTTTCGAAATTCGCGCGAAAATTTGCAGTTTTAAATCCTTTTTTTTTTGTTAATAAAGACTAAAATAAATGAATAACAGCAACCGCCATAACCATTTAATTTATGTAGAGAATGTAAAAAATATATTTCAGATTTATTTGGGTTATATGCATATTCCCTATTAAAAAATACGAAAGCCTCTAATTTGTTAATTGCAGTTGCCTTCAATGTCCAACCCTCCATACCGAAAAGAAGCACTGACCAAACGTAGCACTTCACGAATCTTAGTCTTAGGTTAAGGTCAAAATCGGAACAGGTAAGCACTCTTCGGAACCTCAAGAATGCCTGTCGGGCTTGTTCAATGCGACATTTTATTTCTCTGTCTGATGTCCAGTCTTCGAAAAGCCAGATGCTTACTAAAATTTATCCACTCTTTCTATGGGTTTTGCGTTAAATGTTATGGTGGAGTTTACAAACATGTTTTGGTTTCTGGAGATAATCATAAATTTTGTTCTTTTGCTGTTGAAATTTAAGCCCATTGATTTGCTCTGTTCTCCCACCTTGTTGACCAGTTGTTGTAGGTCGTGCATATTATCAGCGATTAAGACCGTGTCATCAGCATAGCGGATATTGTTAATCCACACTCCATTAACTTTGACTCCCATTTCCACATCCTCCAAAGCCTCGGAAAATTGTTTCCGAATACAAGTTGAACAAGAGCGGAGACAGCACACATCCCTGTCGCAGTCCCCTCCTAATTTGTGTAGTGTTGGACATATCGTTGTCTAATTTTATTTGCGCTGTTTGGTTCCAATATAGTTTCTCAATGCATCTGATGTATTTCTGGTCTACATCAAGGATTTTGAGGAGCTGCATTAATTTGTGATGTTGTACGCGATCGAATGCCTTTTCATAATCTATGAAACATAGGCATACCTACATCCTTTCTCTGATCATAGCAGTTCTGGACAAGCACTTGTGTTGCGACTATCGCTTCTCTTGTACCTAATCCCTGTCTAAACCCAAATTGCGAGTCGCTTACGACTCTTTCACATTTTTTGTATATTCTTTGGTGTATGATCATCAGGCTGATAAGTCTGTGATCTTCACATTTTCTTGTATTGGTCTTCTTAGGTAGGGGATAAAAGGAGAGCACAACCACTGTTTGAGGTAGTGACCAGGTGCGGCCCGTGAGTTCTTTTACAGGTGGGTCAAAATTTTGTGGGCTACTAGTGATATCAACGCAACAAGCAAAATACACTTTTTTAATTAAGAAAGGTTTTTTAATAATGTGCCAAGAAATTATTTACCTACAAATAAAAAATAAACACTGCAAAAATCATAAAATAGGTACTGCAGAATATTGAACATTACTACTCTTGATGTTTGTGACTTTTAGTATCACTTTTTTGTTTATGGCTTTTTTCTATGTATTTTAATACTCTAAAATAGTAGATTTTAGCGGGTTCCGTTGTGATAAGTTTAGCATGTCTTCAATAGATGTTGCGCGTTGTATTAAAAGCCCAGAATATAAACAGAACAGAATATAAACAGAAAAAAAACCCAACCTAAGCTAAAAGTATGATTATTCGTAAAATAAAATTAGGAACGCTGCCGAAACTCCGTTTTCTTTAATAAATACAATGCTGGCGACTAGACATACCTAGTAATACGATTTTTGTCTACGCACGTGCAGGATGTAAGTTGTAGTAAATATGAGATTGCCAACAATTTTAAAAATATTTTATCGAGGAACAACTTGTTGCCAATATACCTTTTAGAGCCGATCTAATTTTTTAAATAACAAAAAATTCAAAAAAGTTCTTGCCGCAATACAAATTTGAACCCGCAACCGTTTGATTAGCTCGCTGACACCGTAACCTCTACACTACGCTGGCTATGTAAGAAAATCGGTCCGATACCGTTAAATTTGATGTCTAGCGCTGGCCTGACAGAAATCGTATTTATATTTTATGTTTAACCACTAATAATTAATATTATTAATACGATGCAAATACAATTCGCATATTAGGTACCTAATTAGTTTTTCTTTTTCCGAATCAAATGTTTTGAAATAGTATATTTTAGGGGGCGGTTTGAGAGTATTTCCATAGTGGGAGTGGCCAGATATTATGGGTGGGCCGTCGACCAATTGTGTCTCTTTTTAACTTCCTAAAGCGCGTATGTCTGTTTCTCTCTTACTTTTAATGAATTTATATCGTCAAGATGAACCTATAAGATCAATTTAAAATATGACCCAGCCCGGAGCAAGCTTGGATATCCTTTGACGATGACTTGGCTTGATTCTTTCTTGGGGACTTTTCGCATGGTACTTTGAAACAAAAGATTCTTTTTTGGTTTTAAAAAATTAAAAAATAAATTATTAGGTAGATTACTGAAAATTTTAGGTGGGTCATTGACCAAATGACCTTATGGACGAACCGCGCCTGGTAGTGACCTATCTCATATATAGTGTTAAACACTTTATGTAATGCTGTGATACCTCTTTCATCTAGGAGTTTAAGTATTTCTGAAGGAATTTCATCTGGGCCAGCCGCTTTGTTATTTTTTGAATTACGTATAGCTTTTTCAATCTCATCTTTAGTGATCGATGGGCCGGTTAGAGAGTTATTGGTACCACGTGGGGGTCTGTCGTCGTCAAAAAGTTCTTCTATATACTTCTCCCAAACATTGATCTTCTCTTTGCTGTCGAGGACTATCTGGTTGTTGTTATTGGCTGTTATACTTGATCTCATTTTTTTGTATATGCCAGTAGTCTCCTTCAGCTTTTTGTGCAGATTAAAATCGTCGTGTTGATTTTGTAGCCGTTCAATTTCCGAGCATTCGCGTTTGAGCCATTCGTTTTTTGCTATTCTAATCTTTGATCTTATGAGTCTTTGAATATCTTTGTACATGTTGTTGTCTGTTTTGTTCTTGTGCTTTCGGCGTTCATCCATTAACAACAAGATCTCATCCGTTATCCATTTTTGCTTTTCGTTCCTTGCTTTATATCCTAATCTGTTTTGCATTGAGTTTGTTACAACGTCCATTATCCTTGACCAAGATTGCGTTGGCTCTTCTCCAATATTTGGTGTTATTGTTTGGATTTGTGTGTTTATCTCGTTACACATTTCAGATTTTATTATTGGATCCCTTATTTTTTCTAACGCCATCCGTCGCTGTGTGGTTGACTTTCTGTGATTTGACAAAGCAATTTTCATGACGGCCACCAACAATACATGGTCAGAAGGTACATCTGCCCCTGGATATGTGGCGGCTCTTTTGATTGTTGAGCTAAATCTTCGGTTGATGAGAATGAAATCTATTTAGTTTCGCATTACATTGTGCGGTCGGTCTAATGGGGACATCCAAGTATAAAGGCGGCGAGGGTGAAGTTGAAACCATGTGTTTGTGACTTTCATGTTTTCTTCTTGACAGAATTGCAAAAGTCGATCACCCCTTTCGTTCCTTTCTCCAAGGCCATAAGGTCCGACGATCTCCTCAATTTTACCCTTTCCAATTTTGGCATTGAAGTCACCCATAATTATGTTGACGTCGTACTTTTCAGTCAATTTGAGCAGTTCCTTGATTTTATCATAAAATTTTTCCACATCATGTTCCGGCGAATCCGCAGTTGGTGGTTATACCTGTATTATATTAAGATTGTTTGGTTTGGCTCTGAGTTTCAATAAAGCAGTGCGGTCCGAGTATGGAACAAAGTTCACGACAGATTTCAATAGTTCTTTTGTTATAACGATTCCCACACCTTTCCTGTGTTTTGGATCTTCATTGGCAGAGTAGAAGAATACTCCGGTCTCAACATTACACTCTCCCACACCAGGCCACCAGGTTTCAGCAAAGCCCAGGATATCTAGTTTAAATCTGTTCATTTCTTGTGTGAGATTTGCCAGTTTTCTAGCCTCAAATAGGCTTCTCACATTCCATATTCCTATCCTTAATGGTTTTCTTAGGTTTGCTCTTATGCTTGATACATTTAAAGCCGTTCCTCCCGGAGATCCGATTGGGGGACTATTTATACCTCCGGAAAATTTTGAATTAAATGTACTCATGCTATTGTCTTCGGGAAAAATAATAAAGGTGGTATCCCCTTGCCTTCCTTTATGCCGGATCTCGGCTTGAATATCGACCGCCCATTCTAGGTCAGACGCCGTTTGCAACCGCCCAATCTGGGAACAGACGTTGCCGTTGTGCTGCAGTACCACAGCCGTTTAAGTCTAAATATGACTCTCGTCTGCGGGTTTTCCGAAGGGAGCCTTTAAAGGAAGTAAATCTCCAGTAGCCTCATATCGGTAATGCCACAGCTGCTGCCTTGTGTCATGCTCCATGGATCATCCGCCCCATCTGCCGTTAGATTAATAGTCGTCCGCCTTCCGGGCCGTTGTCCACTTCTGCGTTGGAGGTTATACCGCCTCGACTCGGTCGTCAGGTTCTCGTCTGTGGAAACAGGGTTCACCACGTGAAGGTGACGCCTGACTTTTGAGTAGGAGAGGCTGTTAGAGTCGCATCACTACCCCATTCGAACCCCTACCAAAGATTGTATTTGTTATATTATGTGTTCATAGAATACTCCCTTACTTTGTTTTATGTGTTCCTACGTATCTAGTTCTTTAGAAACCAAAGTTAGATTTAGAATTATATATTGATATTTGTTCAAGAAAAACAAGTTATGTTAATCCTTTAGACGATTGTGTTCAAATGTTTGTTTTTATAAATAAAATATTTATTCTTATTGAGCTACATATTTTATTTTTTTATATTAGGTAGGTACTTTACTTCCTAGGGATACTTAAGATAATATGGCTAGTCGAGGAATAGGCCATTTCTCGACCATAGTTACCAACGTATATTTGGACAGGTCAAGGAACCGGCTGTTACTCGACCACCCGGTCGCAAACGGGAGCACGAGTGGTCGAGCCGAGGGAATGACTAGTCGAGAACCGGTAAAAATGAAAATTTTACTATTTTTATTCTAAAAAAAAAGATATTAAGCAAAAATATATATTAAAAATAGTTTATTATTCTTAAATGTGTGCAGATTGATCTAATACCAGGTGTTAGCCTCCAAGAGGACTAAAAATTCATTATATTGATGTCCAGAGACCAGAAATCAGTTAAGCGGTCGAGAACCGGCGAATTTACCCTATATTACTTTTAATTTCTGTGTTTTACCACTTCAGTGCCATCTTATAAAACGGTTTGAACCGGCCTTTCTAATATTTTACCTAAATCGTATTTAGGTAGTACCTATAATTTGGAGGAAGAAAATGTCCTTTGGTGGTACTTTTCTGGCTGGAAACTCTTAATTTTAGATAATCAGTCTGACTATTTCTTTTACTTTCTGAAGTTCAGTTTTATCTAAAAAAGCCATTTCTGCCGAGCTTTTGCATATTATAGTAAAACTGCAATAAGCCAGACAGCCTGTTTACTTTGGTTAAAAGAGCTACCCGGCCTTTTACCGCAAAATAAAATTTTTTTATAAATTTTTAATTTTGGTGTTTCTACTATTTTGGTTCCATTTTCCAAAGAAATGTCGTGAGTGAAGTGAAGTGAAATTTTTATTAGATACTTAATGTTTATATCTTTGCTTTTAGTCACGAGCGATTATGAGGGAATACTACGTTTTACATAATTAGAGCTTAAAGTAACATGTAACTAACGGTAACTAACCCTACAAATTTATTTAAACGCGATGGTGCCGATTGCCCTCGGTCGTCGCGCGAACACCGGCGGCTGAAGGCAGTCGATTCGTTTTCGTTGCCAAAAATCATTGCGTCATTGCTAACCTGTCGACGGTCTTCAGGCATTTTTCGCAACGTCCGACCACATTTTAAAGAGGGTGCAGACCGCCCAATCGGCCCATGAGGAGCCTTCCAGGTGATCGCTGTCATCATTGAAAATTTCGTATTTTTAGACCCTGTGCTTCGGAAAGTTATCACACTCCTTCGGACTGATGATCGAGAACAGACCGCCCTTCGCATATACATCCATATATATACTTTTTTCAGACCAAACTGAATCTCATAAATAATGCTATAAAGAGCGAGACAAAGGCCTGCCGCTAATACCGGGATCGCTCGATACCGCATAGCAAATAACTCACATTTCATGCAAATTTCTTAGTGATAGGTTCGGTATACAATTCAAACAGCATCTGCCTGTCTCGTGAAGGGACACCTGCCGCGACGATGCGTTTTGTCTCTTTTCCACTAAGGGTAATATTATATTATGGCATGCAGTGGCCGGAGTCATTTCCAGATTATTGAGGCATATTATAAGTGTCTTTGTTTTTAGATACGTGATTTATGTAAGTAAATTTTTATTATAATAATGGCTTTTTGGCGACCTTTTGAGGTAGATGAAAGCGAATTATTACATATTGAATTACCTTCGGTACCGACAGTGGCATCGCCAGTCGGAACATGTCCGGAGTTTAATAAAGATTTACATGTTCAAAGTCAACGAATAATTCTAAATATTTACGGTGATGTAAAATACCTGGGAATCCTTCATGATCCCTAGTGGGCTGTCGATCATCCAGGGTACCGGTCAAGTGTGCAGCTAGCCTCGACTCTGTAAATGTCGAGTGAAAAGCAGAAAAAAAACAAAGAAACAAGAAGAAATAAATTGTCGGTCGCGTTTCAGGCTAGGCTACGCACCCAAAACGCTCGTAAAGCCGTCAACCCGGGTTGTGGAAGGCTAGGTAAGGGTTGCTAGCCAAAATAGCCATAGTTCGCCCAATACCAAAGCAGCATTGTCCTCGAACTGGAGGCGGTGTGTCGGCTGCGGTGGGATTAAAAAATTCTTGTTCTATAAAAAATCGTTGTCAAAAAATTCTTTGCGCAACAATGAGTCAAATCCGTTTACAAGATAAATTTCGCGTCTTCACTAAGAATGGGATTCTTGCGCGGTACATTGACAAACCATGTGCTCCCAGAGACCATTCGGGGCCTGGAAAGCTAACAAAAAATAAATATTGCAGTTAAAGGACCTATGCGGACCTTGCAAAATAAAATTCAACTTGTAATTGGAATAGATTAAATTCGTCGCACAACTCAGCGATTTGGCCGAGCGGCTGGTCCTTGCTACGCGCATCTTGGGAGCGGACGACCATTGTCCTCCCGCCTTAGCAACGACACTTATGTCCAGCGGTGCCGCGGTTTTTGTCTACAGGAAATGTAAACTCCGTCAAAAAATTACAACGTTGAAATGGAAGGTTGTGAGTGGGATTCACGAAAAGTTCGTGGCAGTTAAGGACTAAGCAACTGTCCTTAATCAGTTATTAGTTATAATAACTCAACATCCTTAGCGAGGAGCGTCACTCCGCTAAGTAAATTTTGAAAAAAGACGTGTCAGGTAAGAAGATGTCCTTTGTTTATAAAATTCGCGTCTTGGGGCGGGACGCACTTGGTCCCTCCGACACTAGTAAAGGGACAGGCCGAATGGCTTTACCTCGCTAGCTGTAACGCGTAAGGAGATTCAACCTGGATACATGTCCTGGGGAAGATGGTTTGAAGGAGGACAATTATTCCAAAATGCTGCTGAGAAATGGACAACTTTAATCGGACAATTAAGCGAATTGGGCCGAGCGGCGGGTTTTTTGCTAAATTCAGTGTGGCGGTCTCCGCGGTTTTCGTTACGATTGAGTGAAACGCATGAAAGACATGCACTCCGCGTCTCGAAATTAGACGCAGGCTTTTGTACTCAGATGTAGGAAGTCTATACTTGGTACTTGTTAATTTGGGATAAATCAACGTTCTTGGTCAAGGGAGCCTTGCACCGACTAGAGGGACCAGAACGGTATCCACGAAACGGTAAAAATGGTTTCTTAGGCAGGTAGTGGTCTAAGTTATAATTCCAGGAAAAAAACTTAGGAAAAATAATTATAGTCAAGAGGCGTGGCCCTGGCTAATAACGACAAGAAAGTGACATGCATAACGCATCCGAGCCATTATGTGTGTCCTTGGTTCTCAGTTGAATAGCTGATCTCGATCATGACAAACCGCGCGTCGTAAAGGTACGCCCATACGTGCGCGCCTGGGGAGCGGACGACGGTGTAAATATAATATAGTTATACTTACTACAAAACGATCATAAAAATAACAACGTATTTATGTCATTAATTTAAAGTCTTAATTATAGGTCGACGGTACGCCCATGAATACAATTATTTCTATGGTTAATCATCGTTTTTGCAGATTCAGTTAGGTTGTGATATACTTATAAATAATATTTGGTTAAAACGTTAAAACTTTTTATTGTGTCCCATCTTAAATTGGTTAGAATATTTTGGGACGCCTATGGCTAGACCTTATCGGCACTGTTGCGTCAAAGGTGTCGGCTGCGTTACTTTTTTTTGCGGTTTCATTTTCCATTGGAAGCACTATACACCCGTACATATACTCACACATACAATCATAGAATCATACAAACACCTATACATACACATACCTATTCTTAGCAGAAACAATTTGTAAATAATAAAAAATAATATGTATATAATAGCGCCTGTTAAAAATAGGTTTTGATTAAAAGAATAAAAATTTTTACCGACCAGATCTTTCCGATGATGTAAATATGTGGATCCATTTGACCCCTAAAAAATTATAAACCGTGGAAAATTTGGGTCAAAATCGTAATTTTCAGTTTCTCCCAAATCTTACCAATTTCCAGTGGTTTTAGGTATAGAAAGATATATAAAATACCGTAATTTAAACCAGTCACAGAAATTGATATTTTAAATGTTTTTACCCAAATCAAATCCAACGCAGTTGGAGCGGATGGTTTAAATGCACAGATTATGAGTCTTTGCTGTCCGTTTATTCTTCCATATGTCACGCACGTGATTAACTTCTGTTTGGAGAACTCAGTTTATCCCGATGGTTGGAAGAGAGCTCTAGTGACGCAGTTACCGAAAACAAATAACCCTCCAGAATTCAAGGATTTAAGACCTATTAGTGTCCTTCCTATTCTTTCTAAAGTTTTGGAAAACATTATAAATAAACAACTCACAGAACATGTGGAGCGAAACCTGATTCTACCGGAAACTCAGTCGGGTTTCCGACGGAATCACGGGTGCTCTAGTGCTTTGGCGAATGTTAGTGATGATATCTTTAGAGCTACTGATGCTGGTAGAGTTACGGTATTGGCGTTACTGGATTTCTCGAAAGCCTTCGACACTTTAAATCATAAAATTCTTTTAGCAGTTTTACACGACATAGGTTTGAGCAGTAATGCCGTAAAGTTTTTTGAAAACTTCTTAACTGGAAGGACCCAGTGCGTTAAGATTGGGGAGAGTGTATCTGCAGAGTTACCTATTTATTTATTTATCGTATGGCACACATCTCACAGTATAACATTCTGTATAACGTACATCGTGTAAATTAACGGTGCAACATATAGCAAAATGTAAGACACAGAGACATAAAACTATAAAACACAATTCAAAGTTGAATGTCTAAATCATTAATATAATCAATTGAGTCTGGTGTCGCTGTCAGAAAATCACCCGGGTGCCCTCCATATGCCCTCAAGTTTCAATGCTCCGTGATGTGGCGGAGTGGCGGATCGTCTTCCTTTCAGCACCGCAGTCACACTGTGGGGAGGGTGTTATGTACCACTTGTAGAAAGCATCGGCGCATCTGCCCTGGCTGGTACTGATACGGTTAAGTGTTGACCATGTCTTACCCGCTAAACATGTTATATTACAAAAATATTGCATAATATTTTTTCAAAATAACTTTTACAACATTAGCAAATAAATATTGTGCAAATATTGTAACAGCCTTTTGTGCAATTACGAGACAACATTATTTGTGAAACTTTCTTAAAATACAGAAATAACATTATTTTCTTACAGAAAAATTATATACCTACCTAATAAAATTACAACGTTATTTTCATATTTGTGGCAAGTTTTTTTAATAATATTTCTATTTGTAAGTAAATGCAACATTTTATTGTTAGTTTGACCATATTTCATTTCGCATATTTTATAAATATTTTTAAAACTTTATTATTTTAATTGCATATAATATTACAAAAAGTACTTCTATTTTATCAATTTCATATTTACCGCCTTTAATAAGACTTTCCGCTTCCCCGACCTCGAACTCTGGTGTTTTATTTAACGAATTCTTCGATGGAACATGGAATAGAAACTAGAAACCTAACGTCCATTTTGGTTTTATGCGTTTACCAATGCAGCCCATTATTTTTCTCTGGCGGAAAATACATGAGTGCAGTGAGCAAAATTTATTTTGTTTTTTATCATATTGATAATAAAATGGAATGTGAGTCTCTCGAAAAAAAGGTAAGTCTTCATCTTTTTTTGGCATCTATTTTATTGTGTTGTTTGTTTTGGAGATTTAGGATCGACCACTCCGGTCTTAAAAATGGCGACTCTATTCAACGTTGAAAATTTCGTCTCTGAACCGAAGTTAATAAGTAATTATAGGTAGATATTAGAATTTAATTGTGCTGAAAGTCCTAAATTTTTGCATTGGGATTATCACTTCGATGCCCTCAGAGCATAAATTCCATTTTTTAGAACATTTTACAAAAAAAAGAATTGAATAGGCACAAAAGTGTAAGGATTTAGATTCTGTATTTTCTAAAATAAATGCAATTGTTTTTCTAAAGAATTATGGTCAAATTAGGTATTTAAATGTACCAAAAATACAATTTTTAAGAAAGAAATTTAAATTTTACTACAGATTAAATCCACATTTTCCGCGTTACTAAATTTTTATGCCCTCAGGGCATGACAAATAATAAAATTTTAAATTAAGTACCTACTCTTTATTTATTTTTGTACGATTGTTGTAAAAAATCCTGACTAAGTTTAAAAGTTATACAGGATGTCCCCATCGCAGGGACTTCCTGGATGGGGTTAACTACCACAAATGAATCTAATTTTTAATTTTTCGAGAAAAAGTTATTCGTATAAACATTTTTAAAGCTTTTAAAAAAATGCGATTTATGTAAAAAAAATTAGTTTCTATATACAGGGAGGTCAAAAACTTCAAAAATATAAACTTGACCTATGTAAGAGTAAACTACCTTTATTTTTCATTTTAAGAAAAATGACACTAGAAAAAGTTGCTTAGAACTTTTCCTGTTTTTAGGTCCATTTTATATTTAAAACTGTGTTTTTTTTCAGATTTACAAGAATGTAAAATTGTTAACTTGAAGGAAGATAAAATTGAATTACTGGTAGAGATGGCAGTTGAAACTCACGCTACATTAAAAATTATTTTACATAAAATAAATTCTCTGGAAGAAAGCGTTGAGCCTGTCGAGGATTTTTCAGGCATTTTTCCGCTAAAAAGTATACAGGCTATGCTCAATATTGAAGAATCTTTACAAACAAATCCGGAACTAATAATAAAGTTGGTGAGTTTTTCCACTTTTAGGTTAAAATACATTTTCCAGCAAAAACGAACAGAACGCCAGAAATAGTAACTTCGTAGTTTTTGCTTTGGGTAAGAAAATAACAAAAAAACTTTCTTGGTAAAAAAAAATAAATTGTCACACAAGTAAAAACAATAAATTGCCCATTTTAATGCTATAGGGACAATGAAATTATTAAATCAGCTGTTTGTCTTTCAGTTTAACAGACTGCCAGTTGGGTGGCGTTAACACAAAGAACTACATAAGAAGAATGATGACTGTTGTTTTTATCAATTCGGTGGGGACTATAATTTCTTGGACGGGGCAAAAGCCGAGAAGAACAAAATTTTTGCATCACTAACACAATGAGACGTAAGTTAATTAATATTTCATAAAAATATCCACACAGCATTAGAGTAATAAAATTTGATTTACTTCTGCTTAAACTGATATTTAAAGAAAATCTTTGGCAGGAAAATACAATATTTATGCACCATGCATAAAGTAAAAAGTACATTTTACATTTTAAATGTATTTAAAGTAATAAGCAGAAGTAGTTGTCAAAACTACTTGCAAGTATTAAGATTGTACTTAAAATCAAGCATTTCAAGCACGAGTATTAAGTAAATAGGTACATTTTAATATTTACAGTTTTTAATTTTTACTTACTTAGGTACATAAAATACTTTAATGTAGGTACTAAATGTACTTAATTAGTGTGTAAATACTTTAAGTATGCATTAAAGTAATACGAACAATTTAAGGTATCTCAAATTTGGCATATAGTCTTCACTTGTTAAATATTTCTAAATACTTAACGAATTCAAAAGTATTTAATGTGCAGTGACCCCCTAATTTCACCGTTGTGTTTATATTAAGCAAATAGCTATCGTTGAAATGCTTGGCGTCTTAAAAATACTGGTTAAAATGTATGTAATTCTTTATCAGTGACCACGTCTTAACTATGTTACCCCCATTTGTAAACGTTGCTTTTTTTATCCCCAGATACATCCTAACTAAAAATATTAATATTGAATGGCACACTGTTGCCATGTGGTGACCTACTCGAGCTTAGTTGCCGATTTAAAGTCGTCTGTTATGTAGATGATATCATGGCCACACGCAGGGAGGGGCCAGGGGGGGCCGTGGCCCCCCTGGCCCCTTTAATTAGTAGTAGTAAAATCTTTAAAAATATATTCCTTTTTTTTCATTTTGCCCCCCCTGAGAAAAAAGTCTGCGGGCGCTCATGGATGACATGTTTATGCCCTTATTGTTTTGTAATTATTTTAGGAGCTAGTCAGAAGCTATTTCCAGCACTGACTGACAAATAATTTGAGAAAGTTGTAGCTGAATGGTTACGATTCTCCAGACAAAGAAAAGAAAGGGAAAAAATAATTTTTCTGTTTGTGATTACATATATTCATAAATATATTTTGCAAATTTAATGTTTGTTTAATATGAGTTTTTTGGTCTAAAAGTTTAAACTAATAACTAATATAGAAACAGAAAAAATATAGGGCTTTATGTTTACAGTAAATTCAGTCTCTCCAAAATGATTTGTGGCCTGCAGTTTTCTGGTAAAGGTAAACATTGGTGACTAACTTTTAATTTTTAATTAACATTTTATTTTTCTTTGTTTATAATTTGCCTGCATGTTACAACTCTGAATCAAATTTTATTTATGTGAATAAGAGTGTGCCAATTAAATTTTTTATGTACAGGGATTTGGATTCAGAATTGCACTAGAGCAGCAACTTTTGATTTAAGAAAACTAGTCAATATGCAGTGTCCAAAAATGTTGCACATATTTGAAAAAAGTAATAATTAGGACACTATATTTTTAACAAGATTTATTGATGTCAAAACGTTTGGAAAATTTATGAAAAATAACGCTGTCTAAATATTTTTTCTTTAGTTGCTGGCACCTCCAACTTTAACCTGAAATACACGCTGAATCACATCCGCCGGTATGTCCTTAATTTTTCGGTGATTCGTTCTCTTGACTGATGGTGTATCTTAGCTAGCGGAATAATACACACATTTTCTTGGCGGTAACCCCACAAAAAGAAAGGTTAAATCTGGACCTTTTAAAGGCCAGTTGATTTCGCTCCTTTTAAATATAACCTTGTGATGTTACAGAGCAGTCTATGATAAATTTGGAAGAGCCAGCGTTGAGAGGGAAGACATTTAGACAATAATAATAAATCTTATTAAAAATGTTAAAGAATCCTAATTATTATTTTCAAATATGCACAATATTTCGGGACACGTATCATCTTAAAAATGGGATGGCGAATGCGCGAAAATGTTTCAGCTACAACATTAAAAAAATATTGGGCTCAAAAAAAAAGCTACATACTATCTACATAAAAAAACATTTCGTACATGAGCTTAAGTAATATATTGTCAAAGTACCTTATGAAATATTACTCTCATCAAGATAAAAGTTATAACAAAATAATATTGGAAAGATTACTTGCACACAATGTAAAAAAGACATAGATTTAAATGTTTTATTAATGTTGCACGGATGCAAGCTGTTGCATTGTAACATCAAAAAGCGGGACATAAGAGGTGAACTACATATTACGTTAATGTTGCATAAATATTTCTCAGAATGTATCATTGTTAGTTTTTAATATTGCTGAAATATTCATACAACCTTTTTTTGTTTAGCGGGTACGTGGTAGTTCAAAGCCGGCTGGGGTAGTTGTTATGCACGGCATATTGTGAAGTTCCGGTTGGGCTGCCTGGGTCCATTTCTGCCTCCACTCATTTATTGGGTTGAAGTCGGCGGCCGCCAGGATTTCCGCTGTTCTGATGGGAGGTTTTCTTGAGCGCAGCCTGTTCCTTCCTACGTCATCCAAATACTGGACTGGAGTTACCTATTAAAAATGGCGTGCCGCAGGGGTCACTTATAAGTCCTTTGTTGTACACTATTTACACTTGTAATATTCAAAGTGCTCTAAAGCATGCTAATGCTCAATACTATGCAGATGACACCCAAATATACCTGTCCTTCAAAAAGGAAAATGCTCTTGAATCTCTTCAAAATTTAAATAATGACTTAGAAAACCTACGATCTCTCTCTTTAAAACATTCTTTGTATCTAAAACCCAAAAAAATGTTGCTTAATGTTGTTCGGTCCAAAAAATGACGTCAGTTTTATAAAGGATCAGATAATACTACACTAGAAATAAAAAATAATGTACGTAATCTTGGACTTGTGTTTGACAGTTCACTAAGGTTTGAACAACATATTTCAAGCTGTATTCAACGTGCCTATATTAGGTTAAAACTGCTTTACTCTAGTCGTCATGATTGGTCAGTGAAGCTTAAGAAGCTGTTGTGTGATTCCCTTGTTCTCTCTATATTCAATCATGCAGATGTTGTTTATGGTAGCTGTTTAACTCAAATTCAAAAGGATAGAATACAAAAAGTGCAAAATTCATGCCTTCGCCTAATATATTGGAGGCAAAATGGTTGAATACGGAGGGTAGGCGACGGGCCCACTTAGCTTGATTTTACCATAGAATTATTATCTATAAATCCCCTGCTTACTTGCATGACAGGATTGTGTTTCGCTCTCATGTGCATAACATAAACATTCGTTATAAAGGTCTGCTAACGCCACCTATACATAAAACCACATTTTTTGAAAGAAGTTTCTCATATAACGTAGTTAGCCTGTATAACTCTCTTCCTGAAAACCTAAAATCGATGTCCCCTTCGAAATTTAATCGTCTTATTTTTCAGTATTACCTGAACAGACAAAACAATCTATAGTAACCAATTTCCTTTTAATCAAAATTTTAGAATATTGGGTTGTTAATAATCTAGTAAATATTTATTTACCTATATATTAAAGTTTATTTTAACTAACCACTATGTTACGCCAACACAAAATTTTTATTTCATATATTACGGTTAAGTAGAGCAGGATAGATAACTCCTATGGGGTAGTCTATCACTGAACTTCGCCTTTTTTGCATTGCAAAAGTATTCTTTTTGAATGTACACTGATCTATATTGTAAAGTAGGACAATGTAAAAATAAAGACATTATTATTATTATTATTATTATTATTATTATTATTATTATTATAATTATTATTATATTACAAAAATAAAGTATTTAAGATTCTAAAGTTTGATGTGTCAAATCGTTTTTCGGTCCGACCTCTCGTTTTCGAGTTAATATGTACCAAAGATAGGTCTGCAAGTGGCATTTTTCGACCGAAAGAAATTCAAACAAATTACTTGTCATCTTCCGATCCTCACCAATATCAATAGGGTTCTATAGCCCCGAGTCCTCTGCAACCTCCAAAAATTTAAATCGAATTAATCCACTTTTTCGACCTGTACCTGACTTTAACGGAAATCGCGGAAATTTCGACGTTGAGGTTCAATAGCTCCGAATAGCAATGCGCCGTCGACAATATTGCCATTCAGCAATATTTCCACGTTGGTAATATTCCCGGAAAGTTGACAAGACTCTAATAAGTTTATAAATTTTGGGAATATTTAAAACTGGAATATTGCCGGTTTATTTGGAATTTTGCTTAAAATATGGCAATATGCCCGGAATATTGCCGACGTTTTATTAGCTGCTCTTGACCATCGCCTGATTGCTTCAAGCTAATCAAAGATTTTAGCAGCATTAACCAGCTAATGTCTTTTTAAACAGTTTCATAGTTTCTTTTTAATTTAAATTCATTTTTATTTATGTTATGACTATGACATATATTTTGTAATATAATACATTACTACCTTCATTATTTCAGTTTTTTTGCATTAATATTTTATAAGTACACTCTATTTCAAAGAGTGTGTGCCTTAAATATGAACTAAATTCAAAAAGGCAGGGACGGAACAAAGTTACCCTAAATTCCCATTTTTGGGCAATATTGCCAGTAATATTGCCTTTGCTTAAAATTGCCGGCAACGGCACATTGCTAGCTCCGAAACCTAAGCAAATGAAACATTCTGTATAACTGAATTTTTTACTGAAGCTAGTTCCTCTATTAACTCAAAAATTGTAAACGTGTCGACTCTAACTGTTTCCGAGAAAAACAATTGAGAATGTGAAAATGTCGAAAGTGACGCCGACAACATCCGAACATCTCTCGAGCGGTCTGTAACAGAGCACACCACTGCACATAGGAGTATTTGTTTTAGAAAACTGGACATCAAAATTATCAATAGGATTCTTTTATTATAAAATGATATAAAAATACTGTAGGACAATAAATTAAAGATTTATTATTTGGGTGTTACGCCACACTGCAATCATACAGACATTATTTACAATAAATTAGCTCTATTTTACAATTTCTCAAATACTGCAAATTCGCAGTTAAATTTAGCAAATAAATGAAATTGGAAAAAGTCCAAAATCAGAGTTAAAACTAAAATAAACTTAAAAAAAAACTGAACAAAATATAATAAACTAATGCACTATTGTAATAGGTATCTGAATCTGTTTCTTGGCCCTCCATATCTATTTCCACTTCCGTTTCTTCTTCACTTTTGTTACCTTCGGTGTTCTGGAATTGTGGTTAATTATCTGCGACCATTAGGTATATTAGAAAGTGGAAAGATGTGGAAAGACTCTCTTTAGAATTTCTTAGAAGATAGTCCAAGCTTTCATCTGTGTATCATTTTTAGCCGGGCAAAGGCGGGCAGATAAACAAAAGTTTTTTACGAAAAAATATTATATTATTCTGTCTTTTGCGTATACGTATAAAATTGAAATCTAAATCTATCTAATACTGATGTATTTTTTTATCGCAAGTAGCATCCTTACCAGGTTCTTCCATAATTTTATCACTAGATTTTGAATATGTTTTGAAAACAGCCACTATTCACACGACAAATTGCCAGGAACAGAACCATGCGATTTACACGACGACTAAGTTCAAGCTGATCGTATGAAACGACGAACGGTGGGTAGCGCCGTACCTACATAGCGGCTACCTGGTAGACCGGTTAATCAGCTATTCAAAACCACCTAACAATAGAGGCTACAAGAGACTTTGTTAATTGGACTTTTGTCCGGTTTTCTTGCTCAAATACTCCTATGTGCACTTGTAGGTATTAGGTGCGGCGGCAATAAAACACATTATTATTATCATCAATATCATTATTACTATGTATGTATGTAAATTTAAATCTGGAGTAAACCCAGCACTTAGACAAGGAAAGAGAGGGGACGCGTAACTATTTGACATGAAGTGTGACCATCCGACACCAGACCGATCCGCTCAATGGCGTAACTAGAGGTTTTGTAAATTAATTTAATTTTTTTCCTTCTTGCTGCAAAAACTGTATGAAATAGAATATTTAAAATAGTGCTATAAAATAAAACAATGTTATACTGGATTTTTTTAAAATTATGCATTTATTTTTGTAATTTCATAACAAAAACCATAGTACTGATGTACCAAAGAAAAAATCGAAATACACTTACATATTATTATTAGCTTAGACGAGGAAAGAGAGAGGACGGGTAATACATGCTACGGATATGAAGCCATCTGACACCAGACCCCGGATCACGCCACATAGAATTCTATTCTACGTGTCAAAGTCACATGACTACTCAAACAAAACAAACAATCCATCACATGGCCACTGTCATTAGTGTCAAAATCGCGTAGAACTCAATGCAACGTGATCCAGCACCAGGCTACGGCGGCGTATCATGAGAGGCGATTGTAGACTTTTACCAAAACGAATAAAACGACTTATAGTAATAATTTATTTTTGGTTTGTTAAATGTGGAGAAAATCAATAGATCCAATGTACTCCTTCAATTTTAATTGTTCTCAAGTATATTTAAAAAAATATATGTAATATAATAATAATAACAATTCTGAAAAGTTATTAAAACTAACTATATAGGTACATAGGCAAACAAATTTAGAAACAATAAATATTAAGTACGCCTAATAAACTGATACAAAAATAAATATTTACATAATACAAAAGTTGTGTAAAGTTATTCTGCTTTTCAAATTCAAATTGAAATAAGCTTTATTGCCCGAAGACTTACATCTTATAGACAAAGCAAGAAGGTAGTTCCTATATGATACATGATCCTACATACTAGTATTTCATTACAAATAAATATATATAAAAAAATATCTAAATAAAGTATATAAGCAGACCAACACTAAAAGACAAACTCAACAAGGTATACAAACAATACACATAATTTTAAAACTTGATATAATCATATAGGTGTAAAAAAATTAAAATGAGTCATCATAAAATTCAGCAACAGAATAAGAAGCCCTGTCAGTCAGCAAATGTCTAACTATTCAAAGACTTTATATTGCTTGGAAGGTAGTTGTACTGCTTGGAAAAACCGTCTTCTAAGCTGTTTTTTTCATGGTGTTTCATCTAAGTTTTGTTCCACATTACCGGCCTTCTTACTATCCCTGGCTGGCACAACAGAAACAGAACAGGAACGCCTCCAATTTCTTGCCTACAACAATACATTTAATTAGCTTATTTCTAGCATATGATACCTACACTAGGTACCTATATTACAAAATAATATTACAAAATGTTGTGTAAAGTCTGACTTACTTGCTTTGTTTGTGACATTTCCTGGAGATATTTAGGCAGTTCCTCAAATACTGTAGGTACTGCATCATCTAATAGACAAGTTTTTTCACCAATACTATAAAATAAATTCCAGTCAAAGTACTTTGAAGAAATTTTATCATTTTTCTAGGACTCCAGTCTGCAACATGCATTTTTTTTAACCCAAAGAGCAAGTCTTCTGGGATCGTTCATGAGGAATCTACAACAAAACAAATAAATTATATATTTAAAAAAAAAACCTGCTGTACTGACTAATTTACGCACACAAAGTTAATGAAATATTATAATATTTTTTCCGAATAAAAACATACCCGCCACTGGAAAAAATCTTGCCATTATCATAATTTATATCTTTAATGAGTTGATAATGAATGAAAACATTCAAGCACATTGTTCAAATAAACATACATAGTCTGTTTTGAAAATGCCTAAATCATCATATTCGAATTGCGTTGATAAATTATCTCATAACAAAAATATTTCGAAAATTGTTTGTCTTGCAACTATGTAACATTTAACTTTTTACCTGTGAAAGGTCATTCCAGGCTCATTTCTCTCGTTTCGGCTTTTGCAGCCATAAGCAGTACAACCCACCATCATAAATTACTAAAATGTAGTCGTCTTTAATCAAAATTCTGTTCGAAACACCACAAAATATCTTTGATGTCACCGGCAATGTTTGGCACCAAAAAATGGCGTCGTCTCGAATTTTGGTCACACTTGCCATGCGTTAGCTTAAATGAGTGTTACCAGTCCCCTCTCTTTCCTTGTCTAAGACCCAGCATGATTGTTATTCTGGCCGAGCTTATGATCTCGTAGGTTCGGTTATGTTGTGGGGAATGGTATAATACTCGGTCCTCCTCTGTGTTTGCTGCCTTCTGCCGATGACTCACATTAGGGGCGCATGCGTTCTTGCCTTTTTGTAGGTGGAGCAGTTATAGTTCTGATTCCAGTCAGGAGAGTTCGGTTTGTGCGGTTTAGCGATTCTGGTGAAAAACTATTTAAAAATGTTGCGATTTGCGACATTTTTTTGTGCTACCGTAGCTTTACTTGGAATTTACAACGAGGCTGAGGTAGGTCCCTTTTAACTAATTGTTTTAAATAACCCGGAACACAAAGAAATAGCGTCCGTTACGACAGAAGGCACCATCGATTTTTTACTTGTTTCTTAGTATTTGTATGTATTCTAGATGAATAAACAGAAGAACAAAATGTTCAATATCTTACATAATTATTCTTCAGTTTTGTAAAAGTGGCTTTTACAATGAACAACATTTAATTTTTTTGCGAATTTAATTTTAAAATAACAAAGGGTTCGCCCTATAATAATACTGATAACTCTTAGGTACATCTTAATGTAATTAAAAATTACATAAAGACAAAATTAGTTATCTAACTTCGCTGTCATAATGTCTATAGGGTCTCTTCAAATTAGTGTAATGTGTGAGCGAATTTGCTTAGATTTGAATATTTTAGGTAGGTATGGTCATTGATTTTATTGAAGCATTTTTGCGCTGTTTAGTCTGACATATCCACATATGAAAACTATAAATTCCTACTTAGGTAAAAGTAAATTAATTAAAATTATAAACAGAAACTTCAAATAAGTAATATAATTCACTGATTACCTACATAAGTAAAGCACTTTTTTCATGTGGGAATGCAAACATAGCATTATCATTTTTACATTTTATGTTTTAGTAAAATTTAGTAGGCACAGGTAGGCAGGTCACAAATGTAACAATACCTACAACCAAGATGCTAAATAAAGCAAAACAGCATACTACAGAAAACAAATATCCCAGTTTCAATATCATACTTAACTAATCAATCTCTATTAAAAGTATTTACAACCTGAATTTGTAAACTATGAGTGGAGGAGCAAATCCATAATGGAAATTTAAATGTACAGGGTTTTTCCATATAATTGGCCACCCGTTTACAGACTTTATTTAACGAGATACAACAAAAAAGTTTATATGAAAGCCGTAGGCTTTTCCATGAAAATTTTTATTATGCTAATGGGAAAAATGAATGTCTGTCTCACGACCAGTAAATTTGAAAAACATAATTTTTTCAAACGGAACACCCCGTATTTTATGATATTTTAAAAATCTTCTTAACTTACTCTTTTCAAAAATATATAATATGTCTATATTTGGATCAACGGTTTTCGAGTTATTTGACTGTAAATAGTTTCATCTAGTTAGCCATGCCTGGAAAACCAAAATAATAATATATGACGTGGTATCGCACTGGCCATGGAAATCAAAACAAAGAAATTATATGACACTCAATCTTCATTTGCGTTTGACGTGAAAATGCTTTTCACCTAGGAAGAGGAACTTCGTATAGGTAATTCAAATTTATTTTCCGAATGAAAATAATGCTTCAAAAGCGATGCGTCAATACAGAATTACTATCCAGGAGATCGAGTTCCATAAAACATAATGTAATAATATTAGAATTTCTTTGTTTTGATTTCCATGGCCAGTGCGATAACACGTCATATATTATTAATTTGGTTTGCCAGGCATGGCTAACTAGATGAAACTATTTACAGTCAAATAACTCGAAAACCGTTGATCCAAATATAGACATATTGTAATTGAAGATCACACTGCAAAAACGATGAATGTCACTTTACATTGATTCGCCAGAAAATGCCTTTAAAGATTTACAATGGAAACAATACTGATAGGTTTACCGCATCTTTACAGATAAAATATCGTACGTAACACATTTGATGAATGGTTTTTTACCACATGCGAGTAATAGCTTGAGAATGAGCCGTAGGCGAGTTTGGCAAATTATGGCTTAGGCGCGGTAAAAACATAGTTACCACCCTTAGTATATATGGTATACTCGTATTATTTTCTAAATAACGTCTAGACTTTCGGCAGTATTGCAGTGTGACCTATGCCAGTATATTCTACTACCTTTGGGCTATTGTTTTGTATTTGTAACTAATTTTGAGAAAAAAAGTGACCTTCATCGTTTTTGCAGTGTGGTCTTCGTATAGTTTTGAAAAGAGTAAGTTAAGAAGATTTTAAAAATATCATAACATACGGGTGCTCCATTTGAAAAAATTATGTTTTTCAAATTTACTGGTCATGTGACAGACATTCATTTTTCTAATTAGCATAATAAAAATTTTCATGGAAAAACCTACCGCTTTCATATAAACTTTTTTGTTGTATCTAGTTAAGTAAAGTCTGTAAACGGGTGGCCAATTATATGGAAAAACCCTGTACGTACCTAGGTATAAAGTCGGCCGTTCTTAAATTTCCGCTGTATACCTAGGTATAAAGTCGGCCGTTCTTAAATTTCCGCTGTATTGCATTTCTCTTTTCCGCGGAGAGAGGAAGCTTACGGCGGTCCGACTTTACCTACCTGTACCTGCATTTACTAACATAATAGATACTTATATCATTTAAACTAGGCAATAAACTACTAGGTACCAAATCAAAAGCGAATATTTTCATAACAAATAAAACTCACCAGAGAAACCTAATCACAGACAAAAAATCAAGACTTTCTTCTCAAGATGCATTATTTTACTAGCTTGCGCCAGCGACTTCGTCCGCGGTATAACAATTTTACTCCATTGCAAACTTGGAACTCACACTTTATCCCCTTGGGGGTTGATTTATTACAAACTGTAAAACACGGGTTTAATCATTAATTTTTTGGAGTAGGTACTTCTATGAAGTTTCAAGTTAATAGGACAAACTAATATTTTTTCTCCATACAAAATTTCAATCCCCTTATGACCCCTTTAGGGTTTGAATTTTGAAAAATTCCTTCTTAGCGAGTCCCTACATCATAACATATTATATATATATATATATATATATATATATATATATATATATATATATATATATATATATATATATATAAATATATATATATATATATGTATATATATATATATATATATATATATATATATATATATATATATATATATATATATATATATATATATACATATATATATATATATATACAGTGACCGGCAAAAAGTTCGCAACATATGGGAAAAATTTTTATTAGGAGAGTATCGGAAAAACTTTCCCAGGGGATCGGTTCTGCATGTCCGATAACCTAAAAATCGATTTTGACATACGTCACGTGACCACTGGTATAGCGTCAAATTAAAAAAAAAATTGTTAATTTACAAAAAGTGAGGTTAGTTGACGAGATATCAAAAAAAGTTATTTGAAAAAATTGCTTAGAATTAAATTCTAGGTCCTTGTGCAAAATTTTAAGATTTTATTTAAAAAAATTGGAAAACTCAATTTTTTTTAAATATTTTTTTATCGATTTACAAATTTCCGGTTTTTTTCGTTTAGATAGCTTGGCTAATGTAAAGCCCATGTATCTGGATGAAAATAAACGAATGTAGTAGTTTTTTCTACAATTGACAGGACAAAATTTAAAAAAACAGGGTTTCGCCGGACGCTAGCTGTTGCAATGATTTGTATCTAGCAGCAGTGTCAAAATTTTATAGACATTTCAATGAGATTACATTGAGAAAACCTTAATCGTCTTAAATATATCTGAAGTTCGACTTTTTGTAAAGCTAAGGGGATTAAAATAGATAATAAACAAAAAATTACCTGTTTATTTAATCGAAATTTTATAAACGAAAACCAATGTAAGAAAAACTTAAAAGTAGTCAAATTCTGTACTAGCAACACAAAAAATCATTGTTTTTCCTTGGGTGCACAAAATTTAAAACTCAGTATGACCACCATTTCTCTCCATACATACTGTTGTTCTCGAGCGCAACTCTCGATTAACATTTCGGAGCATTTTACGATTTATTTGCAATACACAATTTATAATGACATTCTCTAAATTTTGTATATTCCTAAAGGGTCGATGTTTGTACACAGGGTTCTTTAGGTATCCCCACATAAAAAAATCTAACGGAGTCAGATCTACAATTCTACAATTGACAGGACAAAATCGAAAAAATAGGTGTTCGCCGGACGCTCGCTGTTTCAATGGTTTGAATCTAATGAAATGACTGTATCAAGATTTTATTAAGATTTTTCGCACATAAATTTAACAACCAGGTCTATTTAGTTGTACTTAAAACTACCAAAGCAGGCTCTGAAATTAAAACAACCAAATAATCTAGTAGGTTAAAAACAACAGAAAAATGTCAAACAAATTATAATTTGTTTGATTTCAACCTATGTCATTGGTTTATGTCTCGCATCTTACTAAGTTTGATATTTTACATAAGTTTATTAATATTTTATTCCTTAAAATGGCACCCACACTACTTCTTCAGGAAAAGATAGAAATTATTTTAATTTCTGGAGATAATTACAAAAGCCATAGAGAAACAGCAGCAATTTTTAATGAGAGGCACCCCGATAAATCCCTCCATTATTCCACAGTATCTCGTCTAGTCAATAAATTTAAAGAAACGGGATCGGTAGAAAATCAGTATAAAGTTTCCCATGAAAAACCGGTAACAGGTGACGAAGGTTCTCTGGATGTGTGTTTGTCGATCACAGAAACACCCCAATTAGCAGTTAGTCAAATATCGGAGATCACTAACATTCACGAAAGATCTGGGCGGAGGATATTAAAAAGAAACAAATTTCATCCGTACAAACCTAAATTTGTACAAGTATTAAAAGATAGGGATTATGACGCCCGCTTCGATTTTTGTGCCTGGTTCCAGGGTATGATTGAGGAAGATTTTAATTTCCCAAAGAACGTTCTTTTCTCGGATGAAGCTACATTTACCTCTAACGGAACCGTCAGTTCACAAAACTGTAGATGGTGGGCCACCGAAAACCCAGACTTTGTAATTCAGAGTAAAGACCAATATAGTTTTAAGGTTAATGTGTGGTGCGGAATTTTCAACCTCAGAATAGTGGGACCTTTTTTCTTTAGAGACAATTTAAATTCAGAACGATATTTAGAATTTCTACAAACTGAGATATCTGACTTTTTAGACAATTTGTCATTAGCCGAAAGAAGAAATTTATACTTTCAACAAGACGGAGCTAGCATTCATTCCACAAATGAGGTGAAGAGATGGCTGGATCAAGAATTTGGAAACCAGTGGATAGGACGGTTTTCTGAAAATCCGTGGCCTGCGAGATCACCAGATCTGACTTCGTTAGATTTCTTTATGTGGGGATACCTAAAGAACTCTGTGTACAAACATCGACCCTTTAGGAATATACAAAATTTAGAGAATGTCATTAGAAATTGTGTATTGCAAATAAATCGTAAAATGCTCCGAAATGTTAATCGAGAGTTGCGCTCGAGAACAATAGTATGTATGGAGAGAAATGGTGGTCATACTGAGTTTTAAATTTTGTGCACCCAAGGAAAAACAATGATTTTTTATGTTGTTAGTACAGAATTTGACTACTTTTAAGTTTTTCTTACATTGGTTTTCGTTTATGAAATTTCGATTAAATAAACAGGTAATTTTTTGTTTATTATCTATTTTACTCCCCTTAACTTTACAAAAAGTCGAACTTCAGATATATTTAAGACGATTAAGGTTTTTCTCAATGTAATCTCATTGAAATGTCTCTAAAATTTTGACACTGCTGCTAGATACAAATCATTGCAACAGCTAGCGTCCGGTGAAACCCTGTTTTTTTTAATTTTGTCCTGTCAATTGTAGAAAAAACTACTACATTCGTTTATTTTCATCCAGATACATGGGCTTTACATTAGCCAAGCTATCTAAACGAAAAAAACTGGAAATTTGTAAATCGATAAAAAAATATTTAAAAAAAATTGAGTTTTCCAATTTTTTTAAATAAAATCTTAAAATTTTGCACAAGGACCTAGAATTTAATTCTAAGCAATTTTTTCAAATAACTTTTTTTGATATCTCGTCAACTAACCTCACTTTTTGTAAATTAACAATTTTTTTTTTAATTTGACGCTATACCAGTGGTCACGTGACGTATGTCAAAATCGATTTTTAGGTTATCGGACATGCAGAACCGATCCCCCGGAAAAGTTTTTCCAATACTCACCTAATAAAAATTTTTCCCATATGTTGCGAACTTTTTGCCGGTCACTGTATATATATATATATATATATATATATATATATATATATATATATATATATATATGCTGGGAAGGGTAGTCTTGACCGACAGTTGAATAGAACGACTGTTGATTTTCTTGGGGTAGCGGTCTCGGGTTTAATACAACTAACCACAACATCGATTTCCCAAATGTAAAAGTTCTGATCGCAGAGAAAAACTATAAAAAAAGAAACTATCTAGAAATGGTTGAGATTTACCTTGATAACAACTGCATAAACAAGAGGAAAGACATAGATAACCTAAGTGTAATTTATTCATACCTTTTCTCAACCTTACTCAATAAAAACAATATAACCAATACACAATCCACGAGTTCTTTAACCACTTGACATTTTTCTAGTTTCTCTTCTAGCCGTTCTTCTAAGGCCTTATGTTTTTTCTTTCTTTTGCTATTTTCACCATATATTAGATTATAAAAAGTTCTCTAGCCAATAACACCAACATAACCATATAACTAAAATTTTATAGTAATGAAAATGAATCTGAATTCATAGTAATTTCTAAAGTAAAGATAGCTAGATCATGAAAATTGACCCAAATTGTTAGCAGTTTATTACAACAACCAGCAAAAAAAATGTCAGAAAGAATTCACCTACTAATACGAACCAGCATTATATGCAAATATGTTGTCAGGTTGACAAATGTTTTCCCTTGCTCTTTTAATTTTTAATACTTTTAAGAAATTAAGCTAAAAATTTAACTAAAAATGTAACTAATGATGCCTTACTTATTAAACAAACATATCACCAGAGTATTACTCAAGTTGCACGTAAGTAAATTGAAATTGACCATAACTTCCTGATCCTTTTTATATGTAACATATTCCGTTTTTCTTTTTATGTTTTTTTAATAAAAAGAAAACCATACATATAAGCTATCATGTAATAATTTCCATTATTGTAGCCTTGAAAAAGGAAAAAATAAATTTCCGAAAGCTTGGCGTTTGTGAAAAAAGAGTATTACTTCGTCCCGAGACCGCTACCCCAAGAAAATCAACAGTCGTTCTATATATATATATATATATATATATATATATATATATATATATATATATATATATATATATATAGGGTGGTGCAACCAAGATGGGGTGGACGATTGTGAGTAAACGGTGAGGAATTTCGAAAATTTTTTTTTTTGATATTATCGATAGTCAAGCCCGCTATGTTTTAAAATTATAGCCATAATACAGGGTGGTCCGAAAAACTCGTGGCGAACCAAACTTGTGTTTTTTTAAATGGGACACCCTGTATATAATTGTTCCAATTGATTCTCCTGTTCGTTACGATCATTTTGATATAGGGTTTATTGGGTCTAAAACTTATAGTAAGGGAATGGGACGTGGTTAAAGTTGAAAAAATGCTCACAGTTCGGCCATGTTTAAAAAAAATTTGAAACCGGTATGGAAAAACCAAATATTCCATAAAACGTTACATATCCTTGAATACATTAATCACTTGCAATTTGTTTAAAATTATTCACTGTTATACAGGGTGGTCAAGTTTTGCAAATACGCCCTGGACTCATTTTTTTTAAATGGAACACCCTGTATATTTTATTTTCATCTTAAAGATAACATTGCTAGCTTTCAAAAAATACCATACATGATGCCTTTCTGACCAACAGTTTTTTAGTAAACTAGCCGTGAAACCAAGGTTTCTTCATTCTAATACGATTATACTGAATTTACGTTGTTTATTATTAAATATCTAATATTAGGAGGCCATGACACTATCATAAATGAAACAAGATTGACGAACTTGTCAAAGCTACTGCCGCACAATCCATTATTTACAAGTTAAGTCTATGTGGCCCAATAATTATGAGGTAAGGAGACTGAGACCCGAAACTTTTACATGTTTATTAGAGATATTTCAAAAAACAGAAAATATTGTTTTTAGGAAATGTAAAGTAATTAATAAACCAGTTACAAACAAAGATAATCCGTTATCAGTATTATTAATAGTTTAAAAAAATTAATTAAGCAAAAACAGAACATCTTTTAAAATTACTTAGGCATGTACTTACTTGTAAACCTAATTTAATATAAACAATTAACAAAGCTCATATAAGGTGTTCAACTAATCCACCATTTTGCTGAAGGTACATTTCGAGTCCATCCATAACTGAAAGTTTCACTTTTCTCAAAGTCTGTTCTGAACGTTGCGAAAACTGTTTATTATTATAATTCTCGTCTTCATATCTTTCACTGTGGTTGGAACCTCTTTATAGACTTCTTCTTTAACAAGCCCCCATAGAAAAAATCTAGTGGAGTTAAGTCGAGTGGTCTGGCTGACCACTTAACTGGTCCACCTCGCCCAATCCAACGATCTGTCTTCCAATTATCGACAAAATATCTTACATTCCTATGGCAATGCGGGGGCGCTCCATCATGTTGAAACCATAAGGATTCCCTTACCACTAAACGTAAATCTTCAAGCAATACTTGCAACTCGTTTCTCAAAAAATTTGTTTATAACTGGTCTATTAATTACTTTACATTTCCTAAAAACAATATTTTCTATTTTTTGAAATATCTCTAAAAAACATGTAAAAGTTTCGGGTCTCAGTCTTCTTACCTCAAAATTATTGGGCCACCTACACTTAACTTGTAAATAATGGATTGTGCGGCAGTAGCTTTGACAAGTTCGTCAATCTTGTTTCATTTATGATAGTGTCATGGCCTTCTAATATTAGATGTTTAATAATAAACAACGTAAATTCAGTATAATCGTATTAGAATGAAGAAACCTTGGTTTCACGGCTAGTTTACTAAAAAACTGTTGGTCAGAATGGCATCATGTATGGTATTTTTTGAAAGCTAGCAATGTTATCTTTAAGATGAAAATAAAATATACAGGGTGTTCCATTTAAAAAAAATAAGTCCAGGGCGTATTTGCAAAACTTGACCACCCTGTATAACAGTGAATAATTTTAAACAAATTGCAAGCGATTAATGTATTCAAGGATATGTAACGTTTTATGGAATATTTGGTTTTTCCATACCTGCTTCAAATTTTTTTAAAAAATGGCCGAACTGTGAGCATTTTTTCAACTTTAACCACGTCCCATTCCCTTACTATAAGTTTTAGACCCAATAAACCCTATATCAAAATGATCGTAACGAACAGGAGAATCAATTGGAACAATTATATACAGGGTGTCCCATTTAAAAAAACACAAGTTTGGTTCGCCACGAGTTTTTCGGACCGCCCTGTATTATGGCTATAATTTTAAAACATAGCGGGTTTGACTATCGATAATATCGAAAAAAATTTTTTTCGAAATTCCTCACCGTTTACTCACAATCGTCCACCCCATCTTGGTTGCACCACCCTTTATATAAACATCTTACATCATTTTTGCGTCCCCTAGAAATAGAGGCTTTAGGGTTTGTATTTCAAGTGTATATACATTGTTTTCCTTTTTTGGATTGCTCCTAATTTTTCTTTTAAATATCTCTTAAAACTAAAATATACCTTTTCTTTTATTAGGCAGCATTTTCAACTCCTTTCATATTATAATCAAATTTGCGTCCGGCGTATGATTTTGTACATTTGTCGACGCATTTTGCTTCCGAGCTGTATAATATTTGGACACTTCTCTATCATTTTTACTACTGGCGTGTTGCCAGAATTTTGAAAAGTCCGAAAGGTGGGAAAGATTACAGCGCTTTTAAACCAATGATAGGTATGACTAATCTGTCACCAGAAACGGCTTGAGGGACTAGTTTTATACATGTTTATAGATCACAGTGCCGTTTGAATTAAAATTCTATTAGCTTCCAGGCGCAAAATACCTCAAACAACTGTTTATTAGTAGAAGAACTGGGCTGTTTATAACTTAAAGGTATAATTAATTGTTTCCTCATGATGATGACATGTAAATTTTTACGCCAAGAGCAGGATGAGATAACCAAGGTGCTATGAGTCTATTACAAAACCATCGATCTTTTATTAACATGCTTTTATTAGCTTGACTTGTAACATTGTAATGGGACCTTACAACTCAATTTTCACCCACTTCATTGTCGTACATAATGTGTTTTTTTTTTTCATTAAAAAAATATACAGCATGTCTTCTCGGCATGTCTTTGAAATGAAAAAATTTTTATTATGGATTTTACGAAAAAAAGAGTCTCTTTATAGAAAGTTCTGCATCGTAAAAACATAGCATTTCCACTCAAAAATTTGATCTAGTACGTACAGGGTGACTCAAAAATGAAAAAGTCATAATCCACGTGAAGCTAAAAAGACAAAATCGTTATTTAAAGGTACACTGCCCTGCAAATGTACAATTCAATAATATGTTTTTTCATTAAAAAAATAACATATATAGCGTGTCCTCGAAATGAAAAAAAATTATTATTGATTTTACGGAAAAAGTGTCTCCTCGAGTGTCTCTTTGTAAAAAGTTCTGCATCGTGAGAAAATAGCACTGCTATTCAAAAATTTGATCTTGTACATACAGGGTGGCTCAAAAATCAAAAAGTCCTAATCCACGTGAAGCTAAGAAGACAAAATCGTTGTTTAAAAGTAAACTGCCACTGCAAATGTACAATTCAATAATATGTTTTCTTCATTAAGAAAATATACAGCATGTCTTCGAAATGGAAAAATTTTTATTATTGATTTTACGAAAAAAATGTCTGTTTGTAAAAGTAGGTATACTTGGCCGGTGCAGATTGCACCCCCCACCACTTTTTTGATTGGTCGACCCCCCCCACCCAATCAAACGCAAGCCCCGCCTCCGGTGGGGGGTCGACCAATCAAAAAAGTGGTGGGGGTGCAATCTGCACCGGCCAATGCCCTCTAGCCCCGCCCCAAGCACCGGATTTGTCGACCCCCACCCAAGCCCCGCCTCCAAGCGCCGCCTCCAAGCACCGGGAGGCGGGGCTTAGGTGGTAGGTCGACCAATCAAAAAAGTGGTGGGGGGTGTAAATCTACACCGGTCAGCCCCCCTTCCAGCAAGGCGCGCTAATTTCCCACTCCAAACTATGCATAGGAGGGGTGTGAGAGAAGGGCTTGTAGTCTAAGAGCATTCGCGTATTAGTCGCATCTTTAGTACCACTGCAGCACTGTCACAAGATACTAATAATATTTAGTGTTATGGATCTGTGCGGTATTTGCAACTCTGAAATTAGTATATTCTTTCATAAAGCTATAAACTTAGCGATACTGCATTTATTAGAAGAATACGCAGAGTTGCAACATCAGTACTTTGAAGATCGTGCGAGTTTTAAATATTGGGAAGATTATTACGCATACTATTTTAATAATTATCATGTGAATTTTCAAAAGTGTATTAATGGAATTATGATGTGTGACACATTTACCGAACGATCTGTGTGCATTAATGTTGTTGTAGAGCAGCTACATCGTTTGGGATATGGAGAACTATTTCCAGTAACACTTGTTCAAGAATTCTTGAGAAAAGAAAAGACAATTGAAGAAGTAAATGACGACCTAACTTGTGTAATAGTTAACAAGTATTTTAATAAATGGTAATGACTTGTAAAAAACAGTGCTAAATATGTGTAATTATTGTGTCAGTAAAGCTGGTGATATATACAATTTTAGTTTTCATCGAAAATTAAAAAAGATTATTAATATAGCTAAATATGTATCGTTAAAAACAATTTCTCATAACATAGTTCATGAAGAATTGTATGCAGTATGCAGAACTCAATTTCGAAAGGTATATGAGAATTCAGTAATGGAAGGTAGATTACACACAACCGCTCAGAGTAGTGGTCTTGATGTATTATGTGCTGCAACAGGGATTAGCAATTTTAATCATATCACTAAACCAATTTACATTGAAATGTTAGTGATTATTCCATAAATTTGATTAATGATGATCAGCGTTATTTTACCCCCTCCCTCAACTGTGAAAAGGTGGGGGAAAAGATATATAATATATTGATTGAAAGGAAGCTTCACATTTCATTTGTACCTTAAACTTCTAAAGAGTCTTTAGCTTAAATAAAATGGATAATTATATTTACGATGAAATAATTGAAAAGCTAGAAATATCGGATTTGTTAAAGCTTTATGAATGCTCTGCAACTAATTTATTAGTAGTTGACTATCTTAATAGAAGACTTATTGATTGGAAGCGTATATCCAAATTTGAAGGGTTGTCTGAAAAATTTATGGAAGAATTTCAAGACAGTTAAGTGGGAGAGAATTTCTCACAGTCAAAAACTATCTGAAGAGTTCATAAGAAAATTTCAAGATAAAGTTAACTGGAAATGGATATCTGCATATCAGAAACTAAGTGAAGACTTTGTAGAAGAATTCCAAGACAAAGTTAATTGGAAGCGGATTTCCCGTTCCCAAAATCTGTCTGAAGATTTTATAAGGAAGTTTCAAGATAAAATAAATTGGAAATGGATCTCTCTTTGTCAAAATAAATATCAAGGTTTGTCTGAAAAGTTTATAGAAGAATTTCAAAACAGAGTTGACTGGGAATGGCTTTCTCCTTGCCAAAATCTATCTGAAGACTTCATAAGAACATTTCAAAATAGGGTTAATTGGAAATGGATCTCTGCTAATCAAAACCTTACTGAAAAGTTTATAGAAGAATTTCAAGATAGAGTTGACTCGAAACGAATATCACGTTGTCAAGATCTATCTGAAGACTTTAGAAGGAAATTTCAAGATAAGATTAACTTGAAACAGATTTCTGGACGTCAAAACATGTTTGAATTTTCTATAAGCTTCTAAGAGGGAAAGAATTATTTATTAATTTGTTTATTGTTTATATCAATATTGTAAAACTATGTTTTCATTTAAGTGAAAAATATCTGGTTAATAAAACACCTTAATACAATTTATTATGTTTTATTTATCATCCATTAAAAATGATTATACAAATTAAAAACATTAGTTAAGGCGCAGATGCAATAGTCTTTTGCATGGCATGATAAAAGCAATGTGGTTGATCAGCTTGTATAGTTGGATGATTATCCAATTCAATAACAGGTTTGTGACTATATTTGCGAATGATGTCAGCCTTCTCCTTTCCTTTTACGTACACCAAATCACTTTTGAGTGTTAAATATTTAATAATATCGGAAAATTTGTGTAGCGGTGTAAATCCCTCGTTCCATGGAATGCAGTGATGGTTTTTCATCACCCATATAGCCTGTTTATGCAAATCTGGTGGTAGTAGATCCATTTGAAATGGTCGCTTAAAAATATAATGTGTGATATGATGTCCATCATATGCTGCTAGCTCCTTTGTAATAAACTCATTATTTTCTATTTTAAATCCTTGAATATCAATAACAGTATTCATAGTTAAATCTTCAAATACTTAAACTTTCTAAACATCCTTCTTCTTAAACAATGGCTATCAATTAATTGCTTTAGTTTATTTAATTCCTTAATGTGTTGGGCTAAGAGTTTTGAATATTGCGTGTTCATAACTATCTACCGAATACTAAAAATCGTATATGAAATAAACTTATTATATAGAAATAATTGCGCACGCCTATTAAAGCTGTTTAACACTTTTGGTTAGTGGATTATAACTAAATATTTTATCATGTAACACAAAACAGTAAGCAGAAACATCACTGTGTAATTCAAATTCTACTCTCATAACAATTGGACCACTTTCAATTGAATATTTTTGATGTGAACAGTCAATATAGGTGATAGGTGCATAATCTTTAAATTCCTCTGGGGAAAAAATTGGTTCGGGTGATAGACCATAGTATGATTTTTGAAATTGTGAAAACATATCATATAATAATGAATACCTATTTTTATCAAAGTCTAAAAATAGATCGTTATATGGGTACCTTTCTGAATTTAAATATACTTTAATGTTTCGTAATTTAATATCAGTAAATCTGCTCATATCTGTTGTAACTTTATCTCGCAAATTTTTTTGAAAACATAGTGCTACATGGCGAGGTGTATTCACCTTAGTCGAAGTTCTGACAGGCCAGTTGTGACGACTTGTTTTTGTTAATTCCGGATATTCTATTAATTCCCAACTTCTAAATGCAATTAATATGTTTGTATTTCTATCAATAAGTTTCGTAAGAGCTAATTCTTGTGGGATAGCTACTGATATGTGAGATACATTCCAAGTTAATTTGGTGAGTTCAATTTTGGGATTTTCATTCCCATTAGTATTTATTGTAGCATTTTTGTCCGAATTGTCTCGAATTAAAATAAGTTCTTGTTTTGAATTCAATATTATTTTTTTATAATCTTCAAAAAAACCCATTAAAAATTTATGTGGGATACAAACGCTAAATAACCCTGTAGCAGAATCGACTACCTTGGAAGCTTCTCCCGGAAACCAGCCGGCATTTTTTAATTTGTTGCACTCGTTTTTGTTACACGATAAATACCCTTTCATTGTTGAAGTTAAACCAACATCTCTAACCGAGTCTACCGTAACACCATTTAACTGATAACGTATTTCCTTAAAAAGAAAAGCTATCCCGTTATTAACAAGTGTTAATGTTGTTGAAACTTTCCCATCTTCTTTAGTTAATTTACCCTCTATGTGAAGAAAGCTTTCGGAAGGAAGCGTATATTTTTCTACTTCATGAATAGGAATGATAATTTCATCATTATTCCCCAATTTTGATGGTAAATATGGTTCGTAAGCATGAAATTCTGAATGTGTGATTGAATTGTCTATGTTAATATTTTGTGATACATTTAGGATATCCATGTTATACTAATATCTTTAAACCCAGGGATTTAAGAAAAATTTTGTTTTCACGTGTTATCCGTTGTGTTTGGCTTTCTACTAATCTTAAATTTTAAATGTTTGTTCTTCTTATACCTTTTAGCATTATTGTTTTTGAATAATTTATCACATTCTAAGACATTCCTATTATATAGTATAACCATTATAGTTGTTTTATATGTAATCTAATTGTAACAATTTCGTTTCGAAAATTAACAAGTTTTAAGTTTTGATCTATTATTTTTACAGTAAGTTTATCTATTACGTTAACAGTAACAGGAAAATAAATAATATTTTGAGGACTTTCTATAATTTTAAAGCCCGGACTAACATTAGGAAAGAATTTATGCATAATATGCACTGGCTTTCCGTTCAGATAGGATCCTTCAGCGATACTGCAATCAATACATAAAGAATTGACTTTTATAATCTCTGCAGGATTTTCTGACATTCTCGGATTTCCATCACCAGGAATAGTGCCCTCTTGAAACCCTAAAAGTGTACCTATTGTTCCCTCCTTGAAAATAATATCTGTAGTGGATTTAATCAATCATTTTAGTGTGTTGTTATTTGCATAAAGATGAAATGAAATACCTTTCTTTTCAAACTGGTTTTGTAAATATTTATTAATATCATCTATTTCATAACTTCCTGGTGGAATTTGTAAAAACTCATTATTTTTTCCAAAATAAACTTTATTATTTGTTTCATCTATATTTGGTATGGCATTAAAAGTTTCAAAATTTGTTAGTCCGACAACATATGAGGAGTTAGAATCTAAGTAGATTGGAGGATGAAATACTGACTGTAATACAGCGGAGTCACCAGAAAGAGCAATAGTAAACGACATGATGGTTTCGAGTGGAATAAAATATAAACATAATTACACATTATTATAAATAAATTGTAAACATAATTGACCGCATGTAAAAGCGTCAAAAGACTGATATCTATTGTAGTTGTATTTTACGTTATTATGGCTACCATCGCTAAAAAAATAAGTTATAACTTCCTTTGATGGTCTAAGGTTACCGAAACTATCAAAGTAATTTATATGTTTATTTCTCTTAATATAGGCAGTCCAATGTGTGCCTTCTCCCCTATTGTCATCCAAATTAATAACACCCGTTTCATATTTTTTTATTTTGGTTGGTAAATTTGTTCTCATAAAAACTCCTCTAAAATTCGGCAGTTTTAGCAATTTTGCATAGTTGATTAAATCAAAATTTGTTAAAGGTTTGCGAGGTAGCAGTTTTAACAGTTTTTTTGGATATGGTTTTAAATATAAACCACACCCTTTCTTATAAGGTTTTAAATAAAGCCTTTCCCTATCGATATTTTCTCCATAATCCTATTGTGTCTCTTTTCTTCTTCTAATTTTTTTTGCGCATTTTTAGCTGAATTTACTGCTTGTGCAATACCAGCAACGCCGCCACTCAAAGCTCCTAAAGCAGATAATCCAGCAAAAAGTGGTATTAATGGTAAAATTCCTCCAGTTTTTGGAATTGGAATGATTCTTTGCTTAGGTTCTATAACTTTTAATTTCCCCCTTTTAATGGATGACAAAGCTGCGCTAACAGCATTATTAAAAGTTATCTGACCACCTTTCTTACGCTTTTGTTTTCTTTTTCTCCTCAAACCCATACCCAATTTTGTTTTAGCTTTCATTATTCCAGTCACAACCGGTGAAGATAACTTTTCACCTATACTAGAATTTTTGTCTTTGAATCGTTTAAAAGCTTTATTGACTAAAGCCTGATCTGCTTTATGTCTTTGATCTAAATTAGAATATGTTGAATATGCTATATCGTGTTCTTTACAAGCTTCATCTAACTGATTAATACCTTTATCACCTCGAGCAAGCCTATTCTTTAATTTTGTACCAGGAGCAAGCCTATTCTTTAATTTTGTACAAGGACCGCAAAACTTGTATGAAGGTAAATGGAGTTCTATGGGTAATTTATCTATCAAGGTGTTAACCACACCCCTACCTTTCCTCTTAACACTCTTAGCGCGACTGCTACTTAAAGTAATATGTTTAACCATTATATATAAAATGAGTAATATTTTGTAATGTTCTTATTTAAATAGTGATGTTGAAAGGATGAAGATTAAAAAGCAAAATATCTCTTTACCAATAAAAAATGTTGAGTTTACTCAAGATACGTATAGAAAACATGGTGAATTATTTGGTGGAAGTTGTAAACGCTGTTTAATTGTAGGTCCCTCAGGCTGTGGAAAAACTAACGTAATAATTTCGCTTCTGACAGAAGTTAATGGTTTAAGATTTGAAAATGTATATGTTTATTCGAAATCACTGTACCAACCCAAATATGAATATTTAAGAACCCTTTTAACTCCGCTAAAATTCATAGGTTATTTTGAGTCATCAAATGCTGAGGACATTGTACCACCTAATGACATAAAATCAAATTCTGTTATTGTATTTGATGATATTGTTTGTTGTGACCAAAGAGAGAGAGATTATTTTTGTTTTGGAAGACATAAAAATACCGATTGTTTTTATTTATGTCAGACATATTCTTCTATCCCTAAACAGTTAATAAGAGATAACGCTAATTTGCTTGTTATCTTTCAACAGGATGCCACCAACTTAAAACATATATATAACGACCATGTGAACAGTGATATGTCATTTCAAGAATTTAAAGATATGTGCGCTTTATGTTGGCAAAAGTATTATGATTTCATCGTAATTGATAAAGATTGTCCGTTAAATGATGGGCGTTATAGAAAAGGATTTGATAATTTTATTTTTCTTTAGAGTATATAACAGTTTACTAAAATTTTTGGTATTCAGTAAACATCATAACTTTCATAAAGATGGATGAAAGAGCAATTAAAGAGTTAATAAAAACGAGAAAGGATGTTAAACAAAAATATAATGCTTTAAAATCAGATATTGCTGAGACTGAATTTCGTAAGGAAGAAGAATTCAAACCGATCACTCAACCTTTACGGGAATTAATTAAAACCATTAAAACGGAAGCGCACATAAAACCTGAAATTTCCTCAGTACCATTGTTTTCTACGCCACAAAAAAAGGAAATAACCAAAAGAAAATCTAATATTTACCAAAGATATCTGCCATATGATGTACCATCGTTTTTACAAAATGAAGAAGTTTTTGAGACTAGTGATGATGCATTTTTAGATGATAACGGATCTTTGTTAAGACCGAGATTAAGCTCTACAGTTAGAGAAAATCAAGATGAATCAACCTTGCAACCTACACTAGAAGATACAAGACGCGAAATTTTAGAACTAACTAGATTACCATCCTACAATGAATATCTTGAAGCATTTCACCCACTAGTAAGAGCTTTTGTTGATGCGTCAGTTAAAGGCGAGCGAGATCTGGATAACACACACGGTCTAAGACATGATGCCGATGCTGAAAAATGGCAAATTGGAGACAGTTTGCTTGATTTTGATAAAGAGAATATTAAAGTTAAAAATGTGGCATATAATGGTACCCCTGGACTATATGAACTTTTGTTTTTTCAAGATCCCAAAGGTTTCACCTCGAACGATCTTAAAAACTATATGGATATTTTGACACGAACTAATGCTTACAGGAGAAATTATGATGCTAATGACCAAATTCAAGGCACCACTGATCCAAAGTATCTTACAATTATTAAACCATACTTAATAGAAAACAAAATTATTAAACCGAGAAGTGCTTCCAGCACTTCAAGTATCACTAGCGTCTCTAACCTGGAGAGATTACAACCCCCTCAAACGCATCAAAGAACAACAAGACTTGGTTCAAAAAGGGGTGGAGCTATGTTAAATTTATCAAAAAAGAAATTAGATTATGTTTATTATGACGATCCAAACGAAATCATAGATAGATTGAAATTGTTGATGTCATCGCAAATGGCTGGACATACTGGTCATCAAAATGAAATAATATCGATTTTAGAAGAATTAAGGGAAGCAAAAATAATTGGATAAATACTTGACATAATTGAAGTATTGTTTATTATACCGTTGACTGCTAAGATGTCTATTGATAAGTTTGGCTCCCACATATTTGGGAGGGATAATATAAACAGTAACTTGTCACCCAATTTAAGTAGGGAAAATGTTTTAAAAATTGTTGATATCAGTGATGTGAAATTATATTATAGTTTGGTGTTACCTTTTATGGGAAATTACAATCTCTCAGATGGAGTTTACCAACTTTTACAAGACAAAAGAATTAATTATGTTTTTCCTATAGAATCTGCTACAATAATTGGGGCAGAGTATCCAAAAAAATATATTTTTCTTAAAATTAATGGAAAAAAGTTATTAACCCTGTCGGATTAAAACTAAAGAAAGGGGATGTTCTTTCTTTTCATCGTCCAGAAAGTAGCCATTTAGAAGATTTTTATGGAGAATTGTTAATAAAATGCAGTGTAGAAATAGAAAAATAAACATTTAGAAGTCATGAGTAAACAAACTAACATCAAGGAAGAAGTTGTTAATGAATTGCATAAACCGGCTAGAAAAAATTTTAAGCGTCGACGTGTAATAATTAAAGGATTAAATGACTTATGGCAAGCTGATTTGGTTGAGATGCTACCCTATGCAACATTTAATAAAGGATATCGATATATTTTAGTAGTAATAAACACTTTTTCAAAATATGTCTGGACTCAACCTGTTAAAAGAAAAACTGCGCAAGACGTAACTTCGGCCATGGCTAATATTTTAAAAGTAGTTAATAATATTCCAAAAAACCTTCAAACCGATATGGGAAAAGAATTTTTTAATAAGGATTTTAAAGAGTTGATGAATAGATATAAAATTAATCACTATAGTACATTCTCAAATTTAAAAGCAAGTATTGTGGAAAGAGTAAATAGAACATTAAAAAATCATATGTGGAAAAATTTTAGCTTACAGGGAAATTACAAATGGGTAGAGATTTTAAACGATATTGTGTTAAGGTATAATAATACAAAGCATAAAACAATTGGGTTAGCACCTGATAAAGGTAAGAAAAATAATGAAAAGGAGATTATAAAACATATTTACACTTTTCCAAAAACCCTTGATCCCAGAAACCCAAAATATAAAAAAGGTGATTTTGTTCGAATAAGTAAATACAGAGAGGCATTTCGAAAAGGGTATACCCCAAATTGGTCCAATGAAGTTTTCCAAGTTAAAGAAATAAAATTAACTAACCCTAGAGTATATTTACTGAAAGATGAAAAAAATAATGATATTCGAGGAGGTTTTTATGAAGAGGAGTTGCAAAAAATGAAACATTCTGATGTGTATAATAATAATAATAATAATAATAATATTTATTTATTTGTGCCAGTAAACAATAAATAGTTTAAAAAGTAACAATAAAATATCATGCATAAATATTTTACAAAAATGAATAACAATAGTAACACACTAGTTGGCACAAAAAGGTAGAATTTTGATTATATATAATCATTCTTCCAACTCCACCCCGATTAAATAATTTTTACAATAAGTTTTAAAAGTTGAAAAAGTAAAATATTTTAGATAGAAGGGAATGCTGTTATATATGATTGCACTATTATATTTAAAAGATGTTTTATACTTTTCTGTTTTGTGTGATGGTATAGTTAAGTTGTTTTGAAAAAGTATTAAGACGAAAAGGAGACAAAGTTTAGGTTAAATGGTTAGGAATGGATAAGTCACACAATTCTTGGATTCCGAAAACTGAAATACTAAAATAATATATACTTGTTATAGCTGTAATTCCTAAATATGAAATAAAACACACTACATATATATATATATATATATATATATATATATATATATATATATATATATATATATATATATATATATATATATATATATCTGTTTTTTATTTTTATCTATTGGTTACATGTGAAACGTTTATAATAAATTTTATCTCGATGCTCCATAGTTAAAACTTTATTTAAAATTACGGCAAGGCGTTCAATTCTTCTTTGAAAATGGAATCGATCCCTAGCCAATTGTTCATACACATTCTCTCTAGCTTGTCTATAAGCGAAACTCCAAGCGATTATTGTATGAACCTCGTTTATCTTCTCATTGAACTGCACTTTCTTCATATCTTTAAAATTGTTTGATTTTGCGTTCAAGAATGGTTGGATGTGAAATAGCTAACTCCAGAATTGCGCAAATATTTTCACTAGTGTTTTCATGCGCAGTTAATACTTCAAATATTTTATTTGCAATGTCACCTTCACAATTTGCATAATTGTTTTTAAAGACTGAAAAGTATTGTTTAAATTGTTGATTTTTAAAAAGAGTTAATCTTTTTTCTATCATTGGAATTAACTGCCACAAATTGCAAACTATTTCTCTCCCTAGATAGATGTAAAATCCATTTTTCGTAATTTTCAGGAGATTTTCGTCTCGAATTTTTTCAAAGTGTAATCCAATTTTCCAATCTCTAAAGATTCACAATATGATTCTGATGAAAATAGGTTACTGGTTATTACACCTTGATAAAAGAGGATTCCCCTCCACTCATTTTCACTTAAAAGAATTGAAATTCCTTTATTTCCCGACAGCTTGATATACGGGTTAAAATCTTCGACACTTAAACCAATACATATATATTTATTGATAGACTTATTTAAAGGATGAAACCACTGTTGAAAAACACTTGTTTTTAAAATCACTATCACTACTAGAATTGAAAATGTTTGAAGTTAAACTTGGAGAAAATGCTTCACTATAATATGAATTTACTTTATTAGGGTGAATAGTGTTCGGAGTATTCATGTTTATACTTCTAACTTTAACGTCGCAACTACTGTCCAGTTCAGATATATTTACTCTTTTATACCCTATTTCCCCCCCCCCCCCCCATCCGGAGGGATCTCCCACTACATATCATTTACTTTTATTGTAATTGATTATTAGTGTAAAAATTTATATATTTTCCACAAGAAAAATGATGTAAATAAATACATTACAAAAATTAAGATGAAACATGAAAGGGTTACGTATAAAATGGTAAAATATTCACAAGTAAACTCACTTTGTTGTGACAGTACATTCCATTCTGAATTAATTATAGTTTTATTAGGATACAGGTATTTTATCTTAAAATATCTTGTTGAAGATATATACTTATCATCGAGTTGGTGATACCACATGGTACTACCATTTATATTAGTTATTTTCATTACATAACAACATTCAGGTTTAATATCTGATTTATTTGTATTAATCCAAATCTCAGCAAAGTGAGTTTTCGGAACATAATTAACATATATTATATTCCCTATTAGAGCAGACAACACTAACACAGTATTAACAATCATTTTCTGCAACGAGTACCTAACAACTGACCTGCAGCTATTATAGTTTTTTATTATATATAAAATAATTTTTCATAAATTACATTATTCATCTTTGTTAACAATATCAATAGCTTTACACAATTCATGTAACGATATGTCATGGTGACCCCAAGCTAAAGTTTTACTACTCCCGGGAATTAAATATCGTTTATCATCATCAGCAGTCAAAGCCAATTTATGAATTAATTCAGTATATATAGTATGCGAATGTGATCTAAAGGCATACATTGTGCAATACACTTTAGAAATTTGTTCAATTACGTTTATATAATCTGTAATTGTTAGTTGCTTTTGAATAGACGAACGACAAACACCTTTAGCTTTTTTAAGAATACTACTTTTTGTTTCAACACAATACGCTTTCGCACCAGTCCCATAAAAACTTTTGATGGGTTCACCAGCATATTCATCTTTAAATTTACCTACTTCAGAAATATTTGGAGGAATGCCATAAATATTATCTAAATCATAGTTAGATGTATCGAATTTATCCAAATTATGCTTCTAATCATTATAAAAATTTTCAGTTGAAACTTCAAATATGAGAGAATCGGTATCAGTATACAAAAGGGAAACATTTTGTTTATATTTTTTCTTTAGGTAGTCATAAAAGAAATTATACATTACAGTTTTAGAAATATCCAATATTGAAAACCCTGCATAAATAGGTTTGTTATATTCAATTTTTGTTTTATTCATTTGTAAAGCTACTAAATTTTCTGAAAATATTTTGCAATCTTTATAATAAGGGTTTGCAATCAATGATTCTGCACTGTTAATTTTATGACCTATTCGTTCCCAATGTGATACCAGTTTCACATCCACCCTTCTATCCACATTTTCCATAGTTTTACCATATATGCTATTATTTTTAGTCTTATATAAGTTTTTGTCAAATTTATTTTTTGAAGAATTTCTCAAATTAGTATTCAAATCAATATATTTTTCAAGCCATGGGAATTGAGTGTATTTTATAGCTCTATGTATTTTTGTAAGTTTTAGACCAAAATTTAAACATTGTTTAAGGTATGTGTAATGGATTACATACTTTTCTTTATTTCTTAAATTTGGAATTAATTTAGAATATTTTGAGTTCGGGGGAATCAGATTTTCAGGACAGAAGGGAAGATCATTGTGTTCGTCGTGTAGTTCTTTAGGATACTCTAAATCAACTTCCAAAACATAACCTGTTTCTGCTGTATCAGATATATCATTTATATTTATTCTAATATTATCGATCTCTTCTTGGGTCAGCCAAACAAAATCTTTTTGAGGTAAATATTGACGCATAGCGAAACCATATAAATTAGTCGCATCCAAATAGATGATATATTTTGTATTTTCCTCAGGATTAAAGTTTTCAAGAAAATGATTATTGGCAATTGACTTTCTTCCTGTACAAGTACTAACACCCCCTCTCACACCTTTTTTAAAGAAATGAAGCATATCGGGATCCGTTAGGAGTTCTAATTCTACTCCTGTATACAATAACATCGCATCCCAACTTAATCCTGGAGCAGTAAAATAATGCGCAGGATCGAGTTGATATGTTTCTAAACAAAGATTTCTATAATTTTCAAAAATGTCTGCTAGTAATAATACATCAGATTTTAAATAAATATCTGAATAATCACCAAGTGAGTGACATTGAAAAATTTTCCAAATTTCTCTAGCGCGTTGATACTCCTCATTTGAAATATTTTCCTCCTTTAATTCATTGTAAAATAATTCTGCAGCAGGTAAATCAGTTTCAGCAAATTTTGAAATATCATCAACATATGAATAAGGAAAAATACCTTTCTTTCTTATATTTTTAAATTGTAAGTCATTTGGATATTGTTTTCTAATTTCAAAACATTGAGAATCATCCAAAATGCTTGATAAGTTATCCAAAGATGATGGTAAAAATTGATATGAATCAATAAACCTTAGTTTGATATATTTATCTCTTATTTTACCATTTTTGTATTTTATTTTATCCACATGGATAAACTTACTGAAAGAAATATATTTTTCTTTATTCATGGGGATAACTTCAATTTGCTCCTTATCTAAACACAATGATTTTATAAATAAATGGCTGTCATAATTTTTTAGATTGTGCATCACAATTGGAATATATGACGTAATTTTAAAATTTATATTACACACTGAGTGTGCTGCCCCTCTGAATTTTCCAGTAATATGGCAATGATCTTTTACTTTATCCGAAATGTTTAGAAATTTTTTTTTACAAATATGACAATGAGTCGATTTGTCAAAAGTTTCCTTCTCAGAATCTGTTAGTCTAGACATGGGTGTAATATCTTTTAAATAATTTGAATACAGCATTCTAATATCTATTTCTAAATCTTTTACAAATTTTTCAATACAATCCCTCCCTCGGTATAAATGAAACTTTGAAACGTTGTCATCAAATGAACATTTAATGTAGTAAGCAAAGGAATGCGGAATATGTTCAAATTTTTTCAGAGTGTAAGATTGAGAAGAATTTGCCAGATAATCATTTTCGACAGGTTTTAAAGCACACTCGAAGTCAGCATAAATGGTAAACGGAACTTTCATTTGTTTTTCGATATTTTCAAATTTTAATATATTTTCAGGCACCATGTTACCAAATTTATCTAATATAAGCTCTTTTGAAGGAAAATCATTTCTAACAAAGTTGCAATCATTTTGCATGTGTTGCTTAAGAATATTCAAAGTAGTAAAAAATTGTAGACAACCATCACAAAAATATTTTCTATGTTCGTGATTAGTAACTTGACTGGAAACTAGACGAGAAAGATCGCTTACATAGCAGTAATGATTTTTAGTATTACCTATATCATCTATACTCGATTTGAAATTGGTTGATAGTAATAAATCATTAAAATCCGTCAAACACGTACACAGAGTGGTCCACCTAAATTGCCAAGTTTTAAATAGTATATACATTGAAAGTCTAGACCCTTTTGCATTTATTAAACTTTCCATTCCTATAGATCTGATAAGGGCGTCGAATACAAAGCTTAACCCGAGGCTCGAACAATAAGCGGTAGTATTCTACCTGTGATGTTTTGCACTCATGCACGTGCTTTCGGGTGGGTTTAAGTTTATATTAAACACAATAATTATATAATTTAGTGAACATTCGGATGTGTGGCATAATTTGTTACCCTTGTATTTGAATAAATATAATACTAATAACAATAAAGCAACTAATAAACAAGTAAATTTGGAAAAATGTTTCTATTTGAAATTCTATAAAATTTATAGTAAGTCATTACAGTTCTTCGCTTTAAATTAATCATCATCAGAAAATGAAATATCTGAGGGACTGTCTTCTTCCCCTAAATTGATAATAAGTGGTTCGACCGTTTTCTCCAGTAAACTATCCAATTGCCACATTTTTTCCTCCTCCTTTAGTACATGCTCTATACATCTTTGCCACTTCCCCGCGTTGACTTCTTGAAGCGCTTCTTCAAAGAGTTTTTGAACATCACTCATTTTATAAGTGGTATTTTTTCTAGCCACATAACCTTTCACATGAGCCCATACCAGTTCGATCGGATTTAATTCGCAATGGTAGGGGGGGAGCCGAAGCACTATTATATTTTGTTTTTTGGCCATTTCGTCAACAACATATTTTTGAAACCGATGTTTATGGGTGTTTACAATTGATAGCAACTCCTTTTTAACCATATTGTCCTCAAATTGTATTTGTTTCTCCACAAGCCACTCGATAATTTTTGCTTTTCGCCAAGCAGTTGTAGGCATCTTCTCCAATCTTCTGGAGTGATACGGAGCGTTATCTAACACAATGACGGAGCCAGGTGGAATCAGCTCTATCATTTGTTCGAAATACTCCTCAAAAACATCAGCATTCATATCCTCGTGGTAATCGCCTGTACGAACTGATTGGAATGATAATAGTCCACCTTCTAAAAATCCATTGGAGCTACCGATGTGAGTTATAATTAATCGTTTTCCTTTTCCAGAGGGCGGATTTATTCCTGTTGATAGACCGTCTAAAAATGCTTGCCGGTGAGAAGTCACATTTTTGTCTGTCCATATTTTTCCAACTGTGTAGCCTTCGTTCAGCCATGTTTCGTCCAAATAGAAAATTGTTTTGTTTTCATTGCGAAATTTTCTTATTTTTCTCAAATAATTACGTCTCCAACATACTATTTCATCTTTTTCGAGCAAATGAGACTTCCGACTATGTTTTTCCCATCTAAAATTCATTTCTCTTAGAACTTTCCATAGTTTATCTCTCTTGATTGCAGGAAAGTCTTCTTTTACTGCCCCTAAAACTCTATCCAAAGTAGGGATCTCCTTATTGAAATAGAATGAATGCACCTTTCGTCTTATGATGGCCTTTTCGTCCTCATCGATCGGTATTGTTCGCCTTCCTGGAGATGGTTTTGGTGGCGTCACGGTTCCTGTCTTTTCTTCCCGCATCAGCCTGTAGATGGTTGCTTTTCCAATACCTGTCATCTTTGAACAAAGTTCCACTGCAGAATCGATACTTATTGCACTTTTTTGATATCTAAGTGCATTAAATACATTAAGCACAATAATCTTTTCACTAATGCTTAGCGCTGATTTCGCAGCTCGCTTAACTGGAATAAATCCTGAAAGACTCTCCATTTTCAAAAATTACCCAAATGTGTGTCCTAGAATACTCGCATTAGGTTTGTTCGCTCTTAAAATGACTCACAGTTTTATACCAATAAGTAGAGGTACCTAATTTTTCGTAACTACCTGAAAAGTAACATTGTGTATTAATTGTTCCCGGAATTCTCGGCATAATTATTTTTACCTGTTATGACAATAATGATTACTAAATTATTCGGATAAGTAAATAGGGTTCAAACCGGCACGTCAGGTAGGTGCGCCTATGGAATCGGCTGCTAAAAATGATTTATTACTATCAACCAATTTCAAATCGAGTATAGTTCCGATAATAGTAATAAATTTATATGGGTATTAGATCTAACCTTGCAAAAATGTAGAGGACCAATCACCTCATAAATGTTTTTCCCATTCTTATATGCGACTTCTAAACCGTAAACGTTTATTGATACATTATTTAACTCTTCAAATTTAGCAATGTCTTTAATAGATACTGGAAAGTCTATACCTTCAAAGTTGAATAACTCCCTAAACTGCGGATACGATGTTGGATTTCGAGGATCTCCATGGTAAAAAGCTGATACAACCGCATAACCAAAACAAAACTGATCACTATTTTGTACATTAACAACAGCCTTTTTCCATTGAATCTCTCTTGGAAGAGGTATGTATGATGAGCTCCTCAATGGATTATACTTGTTTACATTAACTTCAAGATGAAGTATTTGTTGCAGAACCCATCCTAAAATAAAACGGTTAAGTTTTAATATTTTTAATTTCATTGAAACTATTTACAGTTTTTGAAAAACTAGTGAAAACGAAACATGTATAAACTTATACACACCTGAATCGCGTTCTGCAAATTCATCAAATTTTCCATGAATTATTCCCATTAATTTTTCATATACCATTATCAGATTTGTAGATTGTGTTACAACTTCGAAAACTGTATTGTGAGATTTAATTTCAGATGTTCTAGAAGTTGGTAAATAGTACAATCCAAACAGCTCAAAATTAATTTTGACGACATTGTGTTTCTTCAATTCATATTGAATAACTTTAACTACATTATTCTGCACATTTTCTTGGAATTCTTTTAAATCAACAAAGTGCTTTGGGGAAGATATTTTATGTGAAATAATTCGGCATTGAAATGCGCTGTTTAGTATCTCTATACCAGATTCACTAAACTTGCAGGCTTTTAATTTGTGAGCATTTGATTTTAAATGAGAAGTCCAACTTGCATTTGAGACGCTGACATCACAGTCCAGGCAGTGTCGAACTTTTTCTTGCGAGAAAAATTTTTTATTAACTAAAAATAATAATTTCCAATAAATAAAAAGCAAATGTTAACCAAAAAATAACTCACCATCAATTATGTAATCATCGGGCTTTGAGACATACGTATTTGCTAAGCAAATTTCTTTAGTATGTCGCACTAGACCTCGCTTTTGCTTAAACTCGCGTAAACACAGTGTGCACAAGAAGGACATGTTTAATACTGAGGAAATAAAATCTTGACTTTGGTTTAAACAGTGGAACCGCGGGAAGGTAGTCAATAACTCCACCAGGAGAGGATATAAATGGAGTAACGGAAATGGGTAATAAAGGAGTGGGGAAAAGGGAAAAAAAATATTTTATATATCTATTGATTCGAAGCATGACTCGAAAAGCAGGTTTCCGCATTTGGTTAGAAGATTTCCCTGTCTATTTAAAACTTCCCCGACAAAATTTAAATTTTTACAAGCCTCACCTAAAGAAAAGTAGTTGTGGAATAATGATTTCATTAGTCCACAACTACGTCGTATATCCTTGCTTGATATATTTTTTTTAGGTTTAGCTCGTAAAAATTTATCGAGTTCACTCTTGTACGGAACATCGCCAGTTTTGTGGAATTTTCTGCAGGTTAATTTTGGGTCTGTTGTAATTTCTTTTAATAATTTGGGGGCAGTTGTAGTAAACTTTGACAATTTGGAAGAATCAACTTTTAATGTATTGCTAATATTTTTATCCGTGACTAATTTTTCTAGTAATAGGCTGAAGTGGCCATCAGTTTCAGAAGTGGTTTGTTGCGCTTCGACATCGGAAATAGCATGACATGAGTCATCATTACAATATTTCACCATTATATTATTAGACATGTTTTCTAGATCTCCCCCGCTATTGTTTAGCGTATAATCCTCTACTTTAATATCACAAATGCTGTCACTCGCAATACTGATCGAGTCAAGCGCAACAATTTGTTCATCAGTCATTCCACAAATCAGGCAATCCATATAATCATGAACTTTACAAGCGTATGTTAAATCAAAGACAGTTAAATCAATCAAAGCCATACTTACGAAAAACAGATATAACAAAACACAAGACACAAGGCAAGTGAACAAAAGATGTTACATTAACCGTAGCGGAATAAACACAAAAATATATTGAGCGGAATGTAAGAAGCACAACTGTATTATATCGAGCTCAAGGTACGACTACCGACACTTAAGAAAGCGAAGCGCAAAGAGAATATAAAGATAACCCGTCTGGGCGGGACATAACGGTGTTCGACCTCTAGTACCAGGCAGTACTTTTTTTATTTTTTTTTCTGTCTGCGAGTTTGTGTTTTGTTTTTTTCTCGCCTGCGATTTTTTTTTTCGTCTGCGAGTTTTTTTTTGTTTTTTTCGTCTGCGAGTTTTTTTTTCGCCTGCGATTTTTTTTTTGTCTGCGAGTTTTTTTTTCGTCTGCGAGTTTTTTTTTTCGTCTGCGAGTTTTTTTTTCGTCTGCGACTTTTTTTTTCGCCTGCGAGTTTTTTTTTTCTTCTGGTTTTTTTACATGCGCAGTAGACCAAAATGCGTACCACGCGCACACCGAGCGTGCTACGCATGCGCACGGAGTGTTAGGGGCGGTACTTTGGTGCATTCATTCCAACCCACCACCCACTTTTGAGAATATATCTCCAATAGTGAAGCTACAAATAAAAAACTTTGTTGTCGAGTGAGTCCTCTCTCCCGCTTTATTATACATATGGGAGGAGCTTGCTTCACACTATATTGAGTCGCGTGTTGTGATCTTTCATTAGTACAACGCTCGCATTTTAACCGCACTTGTCTTTTAAATAATACGAACAGTACAATAAAATTAGCTATGAGTGAAGCTTTGCGTAAAAAAGTGTCTAAAATGAGTTTTCCACAGTTTAGTGAGTTTTGCGACACGCTTCATTCGGATACGGAAGCATTATTACTTGATTTGTGGATTTGGGATATCCCCACAAGGCCGAATTCTCCGAGCCGGTTTTCAGAACCCACAACATTGACTAACGACACAGCAGTGGGCGCCACCCTCACAGCCAACACCACCCTCACAGCCAGCACAGCCAACGGCAGCAGCAACACCACCCTCACAGCCAGCACAGCCAACGGCAGCAGCAGCGCGCCAAACTGTTCGAGTGTGTGTGATATAAAAAAGAACTATTTGAGTTGTTCACCAGTGCGGCGAAAACAGCCGAAAAGGTCATGTAAATATATTTTTAATTATAAGTATAATTTTTAGTTGTATATTGCTTGTTTTTAAATATATTTTCTTTATAACATCTTTTTCTTTATTATAATTAAAACAACTTCACGACAAAGTGGATTTTAAAAGCGACTTTTTAAGAACAATACTTCACTTCACTGCACACCATGAAGGAATGCACTTCACACATTTTTATTGACATTCAAGGGTATACTTGTTCCTTTGGTTACGTTCCTAAAGAAGTGGCAATTTATGATGGATTTCGTCTTTCAACATTTTTATTTAAACCACCCTTTAAAAGAAACATGCTGTCTCCTGAAGATAATAAAATTGTTACATGGTGTGAAACATATCACGGCTTAGACTGGGAATCTGGATACATTGACTTAAACGAGATTGATAATATTATTAAAAATATATATTTTTAATTTAATAAGCCAAAAGTATATGTAAAAGGTGTTGAAAAGACAAAATTTTTACAAAAAGTTTTAGATAGTGAAAACATTATTAGCATTCCGACTTCTAATGAACCAAAATTAAGTAAATATAAGAAGGTTCCTGATTGTTATTTTCATAAAACGGTACAAGCTTGCCACTGTGCATTGGAGAATGTAAAACTATTATACAATTATAAGAATTGCTACCAACAAAATTGTACTTTTGATTAACCTCTCTTTATCACCTGAATTAAAAATTATGTTGTGTGTAAATTGCAACTACAAACACAAAGTATGAATAAAAATAATTGTTAAACTTTATGCAGTAATAAATAAAATTTTATCTTTCATTACGTTTTTCATTTATCTATCGCATGAATATTAAGTTGGGTTAATGTTGAGGAAAATACAAACACAAAGTTCCGCTTAGAAATATTTATTAAACTAAAACTATTAACAATCCAAGTTGTATATTTATAATGGTTCAACATTTTTAAATGTATAGTTATACTGTTTAAACAATTTTGCATAGTTAAATCTTCAAAGAAATCCTTACACGCTTTCTTCTAAAGTTGTTTTGTCAATTCTATGGTTTGTGATTTTCTGTACATCTGGTTTGTTACACGTTACACAGATCTCTGGTAAAATAATCATATGTAGAACTTGCTCACACACTTTACATTTAATTTCATCTTTACAACAATCCATGGCACGCTTATAATGGGTGTTCACATGTATGTGTTTACCACGTTGTTGTTCTATGGCTAATAAAAAGTAACACTCGTGACACAGACTGTACATGCCACCCGCCATGGATGTGATTAATATGTATGATTGCATTACGCACACTTCACGTTTTAAATAGTTCTCTTTCGCAGGTTCTGAAGCGTTAATTTTTTTAATTTTCACTAGTCCTTCTTCTCCACAACCACTTCCCAGAACTTCTTCCTCGGTGCCGGAGTCATCTTCATCTTCATTCTCATCATCATCATCATCATCGTAATTGTAGCGGTCAACATCCACAAGAGTATTAAGTCTGTCCTCGGTGAGACAACCAGTAGTTTTTTGAAAATAAATTTTTTCTTCCTTATGAATCGATTCCATTTCTTCCCGTTGCCCATTTAATGGAGTACCATTATAAATATACAATTTGGATTGTAAATCCATTGTTTTATTTTATTCCGAGTTTAGTAGAATACTTTATTACTTCACAACTAATATCGTTTAACTGAAATTATCAACCTTTTATGCTGCAATCCCTTCTCTCCTATCCCTCCTATGCATAGTTTGGAGTGGGGCTGACCGGTGAAGATTGACACCCCCACCACTTTTTTGATTGGTCGACCTACCACCTAAGCCCCGCCTCCCGGTGCTTGGAGGCGGGGCTTGGAGGCGGGGCTTGGGTGGGTGGTTGACCAATCCTGTGCTTAGGGCGGGGCTAGAGGGCATTGGCCGGTCCAGATTGCACCCCCACCACTTTTTTGATTGGTCGACCCCCCACCGGAGGCGGGGTTTGGGTTTGATTGGGTGGGGGGTCGACCAATCAAAAAAGTGGTGGGGGTGCAATCTGCACCGGCCAAGTATACCTACTTGTAAAAAGTTCTGCATCGTGAAAAAAGAGCATTGCCAGTCAAAAATTTGATCTCGTAGGTACAGGGTGGCTCAAAAATGAAAAAGTCATAATCCACGTGAAGCTAAAAAGACAAAATCTTTATTTAAAGGTCCACTGCCACTGCAAATGTACAATTGAATATGCTTTTTTCATTAAAAAAATATACAGTATGTCTTCGCAAGGGAAAAAAATGTATTATTGATTTTACGAAAAAAGTGTCTCCTTATAAAAAGTTCTGCATCGTGAGAAAATATCATTGCTATTCAAAAATTTGATCTTGTACATACGGGATGGCTCAAAAATAAAAAAGTTCTAATCCACGTGAAGCTAAAAAGACAAAATCGTTATTTAAAGGTAAATTGCCACTGCAAATGTACATAGAGTTATTTTTATGTGATGTTTGGAACATACAGGAGGTCCCAAAAGTAAAATAATTTTTTTAAAATAGCCGTTACAAAAAAAGTATATCTTCATAAAAAATTCTACATTGTGAAAAAAGAGCATGGTTTAAATATTTTTTATAGATCATAGAGGGTGGCTAAAATTTTTAATTAAAATTGGGACTTTCAGCTTTATGAGCCACCCTGTATTGTCCTTCATCAAGTTTTTGAATAACCATGCTTCTTTTACAATGTAGAACTTTTTATAAAGATATAGGTACTTTTTTTTTGTAAAATCGGTAATAAAAAAATTAATTTTGTTTTTGAGACTTCGTGTATGTCCCAAAACTAATTCACTTAAAAACTAAAAAAACACGCTTTTATGAGTAGCGCACTAAAAAGTTAAAAATAAATTATAGTTTAAAAAACTAAAAACACGTTTTTATGAGTAGCGCACTAAAAAGTTAAAAATAAATTATAGTTTAAAAAACTAAAAACACTTTTTTATTAGTAGCGCACTAAAAAGTTAAGAAACTAAAAAACACGCTTTTATGTGTAGCTACCGCTATATGCGTGCGCCCCACGCTTTAAAATTTAATTACCTATTTTAAGATCAAATGCTTTATAGCTCTACAAGTTAACTGAAAACCGGGATATACATGTGTGCGGAGTAAGTTGCTTTACTTTTCTCACGAATTGCTCACTACACACCCCGGTTTACTGTTAGGTAACTATAAAAGGAAAATAATTATTTTGAACTTTTTAGTGCGCTACTCATAAAAGCGGGTATTTCAATTTTTTAAAATATAATTTATTTTTTTAACCTAAAATGCAAGCTGAAAATATAAGTTAAAATAATATTAATATCATAAACATTTACTGCTTATTTCTTAATTTGTATAATTTATTGAAGAATAAAAAGATTGATAACAATAGTAATATGAATATCAATATTGTAAGTATTTTTCATGCTTATATTTATAATATAATATTATTTTTAATTTATTTTTATGTGAAATTAGGAATGCTTAGCCGTCGACAAATTTCAATTATTCATAACAGTAACGGTGTCAGACACTTGCGCTCCTTTTGGTAAAAGTGATAATATAAGGTGGCAGATCAAGGCTGACAATTTTTATTTTAATTTACTGACATGGCACTAACACGTACACATTGCTATCACCGAATGGCGCTTTTTTTACCAAGAGTTCTCCGCATTCTTTACATATGAGATCGCTATAAAAAGGAGTTTTTAGCCATGGATTCTCCTTACCTCATTCCATGATTTAAGTTTATTTTGAGTTGTTTTGCTGGAACCTGGAAATAAGATTGGGAATTATAATAAAAACCTATTTTTATTATAACTTTCGTTTATTTTATTTGGGTTAAGTCACAAGATAAGCTCAAAATATGACAGGGCGTACAACAAAAATTAACCACCTAATAAAACTAAAACAGATATATTTAATGTCGACAGACACAAGCAAGTTTCTTCTTAATGCTTTTTGGCTGGATTCACTATTGAGACAGGTATAATTTGGCAATTAAGGTCTTGCTTATTGCCCAGTGCTCAGGTTTATATAATTAAGGGTTTAAATTGGCAAGTGTTAAGATAAGACAACCAAATTTTATACTGTTAGTTTATTTTTATTTTTTCTCGCCAACTTATAAAGAAAAGAGCGATTTAAATAATAGTTAAGTACAGTTAAATTTACTAACCGAAATAAACCTTTTTAATACACTAAAAAGATAACGTAAAATGTCGACCACAGTATCTGGCGAGCTAGTTTTTTTATTTAATAAATAAAATTCCAAAATGTAGTTTTTGTTAAATAACTTTTTAAGTTTTTATTTTTTCGAAAAACCGCATCAATCGAAATAGGTGAAAATGTTACACAGGCAACGTATCTAAAAGTCTATAAAACTTAATCATTTTGATAAACTGAATCTTCAAAAAGTTTTGCAATTTATATCAGCGGTAAAGCGTCAGCTATATGTACAAAATACAGTTTCTGTAACATAAATCGTTTTCGAGTTTGAGCAACAAAAAATAGAAACTAATTTTGAAGGTGATCTGTATATATTTCACCGGAAATACAGCTTGTGCCAAGCCAGGTTGAAAAGTAGTCCATATGCAAAATTGTTCCTTTTCTTTTTGGTCAAGCAGTTTCAAAGCGTTCGCTCCCACAGACAATCCGACAGACAGACGGACAGACAAACCGACGGAAATGGGAGACCATCTGATATAGGGGCCGCAACACGTAAAGATCTGAAAAAATGTCGGGAAGTGATTTTTTTCTAGCGAGAGAAGTAAAAAGTTGAAATTGCTAAAATTAGAAATGATTTTTAAAAATGCAAAAATATTCCGTGCAAAGATAAATTTAGGATGTGTAGAAATGTCAAATTAAAATTAATAACCTCCATTTATAATGAAGTGGTAATAGCCATAAGAAAGTGCGATTATTTCTTGATATTATACTTTAAAATGGGCTAGTACAAACTACATAATATATCCCAACTCGATTACTTGTTATATTTTAAAAACAAATATAAAAAGGTATAGTTTTTTTTTGTAATAAAAAAGCCTTAATTTTTTTAATCTGAGACATTCCACGTAGACTTCAAGCCTAAGTACTAACGTACCGTGGGTGTCTGAAGAGAAGGGAAATCTATTCGATTGACACGGGATTTGAAGGATTGGAGGTTGGGACGGGAAGGGAAAACATCTGCAGGCAATTTATTCCATAATCTGGAGACCCTAGGTATGAATGAGCGAGAGAAGTGGTCTGTTCTAGGCTTTTGTAGCTGGACAGTAAAGGGATGCATACGTAACGCGCCTCTTGTTGTTTTGTTAGGGACATTCAAGGGGGAATAATACCGGCTAGTTGTTCAGAGCAAAATCCGTGGAAGTAGCGTTAGAAAAGGGATAAATCCCCTACAGCGCGGCGATGAGCGAGAGAAGGGAGTTTTCTCGTGAGAGCTGGGTCATTGATAAGTCGAATGGCTCTCTTTTGGATAGAATCAAGGATCTTAAGTGTCGAAGGTGATGCCGCTCCCCAGATGTGGGAGCAGTACTCTAGGTTAGGTCTTATTTGGGAAACATAGAGAGTGTATAAGTTCGAAGAGGAGAAGTATTTTCTGGCTCGAAAGAGAAAACCAAGCTTTTTAGCTTGCTGCCGATGTAGCTACTGAAGTAATGTGTTTGTGCCAGCTGAGATCATGTTCGAAAGCGACGCCAACCAGCCAGATTTTTTGCGTGAGAGGGAGCAAGACTGGGTTTTGGAGGAAAATTAAAAGTACTAAAACTTTTAAAGCTCCAACAAGAAAAGAAAATTTTACGCGGCTGTTGTATCTAATAGAAAATAAAATTTCGTTGTTCCTAACTTACACCCTGTACAGTAAAACTGTTCTATTTCTACTTTACACTCCACTTACAACACCATTGATTGTTGACACTTTAACGGTAATTTTGTATTGCAGCAATTGCAGTATACTTATTAAAATAAGATATGCAGGCATCGCTGTTTTATTTAATAACTAGTTTTCGCCCGCAACCTCTTCCATGGTATAACAATTTTACTCCATTACAAATTTTAAATCCCCATTGTAAAACCCCCTTAGGGGTTGATTTATTAAAAACTGAAAAAAAAACACGCGTTTAAACATTAACGCTCAGATACACAAAGAAGGTTTAAGGTTTAGTACTGCTTTAAATTAGGATCTTCTAGTTGATCAGGTATGTTTTGACAGTTTTTTTTCGTGTCATTGTTAATAAGTCGTCGTTAAAAACTTATGAAAAATTCCGTTCCGTGCCGTTCATATTCTTCACATTCGTTAGACAAAATTAGATTTTCTGACCTCAATTGACATATTAGATAACATTTTTGGGAAAATTGCCATTCGCTCGTTTTTACCCCCCCCCCCCATTAGTTTTTTTAAATGTTTTACAAAATTAAATATTTTGACCCCAATAACCCCGAAAACAACATTAACATTTTTAGATAATTTCCCAGTTGCTCCTTTTTATCCCCCCGCCGTTAATTTAAAAAAAAAATAAGTTTCAACAAAATTAGATTTTCTGTTCTCAGTAACCCCCAAAATTAGTGAACATTTTTGGAGAAATTCCAAACCCCGCGCCTTTGTATTCCCTCTGCCCCGCCGTTAATTTTGTTTACATTCGTTAAACAAAATTAGATTTGCTGACCTCAATAACCTTGAAAATGAAATATCAGGTAACTTTTTTTTGAAAAATGATCAGTCGCCTGTTTTTATTCTCCATCGTTATATATTTTTAAATATGTTAGACCAATGTACATTTTTTGACCTTAACAACCCGGAAAATGACAAATTAGTTAACATTTTTTCCAGTCGCTCCTTTTTATCCCCCCCCCCCCTCGTCGATAATTTTTTAAATATAGGTTTCAACAAAATTGGATTTCTGACCTAAATATCCGCGTAAATGACAGATTAGTTAACATTTTTGGAGAAGTTCCCATTTGCGCCCTAATATTACCCCACCCCCGACGTTATTCTTAACATCCATTGCACCAAATTAGATTTTCGGACCTCAATAACCTCGAAAATATCATATTAGTTAACATTTTTGAAGAAATTCCCACCAGCTCCTTTTCCCCAAAGTCGCCCGTTCCCCAGGCGCATACTTTTTCCAAGGTCGTCCGGAACCTAGACGCGTACTTTCTTAAAGGACGTCCGCTCCCCAGACGCGTATTTTCCCAAGGTCGTTAGTTTCCCAGGCGCGCGTTTCTCTAAGGTCCTCCGGTTCCCAAACGCGTAATTCTTTCCATGGTCGTCCGCTCCCAAGATGCGTATCTTCCTTAAGGGCGTCCGCTCTCCAGACGCGTTTCCCAAGGTCGTCCGCTCCCCATGCGCGTACTTTTTTCCAAGATCGTTTGCTCCCCAGACGCGTCTATTCCCCAGAGTCCTCCGCTCCTCAGACGCGACTTTTCATCAAGGTCGTCCACTTCCCAGGTGCGTATTTTTCTCAAGATAGCCTGCTCCCCAGACGCGTATTTTTACAAGGCCGTCCGCTTCCCTAGATGCGTATTTTTCCATAGGTCGTCCGCTCCCCACGCGCGTATTTTTCTAAGGTCGTCCGTTTTAAAGAAGCTTATTTCCCTCAAGGTCGTTCGCTCCCCCGACGCGTGTTTTTCCTAAGGTCTTTCGCTCCCTAGGCGCGTATTTTTTTTTTAAGGACGCTCGCTCACCGGACGCATATCTGTTCCAAAGTCGCCACTGGCGTGGCACTCAAGTGGGCAGCCTTAAAAATTACTTAACATCTTTAGGTAAATTCCCAGTCGCTCCTTTATATCTCCCCCCTCCCGTTAATTTTTTAAAAATCAGTTCCAACAAAATTAGATTTTCTGACCTCAATAGCTCTGAAAATGATAAGCTAACATTTTTGGAGAAATTCCCAGCCGCCCTTTTATCCCTCTCCCCTCCCTTCTCCGTAATTTTTTTTTGCATCTGTTACACAAAATCAGATTTTCTGACCTCAGTAATCCCGAAAATGGCCCATTAGTTAACATTTTTGGACAAATTCCCAGCCGCCCCTTTTTATTCGCCCCCCCCCTCCTCCCTACGGTAATTGTTTAACATCTGCTAGAAAAAAAATTATTTTCTGACCTCAATTACCCCGAAAATGACATATTGGTCAACATTTTCAAAAAATTCTCAGTCGCTCCGGTTTTATCCCCTCGCACCTCCACCCCTTTATTATTTTTTTAAAGCTAAATAACTGCTGGCCACTCGAACTTACACATAGAGATTTTTTGGCAAAATTTAAAGTTCAATATTTTCAACAGGAATGCAAATTTGTGAACGCGTCTTGCATATTTTAAGAGCTAGTTTTTTTCGGATTCAGCTGCATGACGTATATTTATCGTAGGACCTTAGGTTTATTATATACGGGGTGATCAATGAAGTCATGCAAAAAATCAAAAAGTTTGTATGAGTGAAATTTCAGCAAAAAATTTTTTTAGTCGTTGCAATATGGTTCGTTACTAAGGTAACATCAATATCTCTAGACGTTTTTGTCACTTTTTGGATTAAGGCCCTTAGGTCTTGTACATGCTACTAAACATAAAATTTGGGTAGCAAAATTTTTAAAATGCTGTAACTTGACATTGGATTGACGGTTCTTGATGATTTTTACGGATTTGGAATCCTTATTTCACGTAGATTTTCTATAATCTAAGCATTTTATTTGGGGGTTGAAATATACAGGTTGAAATTTACACATTATACCGGGCCGATAATAGACAAAAACGTAGCGACAAGAACAAGTTTATTACATTATATTCTACAATATACAAGATTGGTTAACAACGGCCAAAAGTCAATTCTTATAAAATTTCTAATTCTAAACCTAATTTAAAGGTTCCTGCAATCCCTAAAAAAGCCGTCAATGCAATGTCAAGTTATAGCATTTTAAAAATTTTGCTACCCCAATTTTATGTTTAGTAGTGTGTACAAGACCTAAGGGCCTTAATCCAAAAAGTGACAAAAACGTCTAGAGATATTGATGTTACCTTAGTAACGAACCATATTGTAATGACCAAAAAAAAGTTTTGCGGAAATTTCACTCATACAAACTTTTCGATTTTCTGCATGACTTCATTGATCACCCCGTATATAATACACCTGTGGTCCTACGATAAATATACGCCATGCAGCTTAATCCGAAAAAAACTAGCTCTTAAAATCTGCAAGACGCGTTCAAAAATTTGCATTCCTGTTGAAAATATTGAACTTTAAATTTTGCCTAAAAATCTCTATGTGTTCGAGTGGCCAGCAGTTTAGTTTCACGTGGATTATCACTTTTTCATTTTTGAGCCACTCTGTATGTACAAGATCAAATTTTTGAATAGCAATGCTATTTTCTCACGATGCAGAACTTTTTATAAAGAGACACTTTTTTCGTAAAATCAATAATAAAAATTTTTCCATTTCGAAGACATGTTGTATATTTTTTTAATGAAGAAAACATATTATTGAATTGTACATTTGCAGTGGCAGTTTACCTTTAAATAACGATTTTGTCTTCTTAGCTTCACGTGGATTAGGACTTTTTTATTTTTGGGCCACCCAGCATGTACAAGATCAAATTTTTGAATAGCAATGCTATTTTATCACGATGCAGAACTTTTTATAAAGAGACACTTTTTTCGTAAAATCAATAATGTTTTTTTTTTCATTTCAAAGACATGCTGTATATTTTTTTAATGAGAAAAAAAACATATTATTGAATTGAATGCAGTGGTCGTTTTTCTTTAAATCACGATTTTGTCATTTTAGTTTCACGTGGATTATGACTATTTCATTTTGAGCCACCCTGTACATACTATATCAAATTTTTGAATGGCAATGCTGTTTTTTTACGATGTAGAACTTTTTATAAACAGACACTTCTTTCGTAAAATCAATATTTTTTTTTCCATTTCGAAGACATGCTGTAAGTATTTTTTTAACGAAAAAAAAAATTATTGAATTGTACATTGCCACGCGTGCCAAAAAAATTGCCCCAGCTCCAATGCCGGAGAGAGGGGGGGTTTGAGGGCGCCACTGTTTTTAATGCCGGGCTAAAAACAGAAACCCTCCTAGATAGTGTTGGGATCTCGCTTTCAGCTCACTCACTCCCATAAAGCTACCATAAAAAAAATCCAAGAAACTGCGCTGTCTGGTGAGGCAAATAAAACACTACCTTTAAAAACAAATTTACAATTTATTTACACCCTAAAGGGGAATAGCTGGTCGCGTGACCACTTTGTTTACAATTTGTTTTCCAACAAAAAAAATGTCATTTTTAAATTCATTTAACTCCCAAAAAAAAAATCAAACCCTGAGGGGGAAATTAAAGAAGAAAGGTAGAGATTCGAATCGATTCGACTTTAGACGCTAATGATCGTTATTATAAATATAGACGTTATATATAGATATTTAGTACGGTAATCAATCCAGATTACTAATAATAATAATAAAAAGTTGCCTGAAGGGGTGTCACCCCTGATGAAGGTCTCTGGGCTCCAGGCTGGAATGGCCTAGTCTGCTTTTGTCGACTCCCAGCTAAAGAGTTGTGGGGTGGCCTCCCAGTAGGAAGACGGTGCCCAGCAAAAAGAGTGCTGTCTCCCAGCAACAAGAAAGACTGTAGGTGACTGTCTCTCAGTAAGCAGAAAGATTGCTGCGTCCCAGCAAAAAGAAAAGACGTTCGTAGTCCCCCCAGTAAAAATACCCTGATAAAAGAAAAGGTATGCGTCAAGGCAAGGTAAAATTCAGGTACTATGCAAATATAATTTCGACGAAATATTAAAGTTATATCACAAAAAAAAAATTTAAGTGGCTGAAGGCCTTAAACAATTATTCATTGTTATCAAGAAAGTAAAACCGAAGGAAATATTTTGAATTAAATAGAGACATCAAGTCAAAAAAAAATAAACAGGCAATATCGAAGCCAATTAATTAACAAATCAAAGTTAAGATAAAATTTACATGGGCGTAGCCATTGTGCGCTACTGTGCACAGAAAAATATTCATTATAAACTAATTATATTTACATAAGTAATGCAGATACAAAAATATTAAACAATTAAATTATACACTGGTAACAAAATATCCAAAATAGTTAGGTAATCGCTCAAATTACACCAAAGAAAAGTTATAGCCGCACATTACAATGTTATAAAATTTGGAACGTTAAATACAATCAAAAAGAAAAATTCAGTATCACTATTACTAAGCGTATGCTTCAAAATATAGTAAATGTAGATTAATATATACGAATATAAATTAACAATACAGTATCTGTAAGCGTAACTCAAGAATGAACAAATTGCCACCGTGAGTAGTTAACGGCACTAAACTTCACATACCCTGAAATTTTGTAACCAAATATAATAATTAGGAATCAGCCTTGTCAATGTCATACCCGATATTAATTAGAATCTAGTTAACACAAAAAAAAAGAGAAATGTGAAAATTCCTCCTTCTGACTGTCAGAAATTTAAAATATTTACGCAAATTACTAAAGTACAGACCCACTGACAGCCAAAAATATAAACATTTAAATTGCCGGTCTCTAGCGCTATCAGCTGATATTCTACAACACAAAATATTAATTTTGCCAAAATGGCTATTGAGTATTAACATAATTAGTTGACAAAAAAAACATCATTAAATTCAAATTCACGTATAGACACCAATAACTAACTCACTATGGTTATGAATACAAAATAACAAAATAAAATTTAACCTTGGGTCACCTGTACCGTCTTAACCAACATTATCAAAGGAATGCAGGATAGCTGACCAAAAAAACCGTATTAAAAAAAAACTCGCAAGAATTTGACCTACGTGAAGGGCAAATATCAACACATTTAATTCTTAATAAAAAAAAACCATCTGTACATAATTTACAGAATTTACTTACCACGAAATGTAGCGATCTACTCGTATTTAGAAAATTTTTAATTACAGAACAACTAATTAAAAACGTGGACGTCGTAAAAAATAGAATCAAAAGGAAATCAACAAAAATTATTTAAAATAGCAGTTTAATCGCGGAATTCGGTGCTTTTAAGGGTTTAATAGTGGCAAAAAGGCATACCTGTCGTTTTTGTGGCGGGTCTTAGATCAACATGTCCGCTGTCGTCCCAAAATCCGACGAAAAGACGTCGTACTTCTTCTACAAACAAACTCAAAACGGTCTCCCTGGACCACAAGGTAACGCCAAAATGGCAAATAACAAAACAACGTAGAAGAAATTAGTTGTACCGCATTCACGGATCCAAATTTTTTGGGTGTCTTTCTAAAGACTTTAGAATACGATACAGTCGACGACGCGATAAGTTTGTGAAAAGAACCTCTGCTCCGGTGCCACACCCAATCCTTGCCAAAAATTCCAATATCGATTTTTCTTCCAAAGTGCCGATACGACGGGGTTGTTTGTAAGTACACTTTGGTACTCAATTAGGTACATTTTCGAAAACTTTGGTTTGATGGTATTTCCTTCAACGCATTGGCACAATGTTCTGCCAGTAGAATTAACCTAACCAATGAACGACGGCAATATTCCAACAAAACTAACAATTAAATACATTTTTCCGTGTCCATAAGCCGACATTCATTAATAGTTTGTACAATTCAATCCAGTTTGTACAACTGGAAACAACTTACGGTTTCTCGTCAACCAGGAATACGTGTAGGCATGGATCAGCAGAACCCTTGAATGCTGAACCATGAGGTACCACTTGTGCTCCCTAGGTGGCGCATGCACAACCTAAAATTAATTGTTGAAAAGGGGCTATCATCCCTTACCCATTTTAACCAAAAATTTGGAAATACGACCAAAAAAAAACAGCTTCTAGGCTCGTCCAAATTACTAGTGAAGTAAAACAAAATGGGCAACTAACACAGTTGGGGTTCAAAAATCCAGTACCTCGTCTGACCTCTATCGTCCAAGTCATAAAGCTGTACGAAACTAAATCCCATGACCACCTGCGATCACAGGTAGGGACCGATACCGACCCCAAAAGGATCCTGTAGCTCGAAAAGGACAGATTCCATGCATACCTGGCACTAACCGCCATAGAGGGCGGCTCGGGACAGAAAGCTAAGGTTTGCAACAAGTTCGACCAAAGAAATTACAGCTGTTCAAATGTCAAAAATGACGTGTTATTTCGTCATGTAAACAAATTCTAATTTATATTAATAGCCAAATATAGTTTTTAGGGCCAAATTCGGACGTATTTCCCCAGGGATTAACTACTCAGAAAGAGGGAAAACAAGGCTGGATCCAAGACAGACTAGTGACGGAAAATTTATAAAAATTAAATTCGAGGTTAGGAAAAATTTTGACTAAATGGAAAAACAAACCAAAATAAAACGTTCAAGGAATAAGTGAATATATTCAAAAAGGTAGGACTAACTCCTAGAAATCAACTAATCGCTGCGACTGCTATCATAATAATATTTTAATTTCGTATGACAAAAACAAACCGTAATAACTCCCCCTCTCCTACGAAAGGAGAGAAATTTTCTCAAGAAAATTAACCGACGATAAGTACTCTAAAAATCTACGGTATTTACGAGCTAAGGCAAAATAAAAATTAACTACCGGAGCTCCGGGGGTATTCCCCTAGGAAGCAAGAGAGTGAAAGATACTAGTGGATCGCTACTAACAAAATATATACTCACACTACCAGAAGAAAAACTAAACCAAAAAGAAACTCTGGCATGACATGACTGGTCTGAGTGTTTCTTACGGCAGCCACCATTTCCGCACCGAAAAGTCAACTGTGCCTCAATGGTACAGTGGCCACATAGACCAAAACTTGGAAGACGTGTCCCCAGCTCCGGAATTTCCACCAAGGTCATAAGACACCCGTACCCATCATATCAGTCCCCAATAAAAAAAAATAAAGAAATAAAATACTAAAGGTATGGTCTGGGTTTGGCAAAAACCTACTAAGTTAAAGTTAAAGATTAAATTTTCAAAGAAAAGTAAGGCAGTGAAAAGCCAAACCGGGTTTGTAGATCATGGCACGCTTGACGGCAGCCAAACACTTCAGCACCAAGAAAACCAAATGTGCTTTTTATAGTGTAGGGCCACGTAGATCAGTCCGGATTTGACACCCGAGAAACCGAAATTTCCGCTAGGCCAAGCATCACCATGGCCGACAACCCTAGCCAACCGAAATTAATCACCAAAAGAAATCAAATACAAATTCACGAACCAGTGTGGTTCCGATACAAAGACGAACACAACCGAAAGGCATAATGAGGTAATTTCTCAAACTGCCTACCAAGACAATACCTACTAAAAATAGTACCCACAGCGTAGTGGATTACTACACCCACCAACTCAGGTAATCGCCAACCCAAAATATTTCAATAACCAAAATAATTCAAAATAAAAATTAACTTTGGTCCCCTTGCCGCTAGACAACCAGCGACCCCTCCAGGAGTATCCGGGGTGGAATAAAACTTCAGGGTGCGAAAAGCACAGCCTGGTAACATTAACCCATAGATGGTAAGGGGGCTAGCATTGCGTAACACTCGAAGAAAGCGTGAGGTACCTCGTGTACTAGCCTCACTCCAGAGCGTCCCAGAACAGATATCCAACTGTCACGCGTCGAGTCAACCAAAGGGTGGAAAAACTAAAAAGAAAAGATAACTAATATACAACCAAGGTAATTCAAGAAGAAAAAGGGATAGCCCATATGTTCCACCGAGCATAAGGAAGTGAATTATAGTAGACACTAAACTAAAAGATGCACCGAATGGGTAGTACATCAGTCCCTGTATAAAACAAAATAAATTAAATAGGGTACTCTGAATGGTGGCACTGCCACCGGCCTGTCGCAACCTAATAGGCCGACTTGAGCTCAGGCCGAACAAAGTAGCTTGGCCCTCCCCTGGCCCGCCGAACAAGTTCGATGGGCAAAATGTTACCCCAGGGGTCAGACTTCCGCCCCCCCCTGAACAGCCCTTCCAGTCGGTCTGCTCTCCGAAGGATCAATAGTTCCAACAAAGAACGTCGAAGCGACATTCGGTAGCATCTAACACCGCGCAGCCTAAACAAGGAGATAGGGACAAATAAGTCATAATCGGGAAGGTTCTATTTTGGCTAGTTAAACTATAGCCCAAATATAGAACGCCAAAATAGGAGTCTAGGTACCAAGACCTAGGCCAAAGTCAAATCCAGGATAACAAGAATAGTAAGTCAAATAAGACTATAAAGAAATATCAAGGTAAAATTAGATTTATAATCAAACACAAGAAAAGATAATGTAAATCAAGGTAAGGTAAGAAACACCAAGTCAAATACTTAAATAAGACTTGGAAGATGTGAAGGTAAAATTAACCGAATAATTAAACCCAAAATAAAATAACGTAATAAAGGTAAGGTAAGGTAAGATAATCAAGGTAAGGTAAGGTAATCAAGGTAACGCAAGGTAAGATAAGAAAGTCACAATAAGGACACTAAATCAAATCGAGCTAGGATAACGAAATCACTCAGCAAGATACGGATTAGTGTCATAAGTCAAATCAAGTTAAGGTAAATTAAATTATCCAAAACAAATTGTCAAGTACAATTGCAATCAGTGTATTACGAAATTCAAAATAGGTAAATTTAAGGTAATTTAAGGTAAGTTCGGATAAGGTAAATTTAAAGTAAGTTCAGATAAGGTAAATTTATAGTTACTAAAAGATATTAATGAATTAATGACCCAAATAAAAATATGCTAAATTTCAGGTAGTTGAACTAACAAATAAAATAAATCATCGCCTTAAGAGAAAACAAACTAATGACCATGCGTCGTGTCTACCCTCATCCTGTCTCGCGCCAAGATGGGTGTCTGCAAGACACTGCCAAAAAAAAAACTCTAAGTTAACGTTACTAAAGCCACAAAAGTTAAAGAAATTTATATAAGGTAAAGATAGATGATACCATAAAAGACGTAAAGCGATGATAGCAAGTAAAAGTAGTAAAAATGCTGAAGGCAGACTTACTACGCGCAATAGAAGCAAGTTGGCTGAAGGCCTAGCTTGCCACGGCTTTCGGAGGACTCCTACCTCCACTAGTTCACCAGTGCAGCACAATTCTAAGCGATAGTGTTCAAATCCATCAAGTCTCGCGCCCAGATGGATCCAAACACCACTGCGCCCGCCACTGCAGGGCATAAAAGAAAGGTATTAAAGGAAAACGGAATAAGGTAACATTAAAGAAAAATATTCAAAGGTAAAACTAATCATTATCTGAACTCTCATTTGTGGTCGATGGATTATACAGTTTGAGATCTTTTACGTGCCAAACACCTTTACTTTGTCCTGCTCGATCTTGAAGTTCGTAGGTGCAGGACCCTGTTTTCTTCTTAATAATGAACGGGCCCACATAAGCCGGAGCCAGTTTGGCACTATAGTAGTTCGCGGCATCGGAAAGACTTTTGTTTTTACGCCAAACCTCTTGTCCAGGTGCATACTCAACGGGTCGTCTACGTAAGTTGTATCTACGTTGATTTCTAACATGAGATGTTTTAATTTTATCCTGAACTTCGCGATACAATTTCACAAAGGCGGCTTGTCTTTTCCTGACATAATCTTGAAGGTCTGCATTGGTGTTAGCAGTCTCTTCTGCAAAGTCTTGTCCGCACAATTTATGTTCTCTCCCAAAATTAAGAAAATGCGGAGTAAATCCAGTGGTCTCGTGTCTTGATGTTCGCAAAGCACAGCCTATAGAAGCTAGGTTCTCGTCCCAGGTACGGTGGTTATTGTTCTTGATATAAGCTCGCATCATGGTCTTTACGACTCTGTTGACTCGTTCGGTCGGATCGGCTTGTGGGTGGTAAGATGCTGTGTAGAATAGCTTAGTTTTATAGCGTTGACATAGGTTCTGAAATTCCTTGGACTTCATTTGTACTCCATTATCACACATTAGGAACTGTGGTGATCCAAACATTAGGAAAATACCTTCTTCAACCTGTTTGGTGTGGGATTTAGCTGTCGCTGAACGAGAAGGAAATAAAACGGAGAATTTGGTAAAATAATCGGTAACCACAAGAACGTAAGTGTTACCTGATCTCGAACGAGGAAACGGTCCAATATAATCCAAGCTGATACACTGCCAAGGTTGATTTATTGCAGGACGATCACCCATTAATCCGGCAGGAGGTTTTTGTTCTACTTTGTGCTGGGCACAAACTCGACAAGCTTTCACATAACTAGTGACGTCACTCCTCATCTTGGGCCAATAATAACGTTGGCATACTTTCCAGTAGGTCTTGAATACGCCTACGTGACCAGAAGCAGGTATATCATGGAAACGGGCGAGTATCTTGCGCCTTTTATCCCTAGGAACGACAATTTTCCAAGAACTGGATGGAGTACCAAGGTCCGGATGATTAGTTCTTGCATATTTATACAACATGTTGTTTTCTACACGCCAAGCAGGAAATTTGTCTGGTCGTTGTTCAAGCCTTACAAACATATTTTTATACCATCTATCAGTGGTGGAAGACATCGGAACATCACTATCGTCGGTGTCAATAGCTTCAGCGGAAACAGGAACGGATCTGGACAGAAAATCGGCAACAATGAGCTCTTTACCAGGGCGATGGATTAAGGTAAAATCATAGGGTTGCAGACGAAGCGCCCATCGCGCTAAACGACCTTGAGGGTCTTTTAGTCTATGCAGCCATAGTAACGAATGGTGGTCAGTTACTACCGTGAAGTGTACCCCTTCCAAATAATGTCTCAACTTCTCCACACTCCAAATCACTGCCAAACACTCTTTTTCGGTGACTGTATATTTCATTTCTTGTTTAGTCAGTGAACGTGATAGGAAGCATATTACTTTCTCACCATCATCAAAAGTCTGTGTTAAAACTGCACCAAGACCATATGCGCTTGCATCGGTTTGCAGGACAAAAGGACGGTTAAAATCAGGGCAAGTAAGTATCGGTGCTGTAACCAAAGCTTCCTTGATCGCTTTAAAGGTTCTATCACAGTCGGTTGTCCATGACCATCTGACATTTTTCTTAGTCAAGTTAGTTAGCGGAGCTATGGTGGATGAAAAATTCGGAACAAAGCGACGATACCAAGATGCTGTACCAATAAATCGGCGAATTTCTGTGACATTCTTCGGTGGTATAATATTTACAATTGCCTCAACTTTTAATGGATCTGGTCGGAGTCCCTGACGGTCCACAACATATCCTAAGTACTTCAATTCTGGCAGGCAAAACTGACATTTTTCTAGTGAAACTATGAGTCCTGCTTCATGTAGTCGGTCGAAAACTAAGCCCAACAGACGTAGGTGTTCTTCAAAGTCCTGAGAAATAAGAATTATATCATCTAGATATTCCATGACCGATGGTTGAAGGTCTGCTCCAAGGACGGTATCTACTATGCGCTGCCAAGTTGCTGGTGAATTGGTTAAACCAAAAGGCATGCGACGGAACTGGAATAGTCCTCTTCCAGGGACGGTAAATGCGGTATATTCACGCGAAGATTCACTCAAGGGAACTGTCCAAAATGCGGATTTGATATCGATGGAACTGAGGTAAGTTGTGCGACGCTAATTTTACATTAAACCAAAGACCGATAAAAATAATTTGGAATTAAAAAAAATGATCCCTAGTACCAGACTAGGTCAAGCTTAATCACAGACTAGCAACGAATTGTTCCAGGGGACAATGGTGGCCGCCAGCTTTTAAACAGCGAGGTGGGTCGGAGTTAAGATGTTTATTTTAGAGCGCCACGTGATTTTAACTGTTTTACACCATGCCCCTGTATATAGATGTTGTGCGAGGAAAGACAAATATCACGAATTGTCCAGCCCCGGCTGCAGTCTGCCTTCTACCAACACTCGTTCCGATACTAGTACCAAATAAAACAACACCGCTTAAAACAACAAATTGGTTATATTAATAACCAAAAAAAAACAGAAATTGGTACAAATTGGTTAAATTGGTGGTCGTGATGACCAATTAAAAATATAATATATAATACCGTGTCGGTCTCTAGGGGTATAACCGGCGCATGCTCAGTCCCCAAACGTGATCACGTCTAAGTTTACAGCCCTTTCGCACACCCTGTATTATAACCCCTGACTTAAATCTAAAAATAATATGGGACACGATAGGATTCCCACTGGTTAATTACCAAAATAAAAGAATCATTGAATGACACTTATAACTAGTAAGTATCAGTAAGTATTATATACAGTACACAGTAAATTTTACATTAAAGGGGAAAATAAAAAGTAAATTTTACACTTAGGGGGGGGGGGGACAGAAAAATCTCGTGTTGCTCCTCGAGGTAAAAATCTTGGAAACTTATTATTATTATTATTATTATTGAGTTGACGAGCAACAAAATAATGGTCGATATAGGAAAAATGATTTAAAGTTATTCAAAAACTTGCGGTTTCCTTGACTGGAAAGGGCTCAGCCTCTTTTCTGCGGGCGAGGGTGGTGAGCCAGCAACAATCGCTTGAGGTCTGACAGGTCAAGATGGACAATCGTGGTGGTAGAAGTCCTGTAGAAATGACTGGGACAGCTGTGAGTGATCTTAAAAAGCAGGCCGGACGCAAGGAAGGCCGCTCTATCCCAGGAGGCGATAAATCCAACTAACACATAAACATAAAACAAAAACCCCTGGAAAGAGAAAACAATCAGCATAACATTCTCTGACCAGTAAATCTTAATTATCAATATTTCTACACTATTTACGACACAATAAATGTACATTTACCTTGGATCTTAATCGGGGTTGTTCAAAATAGCACGTGGACCTTGAGAATTTTGCTCCTTCCAATGAAGTACGGGCGGTCAAATTCCATACAAACTAATACAAAGTTCCCATACATGACCTAAGCCCGCAACAAGTTATTTGGATACACTCCCTAACAAATGGGTACTGCTGAATCATTCACAACAGTGAAATTTCCAAAAAAACTTAATTTTCTCGGTCCACGCCCCAAAAACGTGTCGTGCTAGCACGGAGTCTAATCTTCGTCTAATTCAAGCTTTCCACACCAGTCTACTACCAACCCTCTACTTCCGGAATCTACGCATACGCAGAAACTAAGGGGTCTAGATTATTTTTCGTTTTCCAATCTAACGCGAATTGTATTGCAATTCCATTAGGACAAGTTTCCTCAAGACAAAATAGAATTTTTAAGAATTTTCCGGAGAAATTTCGCATTTTACTTTTGGAGATTTTCACCAAAACGTATCCTAAATTTGGGGGTTCATAGCTATATTACTAGATCTCTCCCTAGATATCAACAAATACCCCAGAACTGGGTGTGTCAGGTCACTTCAAGCAACACCGTCAGGTTATTTCGTCAAGTTGGCAACAGCGTCTTGCTAACGTCACTCTATCCGATAGCAGTGACAGACGTCAGTGTCAGAAGTACATAAACAAAGGGCATGCAAGGAAAAGATTGAAAATCGCTGTTCAAACAACACCAAAAACATGAATAACACTGAAAAACAACCACAGTAAGTACAGTAAATCATTCCTCAAACCCTGGTGTCCTGGTAGTGAAAATTAACCCAATGTTTACATCTACACCCACATGACAGTGTTCTAAATACCAATTTATTTTAGGATATTCGACCAAAACCCAGTCTGAAACCATCTCCAGAACGCTCATCTAAGTGCATTACTTATCCACAAATAACAGTAGTCAATATAAACCAGAAATATTTAGGCAAACATAATGTAAACAAACCAGATCGAGAATGGCTAAGCAAGGAAAGGGGCCCTCCAGGAGAAACTCGTAAAATACAATAAATCTGTATGCAAATAATACTTGAAATGAGGCCAACAGTTGTCACATATCCCAGAAATTTATCGAAGCTGTCAAGTGAATATCAAGGTAACAATAATGATATTTAACCGATCGCCCTATTTACATGCCTTTTTACTTTTCGTTTTAGTGGGAAGAAAGCACTGATTCAGAGAAGCATACCTGAAATTGATCTAACTGTGACCTTACACTGAAGCGTACAAACAATAGTAATTTGATATATCATATTTTAATTTCAAAGAAAACTAGCCAAAAGACAATTAGAATAAGTGAATGTTACTTATAGTAAGTATATTGTATTATAAAGTTGTGCGAATCGTTACTTTATTAAATAAATACCTAAAACAGGAGAAAAGAAGGCATAGACCTGTATATTACTATAATTTAGCTTCTTTAATAGTACTTCCCTTTTAAATAACAAAAACACCTTCTGGTTACTTATTTATTTGCTTCTAAATTACTGAAACTAAGAGAGAAAATTATACCCACGCATTCGCCAAAATATAAAAATATTAAACTGAAATTTTAACACGTTACAGTTGCATCTCTCAGGCGGTCTAAAATGGCAGAAATGTACGGCAGGGGATAGGCATCTTTCTTGCTCAGACTGTTCAAAATTCTGTAATCTACACAAAATCTGTAGGAATCATCCTTTTTGCGCACTAAACATATCGGACTAGACCAAGCACTCTTCGGCGGTTCGATGACTCCGTCCTCCAACATTTGCTTAAGTTCTTCATCAATAATTTTCTGCTTAAATGGAGACACAGGGTAATACCTTTGTTTGACAGGCTTCGTACCTGGCTCTACTTCAATAACATGTTCAGTCACCTTACAGCATCCCAGGCCTGTACCCATTAAAGCAAGTTTTTCTTTGACTAAGTTATCAAGAGTCATTCGCTGAGCAGTAGTAAGGGTACTCTCATCCCGTATGCTAAGTACTTGAGTAGAATTCGTTTCATCGGCGAAATGCCAAACATCCTGATTCAAATCTGGTACGACTCCCATGCTCTTCCAGAAATCGACTCCCAAAATTAAGGTATGAGCCAGTGCAGGCAGGACTAACACATCTATCATGCGGGTTTTCCCCATTAAACTAAACGGCACTTGCATGTAACCAATAGCGGAACAGCTCTCTCCATTAGCAACTGTACATCTTGTTTCTTTACCTAAAAGTTGCAGTCCCAAACTCCGTAGCAACTCATATCCAGGAAGGCCAACAAGTGTTCGAGTGGCACCAGAATCCAGCAAAGCTCGTATAGGTGTGCCTATAACAGAAACTTTCAAATATGGACGTTGATCTCCTCGTGCGTGACTAATGATGAAATCTAGAAGAATTTTGGATGAAAAATCAAAATCATTGGTCGATACACGCTTGGTATTGGGAGAAATCGTACGACCTATTGATTCCCCCGGGGACTAATTCTTTAGGACCTCTATTGGTAGTAGGTGTGTTGACATGTCTCACTTCATTGACCCTAGTTGGAGGTAAGGCTTCTTGCATATCTGAGACGAAGGCGAAATCAGGTTCTACAAATCCTTGTCGTTTTCGAGATGGCGGTACATAATGTTCTGCACGGTATTTCTTGGCTTCTAAAACCAGGCACTGCTCCTCTAATTCTTCTAATGAGTTTACTATCGGTAACTGAGTGGTGTAAAAAGGAGCTAAATTCCTACTTATCATATCCAACTTTGCATCCTCACCGAGGTAACCATAACGCCTAAACAGAGCCTGCATGCTTGAAAGATAGTCCACTATGCTTTCTGATGGGTCTTGAGTTCTCTCGAGAATTTCTTTAAAGAGACGAGCACGATAATCTGGTGGTTCAAAGTGTCTGCAAAGCAGTTCAGCAAGTCCTTTCCAGTTGTTAAACCGGGAACGGTTCGCTCTAAACCAATTCAATGCCTTGCCTTCAAATAAATCTATGGCAGACTCAAACAGTTCTCCTTCTGATACGTTACGAGCCAATCTCAGCTCTGCTACTCTCTCCAAGAATCCATGGACTGACATACTCTTGGGGTCTCCTGTAAATTTAAGGCCCCATTTTTCTATACGTAGTGCCTTGAAGTTTGACACTGGCTGTCTATTCGGGGTTGAACCATGCTGAGTTGGTCGTGGCACTTCCTCTTCTGACGAATCATCAGAATCAGAACCTCCCGAACGTGCTGCATTCAATAATACGCTCAAGTTGGGATCTCGTCTGGATACTTGCTCTAGCTCGTCAAGAGCAGATAAGGTTTCTGCAATTAATATTGCTCGTGTGTCAGCGTCCTCTGACGACAGTTGGTTAATTGGTACACGATCAATTCGGTTGAGAAGATGGACCAAGTGTGTCTGTAGACGTTCAAATTTGGTCTTGGCTTTTTCTCCAGAAACGGACTTAATCGCCAATCTAGTCTTCCTCAAGTTAGTCGCCACATAAGCTTTTTCTTCAGCAAAATCCAGATCGCAGGGAGGGTGACTTATTGACTTACTAACTTTCTCCATCTGCAACAATGGGCGTAAAGATGCACGAAGGCTTTCGACAGTTTTCGTTTCATCAGCTGGAATGCCACGAACTTGCAACTCATAAATGAGCATGTCCTTTCTAAGGTAATGCACTCTCATACTGTAATCCATCGTATCCATCGTAACTTATTACGAGTCAAATAATACTCAAGTCAATATAAATTAAAAGAAAAATCAATAAAATATTAACACTGATTGCACTTGACACTGTAAACTGCAAATAATTTGCACAACTAAATTTTCGGATAAGTTTCACTAATTAAACTTCACCAAAAAGATTTAAAAAAAAATAAACCGGTTAGGACAGCGATGTCCTAACAGAAAGAATAACGAAAACCCGTCAGAACAGCGAAGTTCTGATGGCTACAACAAAACAATAGGTAGGCCGCAAAAAAAAATATTGCATTATCAGAAAAAATCTCATCAGAGGTAAGAAAACATATCAGAAGCTCAAAAATCGATAAATGAAAAAGTTAAAAAAAAAATTTGATAATGTTAGTACCAAAGTGCTCTATCTGATCTCACCAAACGCAGTTTCTTTTTGTTTGAAGGCCCCACGTTGGGCGCCAAAATTTGCCATGCTCTTTTCCGCACAGAAGAAGAATTTTACTTCTACTTACCCTTCATAAATAAAAATTCAAAGTTCGGTAAAAATTAAAAAAAAAATATTGAGAATTTACAAAATTAACTCACGTAAAGAGTTGAGTTGAAGGCGAGGGGCTTGCGCATGCGTGCCAAAAAAATTGCCCCAGCTCCAATGCCGGAGAGAGGGGGGGTTTGAGGGCGCCACTGTTTTTAATGCCGGGCTAAAAACAGAAACCCTCCTAGATAGTGTTGGGATCTCGCTTTCAGCTCACTCACTCCCATAAAGCTACCATAAAAAAATCCAAGAAACTGCGCTGTCTGGTGAGGCAAATAAAACACTACCTTTAAAAACAAATTTACAATTTATTTACACCCTAAAGGGGAATAGCTGGTCGCGTGACCACTTTGTTTACAATTTGTTTTCCAACAAAAAAAATGTCATTTTTAAATTCATTTAACTCCCAAAAAAAAAATCAAACCCTGAGGGGGAAATTAAAGAAGAAAGGTAGAGATTCGAATCGATTCGACTTTAGACGCTAATGATCGTTATTATAAATATAGACGTTATATATAGATATTTAGTACGGTAATCAATCCAGATTACTAATAATAATAATAAAAAGTTGCCTGAAGGGGTGTCGCCCCTGATGAAGGTCTCTGGGCTCCAGGCTGGAATGGCCTAGTCTGCTTTTGTCGACTCCCAGCTAAAGAGTTGTGGGGTGGCCTCCCAGTAGGAAGACGGTGCCCAGCAAAAAGAGTGCTGTCTCCCAGCAACAAGAAAGACTGTAGGTGACTGTCTCTCAGTAAGCAGAAAGATTGCTGCGTCCCAGCAAAAAGAAAAGACGTTCGTAGTCCCCCCAGTAAAAATACCCTGATAAAAGAAAAGGTATGCGTCAAGGCAAGGTAAAATTCAGGTACTATGCAAATATAATTTCGACGAAATATTAAAGTTATATCACAAAAAAAAACTTTAAGTGGCTGAAGGCCTTAAACAATTATTCATTGGTATCAAGAAAGTAAAACCGAAGGAAATATTTTGAATTAAATAGAGACATCAAGTCAAAAAAAAAAATAAACAGGCAATATCGAAGCCAATTAATTAACAAATCAAAGTTAAGATAAAATTTACATGGGCGTAGCCATTGTGCGCTACTGTGCACAGAAAAATATTCATTATAAACTAATTATATTTACATAAGTAATGCAGATACAAAAATATTAAACAATTAAATTATACACTGGTAACAAAATATCCAAAATAGTTAGGTAATCGCTCAAATTACACCAAAGAAAAGTTATAGCCGCACATTACAATGTTATAAAATTTGGAACGTTAAATACAATCAAAAAGAAAAATTCAGTATCACTATTACTAAGCGTATGCTTCAAAATATAGTAAATGTAGCTTAATATATACGAATATAAATTAACAATACAGTATCTGTAAGCGTAACCCAAGAATGAACAAATTGCCACCGTGAGTAGTTAACGGCACTAAACTTCACATACCCTGAAATTTTGTAACCAAGTATCATAATTAGGAATCAGCCTTGTCAATGTCATACCCGATATTAATTAGAATCTAGTTAACACAAAAAAAATAAGAGAAATGTGAAAATTCCTACTTCTGACTGTCAGAAATTTAAAATATTTACGCAAATTACTAAAGTACAGACCCACTGACAGCCAAAAATATAAACATTTAAATTGCCGGTCTCTAGCGCTATCAGCTGATATTCTACAACACAAAATATTAATTTTGCCAAAATGGCTATTGAGTATTAACATAATTAGTTGACAAAAAAAACATCATTAAATTCAAATTCACGTATAGACACCAATAACTAACTCACTATGGTTATGAATACAAAATAACAAAATAAAATTTAACCTTGGGTCACCCTGTACCGTCTTAACCAACATTATCAAAGGAATGCAGGATAGCTGACAAAAAAAACGTATTAAAAAAAACTCGCAAGAATTTGACCTACGTGAAGGGCAAATATCAATAATAAAAAAAACCCATCTGTACATAATTTACAGAATTTACTTACCACGAAATGTAGCGATCTACTCGTATTTAGAAAATTTTTAATTACAGAACAACTAATTAAAAACGTGGACGTCGTAAAAAAATAGAATCAAAAGGAAATCAACAAAAATTATTTAAAATAGCAGTTTAATCGCGGAATTCGGTGCTTTTAAGGGTTTAATAGTGGCAAAAAGGCATACCTGTCGTTTTTGTGGCGGGTCTTAGATCAACATGTCCGCTGTCGTCCCAAAATCCGACGGAAAGACGTCGTACTTCTTCAACAAACAAACTCAAAACGGTCTCCCTGGACCACAAGGTAACGCCAAAATGGCAAATAACAAAACAACGTAGAAGAAATTAGTTGTACCGCATTCACGGATCCAAATTTTTTGGGTGTCTTTCTAAAGACTTTAGAATACGATACAGTCGACGACGCGATCAGTTTGTGAAAAGAACCTCGGCTCCGGTGCCACACCCAATCCTTGCCAAAAATTCCAATATCGATTTTTCTTCCAAAGTGCCGATACGACGGGGTTGTTTGTAAATACACTTTGGTACTCAATTAGGTACATTTTCGAAAGCTTTGGTTTGATGGTATTTCCTTCAACGCATTGGCACAATGTTCTGCCAGTAGAATTAACCTAACCAATGAACGACGGCAATATTCCAACAAAACTAACAATTAAATACATTTTTCCGTGTCCATAAGCCGACATTCATTAATAGTTTGTACAATTCAATCCAGTTTGTACAACTGGAAACAACTTACAGTTTCTCGTCAACCAGGAATACGTGTAGGCATGGATCAGCAGAACCCTTGAATGCTGAACCCTGAGGTACCACTTGTGCTCCCTAGGTGGCGCATGCACAACCTAAAATTAATTGTTGAAAAGGGGCTATCATCCCTTACCCATTTTAACCAAAAATTAGGAAATACGACCAAAAAAAACAGCTTCTAGGCTCGTCCAAATTACTAGTGAAGGAAAACAAAATGGGCAACTAACACAGTTGGGGTTCAAAAATCCAGTACCTCTTCTGACCTCTATCGTCCAAGTCATAAAGCTGTACGAAACTAAATCCCATGACCACCTGCGATCACAGGTAGGGACCGATACCGACCCCAAAAGGATCCTGTAGCTCGAAAAGGACAGATTCCATGCATACCTGGCACTAACCGCCATAGAGGGCGGCTCGGGACAGAAAGCTAAGGTTTGCAACAAGTTCGACCAAAGAAATTACAGCTGTTCAAATGTCAAAAATGGCGTGTTATTTCGTCATGTAAACAAATTCTAATTTATATTAATAGCCAAATATAGTTTTTAGGGCCAAATTCGGACGTATTTCCCCAGGGATTAACTACTCAGAAAGAGGGAAAACAAGGCTGGATCCAAGACAGACTAGTGACGGAAAATTTATAAAAATTAAATTCGAGGTTAGGAAAAATTTTGACTAAATGGAAAAACAAACCAAAATAAAACGTTCAATGAATAAGTGAATGTATTCAAAAAGGTAGGACTAACTCCTAGAAATCAACTAATCGCTGCGACTGCTATCATAATAATATTTTAATTTCGTATGACAAAAACAAACCGTAATAACATTTGCAGTGGCAGTTTTCCTTTAAATTTCGATTTTGTCTTTTTAGCTTCACTTGGATTATGACTATTTTATTTTTGAGCCACCCTGTACGTACTAGATCAAATTTTTGAATGGCAATGCTATTTTTTTACGATGCAGAACTTTTTATAAACAGACACTTTTTTCGTAAAATCAATACTCAAAATTTTTCCATTTCGCAGACATGCTGTATATTTCTTTAATGAAAAAAAAAACATTGTTGAATTGTACATTAATTTGCAGTGGCAGTTTACCTTTAAATAACGATTTTGTCTTCTTATTTTATTTTTATTTTCTACATCTTGAGCCACCCTGTACATACTATATCAAATTTTTGAATGGCAATGCTGTTTTTTTACGATGTAGAACTTTTTATAAACAGACACTTCTTTCGTAAAATCAATATTTTTTTTTCCATTTCGAAGACATGCTGTATAATTTTTAACGAAAAAAAAATATTATTGAATTGTACATTTGCAGTGGCAGTTTTCCTTTAAATTTCGATTTTGTCTTTTTAGCTTCACTTGGATTATGACTATTTTATTTTTGAGCCACCCTGTACGTACTAGATCAAATTTTTGAATGGCAATGCTATTTTTTTACGATGCAGAACTTTTTATGAACAGACACTTTTTTCGTAAAATCAATACTCAAAATTTTTCCATTTCGCAGACATGCTGTATATTTCTTTAATGAAAAAAAAACATTGTTAAATTGTACATTAATTTGCAGTGGCAGTTTACCTTTAAATAACGATTTTGTCTTCTTATTTTATTTTTATTTTCTACAAATTATCTTTTATAAATTTTAAAAATTTTCGTAAGCTTTGCGAGTTATCTCCACTATAATGTAAATTTTCGGAAATAATCGTAATTCATTAGAATATATGTAAAATTAACTTTTTTTATAATTTACTTTAACTAAGAAAAATTTTTTGTGTTACGTATTAAATTAATTCTATTCTATCTTCGTTTTTGTGTTATTGTTAATTGTTTAATTGTTAATTTTACATATATTCTAATAATTTACGATTATTTCCGAAAATTTACATTATAGTGGAGATAACTCGCAAAGCTTACGAAATTTTTGAAAATTTATAAAAGATAATTTGTAGAAAATAAAAAGGTCTACAAAAAATGTACGAGACAATTTTCGAAAAAGTCGATAATTTTGTGGTAGAATTGAAAATTTTTTAAAAATTATTATGAATTCAACTATAACCTTGAATTACTTTTGTAGGAGTGAGTTTATCAAAAAATTTAAAAAAATCAAAAATTATACAGCAAAAATGACCTTAAATGAAAAGATATCCAAATTATTTACTAGGAAATGTTGTCTAGAATTAAATTTTAAAGACGTACACAAATTTTAAAAGCAATTGAATGAAAAATAAGAAATACTTGTTTTTGCCAAGTTAAAAATTTGTCAATACTAATAATGCAATTTTTAGTGCAAAATATTATTACTGCACTAAAATAATAACTCCAAATCACGTTCCCTAAAATTATACTTTTTAGTTGCCTTTCTTAATAAGAAAAAGGAAATTGTTCAATTCTGGCTGGTACTCCATGCTTCATAACGAAAAATTTATATGACCTGTGCATGCTAGACCCCTCTCCAATCAATTTATTATTAATAAAAGAGCATACATGTTTATGTGTTTTGATACAGCTTTATTATTCTGATTACAAAACTTTTTAAATATTATTCAAAAGAAATTATGAATTGGAAATGATAAACTAAGTAGCTACTTAGAAATTTAATTGCAATTAACAATAACAACCAACAATAACATTATTTCAACTTCTGAACCACTCCACGTGCCTACCATCTCGTTCAATACATGTAATTGTCTGTTGTTCCATCGCTTTTAGTACTTTTCTTTGGATATCTGGTGTTATATTGGCGACATGATATCTTATTGTATCCTCTAAATGATCTACGTCTTTAAATGGCCGATGTTTGTATACCTTGTTTTTAAGGTATAACCACAAAAAAATCCATTGGGGTAAGGTCCAGAGATCTTGCAGGCCATGGATTTATCGAATAACGACCTATTCATTTGCCAGGAAAATGTGTATCCAGCCATTTCCTTACCGCAGCGATACTATGGATTGACGCACCATCTTGTTGGAAAAACATTTCATGTCGCTCTAGTAAGGGTAATTCATGTAGATCATGCATTACCTCATTACTTAAAAACTTTAAGTACCTATCCGAATTAAGATTGTCCCTGAAAAAGTGAGGACCAATAATTTTTGTATTGATAATACAGCACCAAACGTTTGATTTAAATGAATTCTGTTTTCTTGCCTCTATGGTAAAGGTTGGATTTTGATCCGCCTGCCATCTACAATTCTGGGAACTTATAATACCATTTGATGTAAATGTAGACTCATCAGTAAATTTTTTTTTTGCAAAATTTCAATCACTATCCATCATTCCTTGAAACCAAAATGAAAAATCTATGCATGCATCTAAATCCCTTTCAAAGAGACTATGAATAAATTTTGGTTTGTACGCTCGAAGTCTATGTTGATTTAAAATTCTGCCAACTGATCTTGAAGACATACCGACTTGTTCTTTTTTTCTGAGAGAGATTTCCTACGCTTTTCTGCTACGGGCAAGAGTATATTAAAGGTACCTCCTTCATTTGTGACTGTTTTAATGTGAGGTACTTTATGACGATTTTCAACACTACCTGTTAGTTAAATTTGTTTAAAAGTCTGAAAACTGTTGAATTATGCAGTCTTGTTTGTATATCGACCATTAAATATTGCTGCATCTTTTCTGCAACTGCGGTTTTTGACACAAATTAATATTACCTCAATTTTTTCTTGTAGAGCTAACTTCACTTGGGGAGGCATTTCAAAATATCTTATTTTATAAGAACGTAAATAATAAAAAAATAAAGTATCTTAAATAAGGGACAAGAGTAATTTTGACAATTTGACTTATCGGTCTCTAGGCAACAACGATGGTGTAAATTTTTCCATGGCTCACTTTATTATTTTAGGCTTATTTAAAATCCGACGATTTCTGATTTATTTTACACGATACAATTTTGTCCCTAGTCGTTTCGAAATGTAATTTGGGGAATAAATGTTTAAATATAGGTTAATTTAAAGGAATTTTCGGAAAACTAATTTTGTAAATTGTACTTATGAAACTGCTTTCTAATATTTTATTTTAATTAGGTGAATGATTTAAATACATATTTAGTTTATCATTTCCAATTTTTAATTTCTTTTGAATGATATTTAAAAGTGTTTGTAACAAGAATAATAAAGCTGTATTAAAAAACATAAACATGTATGCCTTTTATTAATAATAAATTGATTGGAGGGGTCTAGCATGCACAGGCCATAAAAATTTTTCGTTATGAAGCAATGAAGTACCAGCCAGAATTGAACAATTTCTTTTTTCTTATTAAGAAAGACAACTAAAAAGTATAATTTTAGGGAACGTGATTTGGAGAAATTGTTGTAGTGCAGTTAATAATATTTTTCACTAACAATTGCATTATTAGTATTGACAAATTTTTAATTTGGCAAAAACAAGTACTTCTTATTTTTTATTCAATTGCTTTTGACATTTGTGTACGTCTTTAATATTTAATTCTAAACAACATTTCTTAATAAAAAATTTGGATATCTTTTCATTTAAGGTCACTTTTGCTGTATAATTTTTGATTTTTTTAAATTTCCCGCCAAACCCTTAAAGACGAACGCCACTGTGTAATGTTTTTTGGGGTTTCCAATGATGCAGAAACGATTGCCAACATCGTCATTT
>OZ020192.1:66053526-66204083 GCA_963971165.1 Philopedon plagiatum | reverse complement strand
GATTTTCTGACCTTAATAACACCGAATATGGCATATTTTTGGAAGAAATTGTCAATCGCTTTCTTTTTATCCCCGCTTTCCGTTATTTTTTTTACCATCTGTTAGACAAAATTAGATTTTCGGACCTTAATACCTCCAAAAATGATACATCTAACATTTTTGGCGAAATTCCAAGCAGCGCCTTTTTATCCCCCCCCCCCCCCCCCCCGTTAAATTTTAACAACCGTTAGATAATCTCAATAACCCCGAAAATCCATTTTATCTTGGAAACATTTCCAGCCTCTTCTTTTTATTTATACTCACCCCCCCCCCCCCCCACCTAATTTTCTTAACATTTATTACACAAAATTTGATTTTCTAAAATTTTATAAAAGATGCGTTTATTTTTTAGAGTATTTTACGTAGTTTTAAGGTAATAGAACCGTATAACAATTTTACTCCCTTACAAACTTAGAATCCCCCATTTTATGCCCCTAAGGGTTGATTGATTAAAAACTGTTTAACACGTGTTTAACATTTACGTCCAGATTCACTAAGAAAGTTTAAGATTTAGTACCTGGTTTAAATTAAGATCTTCTAGTTGATCAGTTATGTTTTCAAAAGTTTTTGTCCCGTCATTGTTAATAAAACGTCATGGAAAATTTATGAATTATTCGGCTATTTCAGCGATTTGCTTGGTTTTCAAATGATTTTCATCTTGGAACGGGTTGCTAGAGTGAATTTAGTTCTATTATTGTCGAAAGTGCATACTAAAATTGCCCTTTCTTTATAAATTTGCGAAAAAGCTCCGAAATAAATTAACAGTATAAAATTTAGTTGTCTTATTCTTACAGTTGTCAGTTTAAAACTTTTGGTTGTCAAATTAGACCGGACTAGCGTTGGAGAATCTGGCTGTTATTTTTTAGAGTACTTCTATAAAGTTTCAAATTAATAGGACCATATAATATTTTTTCCATACGAAGTTTGGACCCCTATTTCACCCCCTTAGGAGTTGAATTTTCAATAACCCTTCCTTAGTGCACGCCGACGTTATATAAGAAACCTCTGTACAAAATTTCAACTTTCCTACACGTAGCGGTGTGGGCTGTGCGTTGATATGTCATTCAGCCAGTCAGTCAGTCAGTCGGTCAGTCAGGTTCTTCTTGTATATACAGAGATTAGGTTTATTTGCATCGGGGACAGGCAAAATATTAAAATTGAAGTTTACAAAAAAATACAATAATTTTTATTAATTTACTATTTAAAGTGTAAATTATACAAAAAACTATTCTTAAAAACAGATCTTATTCCCTGCAAAGAAATATTTGACAAATTATAGGGAACAAACAAAATTTTTATTTATAACATGTTTTTCGGCAGACTGTGTATAATATGCCTCCAAATAAAAATTATTATCTTAATTAAGTATAGTTTTATTTCATAAAATTATTCTTTGCATTTTATTTCACGCAAATAAATAGAAAGCAATTGTTAGAAAATTTAGGCAATCTCTATTTTAAATGCATTTATCCCTTTATTTACATGATTATTTTAAATCATATAGATACTTTAAAATTTGTATTATAAGTAGAAGGCAAAGTATAGTGCCGAATAAAATTTATCTAAAACCACCTATAACTAACGTAACTCTAATTAGGCAAAAAAGGGGAAATAACAAGAATAGCACACTTGTCTTCAATTTATCGGCACTGTTGCCACGATTCTTGGAGGCCAGGTTAGCCGCTATCATTGCTCATGTATATTGGTGACCGACGACAGAGCCACCAAACGGTAGACACACCGGACTACGATGTATAGTTTTATACAGATTTGGCCTAAATTGGACCCCGGCCAATTCCACCATTTTCTTGTTACTTGTAATATTTTATTTGTAAATTGGTCTCCGTATACCGGAGGCCAATGTGCCGCGGAGGCCAGTCTTACCGCGATTTTTACATGGAAAGCGTCACCTTGCTCGCTATGTATGTATATATATATATATATATATATATATATATATATATATATATATATATATATATATATATATATATATAGCGAGCAAGGTGACGCTTTCCATGTAAAAATCGCGGTAAGACTGGCCTCCGCGGCACATTGGCCTCCGGTATACGGAGACCAATTTACAAATAAAATATTACAAGTAACAAGAAAATGGTGGAATTGGCCGGGGTCCAATTTAGGCCAAATCTGTATAAAACTATACATCGTAGTCCGGCGTGTCTACCGTTTGGTGGCTTTGTCGTCGGTCACCAATATACATGAGCAATGATAGCGGCTAACCTGGCCTCCAAGAATCGTGGCAACATTGCCGATAAATTGAAGACAAGTGTGCTATTCTTGTTATTTCCCCTTTTTTGCCTAATTAGAGTTACGTTAGTTATAGGTGGTTTTAGATAAATTTTATTCGGCACTATACTTTGACTTCTACTTATAATACAAATTTTAAAGTATCTATATGATTTAAAATAATCATGTAAATAAAGGGATAAATGCATTTAAAATAGAGATTGGTAAATTTTCTAACAATTGCTTTCTATTTATTTGCGTGAAAATAAAATGCAAAGAATAATTTTATGAAATAAAACTATGCTTAATTAAGATAATAATTTTTATATATATATATATATATATATATATATATATGTATATATATATATATATATATATATATATATATATATATATATATATATATATATATATATATATACAGGGTGATTCACGGTCGATGGTAGGTTAGACGTTTATGGAGAACGGAACGCGGGATTTTTTTGAAAATTTGGCAACGTGGGTAATTAGCTATGCTCTGTCCATCTAAAATATTTTCAGCATTGCGACGTTGCCGCTTCTATCAAAAAGTCCTAGCAACTTTATTTTTTTAAATGGAACACCCCATATATTAATAAATTTTTAGAATCGCTCTTTTATTACAATACTTTTTTGTTAATATTACCCTATACCTATCTCTATCGGTTTTCGAGATAAAAATTAGTTTGTGTTAAATATGGTCCAAAACATGGCCCTAATTACACGTAAGTAAATTAGTGCTCTCAATTCATGGAAAGTTGATATTTTGGCGGTAGTTTAGACAGACCCGATGTATTTATTTTTCACCATGAAATCGACTCCATATCATACAGGGCGTGCTAAGATTACTATTATTTCCGTTGTTCATAAAAGGGGTCAAATGTTCGTTTTTTTAAATGAAACCCCCTGTATATTAATCAATAAATTGAAAGACGAAGAAAAACGCTTTAAGATGGTACATCATATTCCTATACCTAAATCATCAAGTTTTCTTAATAAAAGCGCTTTTTTGTGAAAAAAAAATAAAGACTTTAATTTTAAGTAACCATGGATATCAAACATCAAAATATCAAACTTACGACATTTTGACGACTGTGTTTAAAAAAATCTCCCAAAATGAACGCAGATAATCATTATTCAAACGAAGTTCTTATGAAATTATTTATTTTACACGGACAATGTGATCAAATCATTGCCAGAACTTGCAGAAAATTTAACCAAATGTATCCTGAATTGACACAAATGAACGAAAGGAAGTTTGTAAGATTACAAAATAATTTCATTAACTATGGCTCAAATTTAAAAGCGCCTCTAACATTACCAAAACCTGTTACTTCAAATGAAGATAATATTGTCAACGTTTTGGCATATTTTTATGCATATCCAGAGGCTTCCATTCGTAGTGCAGAAAAAGATTTGGGTGTATCATATGCTTCAATACAACGAATTTTGGGAAATCACGAAATGCATCCGTTTAAATTTACTAAAGTGCAAGCCCTCAAAGCAGAAGACTTTGAACGTAGAGTGCATTTTTGCGAAACCCTTTTAATACGTATACAAGAGGATCCGGAGTTTTTGTCAAAAATCATTTGGAGCGACGAAGCAAAATTTACAAGGGATGGGATTTTTAATAGAAGAAATAAGCATTTTTGGGCTGATCATAATCCTCACGTGACAAAAGAAATGGGATTTCAAGAAAAATTTGACCTAAATGTTTTTTGTATTTTAAAAAAGCACAAAATTAGCTTTTTTATTTATGATGCCACTTTAAATGCTGAGAGATATCTCGAAATACTAAGGACGACTGTTACCGATTTCGTCGAAAATTTATCTTTAGAGGATTATAGGAATTCGTGGTTTCAACTGGACGGAGCGCCAGCTCATTGCACCCAGGAAGTTTCCAGGGTACTTTATGAAATATTTGACGATCGTTGGTTTAGGCGCTTAGGGCCGTGGGATTGGCCACCGAGATCCCCCGATCTCACGCCGCTTGACTTTTATTTATGGGGTGTTTTAAAAGAAAGAGTGTACAGTACTCCAGTGCCTACCAAAGAAGAACTGCGACGGCGAATAGTTCGGTGTATTGAAGATCTGGATCCCCATGAAATTGAAAAAGCAACTACGAGTCGCGTACAAAAGCACATACTAAAATGTTTAGAATGTAATGGACAACATTTCCAGCATTTATTGTAAAAATTTCTTATTTTGTTTACAGTTTTGTTTTTTGAACCTTCCTAATTTTGTTATTTAATTTATTTTCACATGTTAATGAAATTATTTTGTAATCTTACAAACTTCCTTTCGTTCATTTGTGTCAATTCAGGATACATTTGGTTAAATTTTCTGCAAGTTCTGGCAATGATTTGATCACATTGTCCGTGTAAAATAAATAATTTCATAAGAACTTCGTTTGAATAATGATTATCTGCGTTCATTTTGGGAGATTTTTTTAAACACAGTCGTCAAAATGTCGTAAGTTTGATATTTTGATGTTTGATATCCATGGTTACTTAAAATTAAAGTCTTTATTTTTTTTTCACAAAAAAGCGCTTTTATTAAGAAAACTTGATGATTTAGGTATAGGAATATGATGTACCATCTTAAAGCGTTTTTCTTCGTCTTTCAATTTATTGATTAATATACAGGGGGTTTCATTTAAAAAAACACGAACATTTGACCCCTTTTATGAACAACGGAAATAATAGTAATCTTAGCACGCCCTGTATGATATGGAGTCGATTTCATGGTGAAAAATAAATACATCGGGTCTGTCTAAACTACCGCCAAAATATCAACTTTCCATGAATTGAGAGCACTAATTTACTTACGTGTAATTAGGGCCATGTTTTGGACCATATTTAACACAAACTAATTTTTATCTCGAAAACCGATAGAGATAGGTATAGGGTAATATTAACAAAAAAGTATTGTAATAAAAGAGCGATTCTAAAAATTTATTAATATATGGGGTGTTCCATTTAAAAAAATAAAGTTGCTAGGACTTTTTGATAGAAGCGGCAACGTCGCAATGCTGAAAATATTTTAGATGGACAGAGCATAATTACCCACGTTGCCAAATTTTCAAAAAAATCCCGCGTTCCGTTCTCCATAAACGTCTAACCTACCATCGACCGTGAATCACCCTGTATATATATATATATATACAGCCAAACTTATATGGAATCACCTAAAATTTTTTATTATGTATGGAATATATAAAAATTATATATATATTTAGAAATAAAATTCAGTCTTTACCCAATATTTTAAGCAAAAAATTTTCACATACGACTTTAAGAATTAATTATAATTGACAAAATAAACATAATGTTTTTTTTTTTGGTTTCTGAAAATTAATAAGATTTAACTTAACTAGTAAAAAACGAGAAAAAAAATTGAAAAGTTTTAATTTTAATAATCCGTATTGCCACCTCTAGCCGTTATGCAATCTTCAATTCGCGCTGGAATGCTTCTGATTAAATTGTCAACATTTTCTTGCGGTATGTTTTCCCATTCTCCTAACGCTGCTTCAATGAGCTGTGCGATATTTCCTGGATTGTCCCGACGAGCTCTAATCCTTCTTTTAAGCTGGTCCCACAAGTTTTCAATTGGATTTAAGTCCGGTGAACATGCAGGCCAGTCTAAAATTGTGACACCTTCCGTTTCAAGAAATTCTCGAGCCACTCTGCTAGTATGAGGAGGTGCATTATCTTGCATAAAGATAAAATTATCCCCAACTGCACCTCGCCAAGGCCTAACTACCGGCTCTAACACCAAATCAACATACCTCCGACCGATTAAAGTTTGTTGGAGAGGTAGCAAAGGAGTTTTTACTCCCACCATAATACCTCTCCAAAACATTACGGTTCCTCCTTTATATTTTGGGATAGATATGGCAGCCTGGAGTCTAGCTTGTCTTCCTGGAGCTCTGAGAACCCGAATTCGATGATCATCTGATCTAAGGCCAATTCTGGTCTCATCTGAAAAGAGAACATTTTGCCAATTTTCAATTGTCCAGTTTTGGTGTTGAAGGCACAAATTTAGCCGGTCAGTTTTGTTTTACCTGGACAACTCTGGAACCCGTAACTGTCTCCTGCTGTACAACCCTCGAGCACGAAGTCTTTTTCGTATAGTTTCAACTGAAACATTTACACCTGTAGCTTCTAAAGGTTGTCGTTTCAGCTCTGGATGCGAAACATTCGGATTTCTTCTAGCAATTTGGCACACAAAGCGGTTCTGTTGTTCAGTTTTGACTCGTTGACGACTTTGTCTAGGCCTATTCTTGAGAGTTCCTAATTCCAAATACCTTGCATACGTTTTTGATCCAACACCCTTGGTAACGCCTACTACCTCTGCTACGTCTCTTTGGGACATTCCTTGTTCAATGAGAGCAACAATTTTTCCCCTCTGCACATCTGTTAGTCCAACATAAGGCATTATTATCTTCTTTGGACCGAAATAGAATTACAGGGGTAACGTGATTTTACTACTGAACACAAAATTTAAAAGATTAATATGTGCAGTCGTTTAATTTTTTGTTATCATGTTTATTTTTACAGCAAAAAACTTTATCTTCGACTAGCATACCAATTTTTTTCCCTACAAAATATTTTAGTGCTGACTAACCGATTCATCATCGCCGAGCCAAAACCGCTGAAGCTATAAATATCAAATTTGGTTAGTAGTTTTACTTTATAATGTAGAGACTCCCTAAGAAGGGATTTTTCAAAATTCAACCCCTAAAGGGGTCATAAGGGGGTTGAAAGTTTATATGGAGAAAAAATATTAGTTGGTCCTATTAACTTGAAACTTTATAGATGTTCTCCAAAAAATAAATAATTAAACACGTGTTTTACAGTTTATAATAAATCAACCCCCAAAAAAATATGTGGGTTCAAAGTTTGCAATTGAATAAAATTGTTATACCGCGGACGGAGTCGCGGGCGCAAGCTAGTAAGCAACAAAATAGTTTTGTTATAATTAAAAATACAAATCTAGGAACACTAAAAAAAAACTGGAATTTTCGTAGGAAATATCATAAGTGCATCTAATTTTTCCGAAAAACTTCTAAAAAATTAGTTGCTAAGCTTTTTTTTAAACGTCATGAGTGCTGGACTACGGTGGCCATAGACTAGGATTTTTCTCACCTGCACGAATATTATTTGGTAAAAACACATAAAGCTTATCAGTGTGTTTTTTGAAATGTTTTCAAAACTTGTGGTTTCTGTTGCATTATCCCTCATATGATTCACTATTTTCGAATTATGCTCTGAATCCATTTGGAGGTAGGGTTTGGTGGACTGAGAGTAAAGGTGGATGACCGCTCGCGAGTCTCCGCATGCGCAGTAGGGTCGACCTTGAACGCCCAGCTGTGCTATTGTTATTTGACCTTGATATGTGCAGGTGTTATTCCAAGGTAATGGCCAAGAACTTGGCCTTGAATGCGAGGGTCGACATTGAACGCCCAGCTATGCTATTGTCATTTGGCCTTGATATGTGCAGGTGTTATTCCAAGGTCATGGCCAAGAACTTGGCCTTGAATGCCCAGCTGTGCTATTGTTATTTGGCCTTGATATGTGCGGGTGTTATTCCAAGGTCATGGCCAAGAACTTGGCCTTCAATTCGAGCAGCTGTTTCTTTGTTTGGTGATGACCAGGTGTACGACTCTTATTTCAAGGTTGTGACCACCCTTACTTCTCTTAGCACGCCACGAGGATAATTATATAGAGAGGTATCTCGCTAGTTCTCTTTTGCAAGATTTACGGACGCTTATGTACTGTATGGATGCCGCCAGCCTTTAAACAGTGGAGAAGGGCCAGGTTCATAAAAAGATTTATAGAGGGCGCCACATGATTTTATTTAATCCACCAGTACTAACCTACCTACCTATCAACCAAAACCATGAAAATGATAATCTCTTCCTCGTAACTCCCAACGAAAACTCTGAAGTAGCGAGGGACGCTCCCTCAACTAAGCCACCTAGATTGATAGACCTACTAATAATTTTTTCCTTCTTTAGACACCCCAAAAGGATTCCGGGTAATAAGAAGCGTTTTTCTTTGAAAATATGAAGTATATTAAAAAAAAATAATTATCCAGATTCTAGGAGACAACCTAGAGATTAATTTGATTTAAGTAGTGATTTGAAAAATATAAAGCTTGTCACTTACTAAGATTTTAGGTAACAACCTAAAGATTAATTTAATTTAAATTAGTGAATTGATAAACATAAAGCTTATCATTTACTCAGATTTTAGGTAACAACCTAAAGATTAATTTAATTTAAATTAGTGAATTGATAAACATAAAGCTTATCATTTACTCAGATTTTAGGTAACAACCTATAGATTAATTTAATTAGTGATTACTAATACTGTCTACTTATAGTAATGGTCCGTAGACGTATATTTCGCTTTTGGTTTCTTTTACCGAACCAAAATTAAATGCAGAAAGCAATAGAATAACACTTAAACTACACATCATAAACCGTAAAATATAGCACACTCGTGAAAGTATACTTCGGTACCCAAACGGAAATATTTACACGATACTAAAGCGACATAGAGTTATCAGGCGCAATAAATCACCGTCCGCAGCTTACGTAAGCGTAGTGGAGGGGGAGAAAATTTTCTTTATTAACGCATGGCATTTAAAATTTGATGAACCGAGTTAATGTTTGAGAATTGTTCACCTTCACGCTAGGCTATTTACAGAACTCAGGTTTTGTTGATTATTATCATTGTTTTATGAATATAAAATGATATGAAAGAGAACCAATTTTGGTTTTGTGAATATAAAATGGTATAAAAGCGAGCCTATTTTTGTTTTATAAATATAAAAAAGTATAATAGAGAACCATGACCGTCATTAGTGGTTAATCCCCTCAAACGCGCGGATAATCTTCGTCACACGACCGTGGGACGGTGTAGAGATCGGAATTTTAACCCAGGATTGGCACCCCAGAACTAGCACCCTGAAAATATTAAAAAAAATAAATAAATGGAACGAACTTACTCAATCACTCTAAGTCAAACCTCCTTAGATTATTTGAGGGCCTCTAGAATCAATCGTTGATCTCGCCATGATGACCTCCAACCAACAAAGAAAATGACCGGTACCAGAAAATCCCTTAAAAGAACAAAATACCCAATAAATTCCATGAAATTCCATAGGGACGAAATATTTACAGTGCTAAACTAATGGACAAATACACTTAGAAAACCTACCTGTGGACTATCTCTCGGTCTGTAAAATCACGCCGATTTGGTGTAAAATGGCGGCTCTCAGTTAAGACGAATATTTCTCCCGAACACAACGGCTGTTTTCTTACACGAAACTAAACTTCAGGTTGGCTTGAACCAATTCAACACAACCACCCAACTATAATAAAACACTGGTAAAACTAGAACTTTAACTCCCACGAACAAAGTGGATTACTAGAGAATCGTTTTGTCTTAGCTTTACAATCGTCTTATTTGAAAAGAACTTCTCAGATCCGGAAAAAAGGAACCAAGCCTCCGGTAAGGAATCTGTCGAGAAATCTCGAAAATTTGCAAGAGCGCGTCCGTCAAGTAGAAGTCGTAACGTCAACGTTATATGATCAACTACACAAATTATTCAACCCTACTCTTTTACAACCGAAAACCTTACTGATACTATCAATGACTGATTGCCTACAACCACCTGTTGCAGTCAATTCAACCATTAATCCTATATTTAACATCCCTAAAATTAATCATCTAGAATTCTCCCACGTCAACCCGTTATTCAGTGTGGTTGCTAGAGAACCATATCTAGATGTAGCAGGTAATCTCGACAAAATCACATCTTCTAGGCACCCTTGCCGATTAGTGCAACTTTTACCAACGATGCTGACGTCATCAGTCCATCTCCGATTTGTACCTAAACAATTACCACCTTACCAGAACGTACATAACCCAAAATTTGCAAAACAGCACGGGTAGATTACAAAATAATCGTCTATCCCGCATCTTTTCTTTCAATACCCCGGTATTCTGAAGTTAGAATGTCGAACCCTCTCGGAGTACACTTCCGCGATATCAGGCCCGTAAACTTGGCAATCATGTGCTCTGACCTCTGCGCACACATCTGCCACGCGCGACGTCCAGTATGGTAAATTGACAGTAAGTAACCTCGAAAATGGCCAACTCAAAACACCGGTATTAGTAATTTCTGTGAAAGTTATAAAATCTTGCAGTGTCCATCCAACTTAATATAATAAAACTTAGAGGATTATAAACTTCCAACATTAATTCAAGTGTAGACAGTGTTTGTGGCTCGAAAAATCAAAGGATGCTGCCAAATAAATGCTTAAAACCTATCAGTGGTCAGGTCAACAAAGTTTTAATTTGATATTTTTGGGGTTTTTTCCAATACTTTACGGTGAGTAAAGTTTAAAATACAAGAGAATACCGTTGTCTAATTTGAGTTGCTTTTATGAGTTCCCTTAAAATAACAAGAAAACCCATTAGTAAAATTAGGTTGTTTATTTACAATAACATTGCCTTGCCCTCTATTGTCTTAACGCTATTTATCATTGTAACGACGAACCAGAACGTTACAAATTCCACCTTAACCTCCCTAAGAAAATGTCACAAATTTTCATCCACACTACACTCACAGCTTACTTATCCTATACTTTACAACTGTGTAGTATCTAACTACTACATTGAACAGGTTACATGAACTATTACACATCAAATATAAATACAAGTACATTCAAAAATTCGTAATAATTGTCCCCAATCTACCGAAAGCTTCCAAAACAAATGGTTGCACTTGTAGCGCATAGGTTTAATTCAACTTAAATTTCAAACATGAATATTCAACAGGAGTTATAACTACGGGTGAGAAATTTCAATCGGAATAGGCTTAATTCAACTTAGATTTCAAACAGGAGTATTCAACAGGAGTGATAACTACGGGTGAGAAATTTCAATCGAAATAGGCTAGTCACAAGCGGTACTGCAACTAGACCAATTAACGGAAGAAGCGTGTCTTCCCTTCGTGCGCGAGGATGACCCAACAACCACTATGTATCGATATCTACGCACGGTTTCAAACTCTTCGCGTGCCACACCCCGCAATTTTTCCCATTCAAATCCTGTAACTCATACGTCCATGGTGACAGTCTTTTCTTAACCACAAATGGACCAACAAATTTATCTGCCAATTTGGCCGAAAAAAATTTAGCCGCATCCGACAATACAAAGTTTTTCCTATAAACTCTAGTGCCAACATCATAGGTAACATCACGTCTGCGCAAATCATAAAAACGTTTATTGCGCATGGCCGCTCTTTCCAAATTGTTCCGAACAACCGCATGGAGCCTAACAAAAGCTTCCGCTCGGTTCCGCAGTAAATTATTCTCTCGTGGTAACGATTCAAATTCCTGCATCTCTTGACAAACCCAAGTTATTCGGCATTTCGCGACCAAACACAATGAAGTAGGGACTATGCTTAGTCGATTCGTGAGTCTGTGTACGAATGGCACAAGCAAGTTTCAAAAGATGACGATCCCAATCACGTTGATTCTCCGTGACGTAACATCGAATCATGGTCCCCAGGGTCTTATTCACTCTTTCGGTGGGGTTAGCTTGAGGGTGGTAATTAGCCGTAAATGATATTTGAATTCCGTACGAGGACATCAATCCTCGAAACTCCTTCCCCCGAAATTGTACGCCATTATCACAAATAATACGCTTTGGTTGCCCAAATACTAGAAGCCAATTGTCCTCAATGGCCCTGCAACAAAAACTGGCCGTCGAGTTTCGCAAAGGAACAGTCACAGTGAATTTACTAAAACTATCCATGATCACCATAATAAATGTGCACCCACGAGTAGACCGTGGTAAAGGTCCAGTCAAATCACATGTGATTACTTCGAAAGGTCCACTTACGACCTGGTGTGGTTGCATAAGCCCAGCAGGTTTTCTCTGTTCTGGCTTATTTCTCAAACATACAGTGCACTTCTGTACATACCGGGTAATATCAGCTTTCATCTTAGGCCAATAGAATTTTTGACTTACTCTATGAAAAGTTTTTAGAACTCCCGAATGACCGGCACATGGGTCGTCATGACACTTACGTAAGATTTCAGCTCTCTCTGTTTTAGGTACCACCTGCTTCCAGTAATCACCGTCGCTGGAAAGATCAGGAAATATACCAGTCTTACTATACTTATACAAAATCGAACCCACTACTCGCCAAGTTGAGAACTTTATCGGGTTTTTATTGACCTTACAAATCATACCACGATACCACTTATCCGTGACACTACAGGATTCATCTTTATTATTTTCCTGAAATTGATTATCAGATACCAAGGTATCCAAGTGAAGAAAATCCAAAGTGGGCACCGCACGAGATAACATATCCGGGACATGATGATCTGCGCCCTTCCTATGCACCACGTCAAAACTATACTGTTGCAGTTTTACCGACCAACGAGCCAATCGTCCATTGGGCTCTTTCAAGCTAGACAACCATTTCAAACTCCAATGATCAGTGATGACCGTAAAATGTGATCCCTCAAGGTAGGGACGTAACTTTTCGATGGCCCACACTACAGCCAAGCACTCACGTTCCGTAGCACAATACTGTCTCTCAGTCTTGGTCAATGACCTGCTCAAATAACACACCACCTTTTCACCGTCCAGATGCTGCTGGCTCAAAACTGCACCTATGCCAAAACCACTTGCATCCGTCTGCACGCAAAATGGCAGACTAAAATCAGGACACGACAAGACTGGAGCTGATACGAGATGCTCCTTAATAACACGAAAGGCCTCCTCCTGCCTCTCACTCCAGTGAAATTTTACCTTCTTCTTCGTTAATTCTGTCAACGGCGCAACTATGGAAGAAAAATTCGGTATAAACCGACGATACCATGAGGCAGTACCTACGACGCTTCGCACCTCAGACACCTTTTTAGGGGTAGGAATCTGCAAAATCGCGTTCACCTTCTCAGGGTCTACATGCAAACCATTCTTGTTAACCACGTATCCCAAGTATCGTAACTCAGTCCGACAAAATTGTCACTTTTCTTCATTCAGTGTCAACCCCGCAGCAATTAAGCGTTTAAATACCTCGGACAACACCTCGACGTGTTTTTCGAAAGTCTGGGTAACAATAATAACATCATCCAAGTAAACGAACAAATAGGGTTCCAAGTCCATACCCAACACTCTGTCTATAAGACGTTGCCACGTTGCCGGAGCATTGTGAAGACCGAAAGGCATCCTTTTAAATTGGTATAAGCCTCGGGATGGTACAGTAAATGCAGTTTTCTGCCTCGACTCCTCCTCTAAAGGAACTTGAAAATACGCCGACTTAATGTCCAAAGGCGACAGATATCTAGCATCTCGTAGTTTATCTAAAATGTGCGACACATAGGGAAGAGGATATGCATCGCGAGTCGTAACTTTATTCAGTTTGCGGAAATCACAACAAAATCGCCAGCCTCCCTCTTTCTTAGGTACCATGACTATAGGGCTAGCCCATGGACTAGTCGAAGGCTCAATGATGCCCTTATTCAACATATCTTTGAGTTCAGCGTCAATATGCTGCATTATCGCTGGTGAAACAGGGTAATACCTCTGCTTTATTGGCTCAGAATCAGTGATAATTCTGTGTTCCACTAGGGTGGTACACCCCAATGAATTGCCCATTCTGTTAAAGCCATCCTTGACCAGCTTGTCCAAGACTACTGCCTCCTGAGGGGTTAAAGAACTACGTGACTTTAAAACCTCAACTGCAGCTATATTAACATTGTCACTATCCGAAAATTTCCATTCTCCCGAACGCAAGTCCGGAACAATTCTCATTCTACGCCAAAAATCAATTCCTAAAATTAAAGTATGGGGCAGATCAGGAACAACTAAAGTATCAACAAGTTTCTCCCTATTTCTTAATTGAATATGAACATGCAGAATACCCAAACAATCACACTTCTGTCCATTCGCCACAGTTACCTGTAAGGAACTCTTTTCCAAAGAAATTAAACCAATACTCTTCAATAAATCCCATCCTTTACCTCCAAGTAAAGTACTATGGCTACCGGAATCTAAAAGACCTAAAACATTCACACCAAAAATAGAAACATTTACATATGGCCTCTCATCACCATAGGCATGTGACAGGACAAAATCTAAAACACGACGATACGAAACAGTCTCACTATCGGCCACATTAGGCGCACTAGGCAACAGTTGGCCGCTTCATATTGCCTTGCAGTTCCGTTTCCCTGCAATTTATTACATTTGGGACAGGTACGAACAGTCACCTCAGCATATCCACATCGATAACAGTAACGTTTTTGGGGCTCGGTACAACCAGAAGCATAATGACAGTTCCAACACCTCCGATTAGACGGACAAGGCTTCCCTGATGCCATCAATATCTGCGGTGCGGACTTTCGATTAGGTAGCTTCCCATAGGAAGTTTCTGGTCTATCCCCTGATCGGTTCGTGCCACTAAAACGGGATGTAGATGCTATACTAGACGTCTCCGCATACGCCAAATCAGGTTCTAAACACTTGCTTCTCCTAGGCGGCGGTACATACGATTCAACCAAAAGCCGTTTCGCGTCAAGCCTGCGGCACAACGTCAACAAATCCATCACCGACGTTATGTCTTTAAAAGCTAGATGAGGTTGATAATAAGGGGCTATATTATCTAATAAAGTCTTTAATTTAGCCTCATTCGGAATTGGCTGCTGAAGACGGGAAAACAACCCATTCATCACTGCAATATAGCTACCGATAATCTCATTTTCGCCTTGAGTACGATGCTTGATCTCCTCGAACAGTCTTTTATCATAGTCCGGACCTTGAAATTCCTCTCGCATAGCCGTGACTAGGGAGTCCCAATCAGTCACCCAATCCTTGATCAGATTAAACCACTTCTTTGCCTCTCCATCAAAGAGATCTCCAGCCTCCTCGAATAACATTTGACGAGAAACATGCCTGGAACGCTTCAACTCATTAACCCGCTCCAAGAAGTAACTAAAAGTTAAGCCCTTATCAGACTTATCACCCGTAAATTTTAATCCCCAATCGCGTAATGGGACAGGTTTTATCCTATTCCTACTAGCATTCGCATTATCATCGTCAGAATCTGACTCATCACTGCTCGATGAGGAAGGGTTTGAGAGTGCAGTACTATTCATAACATCTAAATTAAGCAACTTCACATTTTTATTTTTCTTATCAGTTTTTATGCTCGACATATAAGTATCATAGGCTAATAAAAGTTTAAAACGTAGTTTGGACTTTGCCTCTTTTTCTTGATCGTCCTTAGGGACTGCATTCCTTAATCTTCCCAGAGCACACCCGAGTTTCGAAGAAATCTTTTTGCTAGTTTTCTGATCAATACCATCAAAGTGGTCCGTCAGATCTTCTAATTCAGCCAGGGCATCGTTCAATGCCGCCAAATCAGCTGCGAAAGTATATGGGTACGTGGGCTTCTTCTCTGCAAGAGCGGACTTATCTAGCCTCAAGGATTTCCTCAAGACCTTACGCAAATCATCGATACTCGTATCGTCTGGGTGTGTAACACCTCTAACAGTTAGCACATATAAAATTTCTGACTTCGAGAGTCTATTTACCTCTAGTTTCAAATTTTCCGCCATAATTTTTGTTTTGAAGAAACTAGTGTATATATACAAAAAAAAATATCCGTTAATGCTTCACGGGAAGTTTTCTACAAAGCTACTTTACAACTAAAATCAATATTCCTAGTTACCTAAATCAGTACCCCAAAAAAAAAAGGAAATTTTCACAAGGAATCTCCCCAATATTAAACAGTTATAAAAACTTACACCGTCAAGTGTCAGTTTCCCTACTCCGGTTCCAATTTAGTGTCTCCCAAAACAACAAAAAGGGGCCCCACGTTGGGCGCCAAATTTCTGTGACCACCCTTACTTCTCTTAGCACGCCACGAGGATAATTATATAGAGAGGTATCTCGCTAGTTCTAGGTTGCAAGATATACGGACGCTTATGTACTGTATGGATGCCGCCAGCCTTTAAACAGTGGAGAAGGGCCAGGTTCATAGAAAGATTTATAGAGGGCGCCACATGATTTTATTTAATCCACCAGTACTAACCTACCTACCTATCAACCAAAACCATGAAAATGATAATCTCTTCCTCGTAACTCCCAACGGAAACTCTGAAGTAGCGAGGGACGCTCCCTCAACTAAGCCACCTAGATTGATAGACCTACTAATAATTTTTTCCTTCTTTAGACACCCCAAAATGATTCCGGGTAATAAGAAGCGTTTTTCTTTGAAAATATGAAGTATATTAAAAAAAAATAATTATCCAGATTCTAGGAGACAACCTAGAGATTAATTTGATTTAAGTACTGATTTGAAAAATATAAAGCTTGTCACTTACTAAGATTTTAGGTAACAACCTAAAGATTAATTTAATTTAAATTAGTGAATTGATAAACATAAAGCTTATCATTTACTCAGATTTTAGGTAACAACCTAAAGATTAATTTAATTTAAATTAGTGAATTGATAAACATAAAGCTTATCATGTACTCAGATTTTAGGTAACAACCTATAGATTAATTTAATTAGTGATTACTAATACTGTCTACTTATAGTGATGGTCCGTAGACGTATATTTCGCTTTTGGTTTCTTTTACCGAACCAAAATTAAATGCAGAAAGCAATACAATAACACTTAAACTACACATCATAAACCGTAAAATATAGCACACTCGTGAAAGTATACTTCGGTACCCAAACAGAAATATTTACACGATACTAAAGCGACATAGAGTTATCAGGCGCAATAAATCACCGTCCGCAGCTTACGTAAGCGTAGTGGAGGGGGAGAAAATTTTCTTTATTAACGCATGGCATTTAAAATTTGATGAACCGAGTTAATGTTTGAGAATTGTTCACCTTCACGCTAGGCTATTTACAGAACTCAGGTTTTGTTGATTATTATCATTGTTTTATGAATATAAAATGATATGAAAGAGAACCAATTTTGGTTTTGTGAATATAAAATGGTATAAAAGCGAGCCTATTTTTGTTTTATAAATATAAAAAAGTATAATAGAGAACCATGACCGTCATTAGTGGTTAATCCCCTCAAACGCGCGGATAATCTTCGTCACACGACCGTGGGACGGTGTAGAGATCGGAATTTTAACCCAGGATTGGCACCCCAGAACTAGCACCCTGAAAATATAAAAAAAAATAAATAAATGGAACGAACTTACTCAATCACTCTAAGTCAAACCTCCTTAGATTATTTGAGGGCCTCTAGAATCAATCGTTGATCTCGCCATGATGACCTCCAACCAACAAAGAAAATGACCGGTACCAGAAAATCCCTTAAAAGAACAAAATACCCAAATAAATTCCATGAAATTCCATAGGGAGGAAATATTTACAGTGCTAAACTAATGGACAAATACACTTAGAAAACCTACCTGTGGGCTATCTCTCGGTCTGTAAAATCACGCCGATTTGGTGTAAAATGGCGGCTCTCAGTTAAGACGAATATTTCTCCCGAACACAACGGCTGTTTTCTTACACGAAACTAAACTTCAGGTTGGCTTGAACCAATTCAACACAACCACCCAACTATAAGAAAACACTGGTAAAACTAGAACTTTAACTCCCACGAACAAAGTGGATTACTAGAGAATCGTTTTGTCTTAGCTTTACAATCGTCTTATTTGAAAAGAACTTCTCAGATCCGGAAAAAAGGAGCCGGTAAGGAATCTGTCGAGAAATCTCGAAAATTTGCAAAAGAGCGTCCGTCAAGTAGGAGTCGTAACGTCAACGTTATATGATCAACTACACAAATTATTCAACCCTACTCTTTTACAACCGAAAACCTTACTGATACTATCAATGACTGATTACCTACAACCACCTGTTGCAGTCAATTCAACCATTAATCCTATATTTAACATCCCTAAAATTAATCATTTAGAATTCTCCCACGTCAACCCGTTATTCAGTGTGGTTGCTAGAGAACCCTATCTAGATGTAGCAGGTAATCTCGACAAAATCACATCTTCTAGGCACCCTTGCCGATTAGTGCAACTTTTACCAACGATGCTGACGTCATCAGTCCATCTCCGATTTGTACCTAAACAATTACCACCTTACCAGAACGTACATAACCCAAAATTTGCAAAACAGCACGGGTAGATTACAAAATAATCGTCTATCCCGCATCTTTTCTTTCAATACCCCGATATTCTGAAGTTAGAATGTCGAACCCTCTCGGAGTACACTTCCGCGATATCAGGCCCGTAAACTTGGCAATCATGTGCTCTGACCTCTGCGCGCACATCTGCCACGCGCGACGTCCAGTATGATAAATTGACAGTAAGTAACCTCGAAAAGGGCCAACTCAAAACGCCGGTATCAGTAATTTCTGTGAAAGTTATAAAATCTTGCAGTGTCCATCCAACTTAATATAATAAAACTTAGAGGATTATAAACTTCCAACATTAATTCAAGTGTAGACAGTGTTTGTGGCTCGAAAAATCAAAGGATGCTGCCAAATAAATGCTTAAAACCTATCAGTGGTCAGGTCAACAAAGTTTTAATTTGATATTTTTGGGGTTTTTTCCAATACTTTTCGGTGAGTAAAGTTTAAAATACAAGAGAATACCGTTGTCTAATTTGAGTTGCTCTTATGAGTTCCCTTAAAATAACAAGAAAACCATTAGTAAAATTAGGTTGTTTATTTACAATAACATTACCTTGCCCTCTATTGTCTTAACGCTATTTATCATTGTAACGACGAACCAGAACGTTACAAGGTTACATTTGTGGTGTTCTTTGTTTGGTGATGACCAAGTGTACGACGCTTATTTCAAGGTTACATTTGCGGGTGTACGACGCTTATTTTAAGGTTACATTTGAGGTGTTCTTTGTTTGGTGATGACCAAGTGTACGACGCTTATTTCAAGGATACATTTGCGGTGCATATTTTCGAGGTCGCCGAATGTATCCCCTACCCCTTAATAAATACTTGATCTTGGATTATTTTACTTGGCCTTGAACGCGACCAGATGTTTCATTTGTCCTTGACCTTGAACTATAGTTTGACCTGAGCAAGATCTTGACCCTGAAAACAACTTGGTTTTTAGTTGACCTTGATCTTGAACGAAAGTTTGACCTTGAGCAAGATCTTGACCTTGAAAAGTAACTTGACCCTGCACAAGAACTTGGCCTTGAACGCGAGTAGTTGTTTCTTTGTTTGCTGATGACCAGGTGTACGACGCTTGTTTCAAGGTTACATTTGTGATGCATGTTTTCAAGGTCGTAGGATGTATTCCTATCACTTTGAATAATTATTGGTAATGACCTTGAGCGTGCACGCGTGTGATTGTTATTTTACCATGACATTGATCTTGAACGAGAGTTAACCTTGACAATGCCTTGACATAGAGCGAGAGGTTGACCTTGAGCCATATTTGGCATTGACAAGAACATCGACCTTGAACGGGAGTTGCTCTTGACAATACATTGACCTTCAGTGAGAGATTGGCTTGAACAAAACTTGATGACTGTGAGTATTTCAAAGGTCACTGTGACCTTGACGTATTTATAAAAATGGCCAATTGTTTCATAGTCATGTAATTGTTATGCATTTTCAAGCTCCATCGTTTATATTAGTCAGGTGTACGGTGATTGTTTCAAGTATATATTATTATTGCGTTATCACCTAGGCATGCCAATAAAGACGTGCAGATGTTTCTTGGGTATGCTTTAAAAAATATCAGGTATGTGTTTTGTAACTTCACGCTGGAAAGGGCATGTGATTATTTTGAAAGGTCACCTTGACCTTGGCGTATTTATAATGTTCTGTATTTCATATTATGATATGCATTTCAGAGGTTCTATACAGTAGTAAGAATCTATAATGGCCGTGCGTTCGATTTGTTTCAAAGTCATGTAACTGATATGCATTTTCAAAATCGCGTTAATATTGGTCAGGTGTAGGATGATGGTTTCGTTATCATGTAAATATTATTATTGCGGTATCACCCTGACATGGCAATAAAGACTAACAGATGTTTCTTTAAAAATAGCTCGAATTCGTTTTGTAACTTGACGCTGGAAAGAGCGTGTGATTATTGTGAAATGTTACCTTGTTCTTGTAAGCAAATAACCGCATCTGTTTGTATGACAACGAATAAATACAGGTGTTATGACCCTCAATTTCATGTCATTTAGCTGCCCTTAATGTTTTACAGGATTTTGAGCAATAGTATTGGGGTGGAAGGGACTTTTTACTGATAATTTATATAAAAACGATACACTTGTTGATACTTTTTAGTCTGATTTTTTTTTATTATAGAAGTCTGTGAAAGAATATAATACTTTTAAAGTAGGTTTTGCTGTAGTGTGTGTGTCTGTGTGTGTAGTAAATTAGTGGATTTACAGTGGACACTCAAACATGAGTTATGGAAGATGATTTCTATGTATTTAGAATTCACCTTAAACTATGGTATGGATGAAGCATAACATAATTGGGGGCCTTGAAAGGCGTCAAAAAGAGAACATGCAACAACGGAATATAAATATCATAAGTGATGTTGTGTTAAAAGTTAAAAGAATTTTGGGCTAAACCAAAGAGGGCCTACCGTGAGCAAGCGTCTTCAATAAGTTCGATGACTCAAGAGGGGCATAAATAAAAAAAAGTGCGCCTTGCTGTGGAACAAGTGTCACATCTAGCACCCGTCTTCCAATAGGCGCTAAAACTATCTCCCAGTCAATTTATCCTAAATGATAGTATGGCTCAGTGAATAGAGCGTGTTCAGAGATAACTGGGGATTTTGAAAGATGTCAAGAAGAGAACGTAAAACATCGGAATATAAATTTTATAAGTGATATTGGGTTCCAGTTATGTAGAGACACCGATTCTGTTTTGGTATGAAAAAATTGCTTATATTTGAGAATGTCATTTGTACTCTATCCGCCACACCAGTGGCATAAAGGATCGAGAAATTAAATTTTTACTTCTCGCACTATCGAATGAAGATGTTTTCGGATTCGAGAAGACAGGCGCATAAATAAATATTATCCACACAATCTTTTCTTTTAAGATCTGATACATATGCAAGTCTAAATACTGAAATTGGCCACTTTAAAATACTCCTACATAATACTAACCCATTTTTTGCTTTAGTATGAAACGAAAGCTGCACTAAAAAAGTTCTAAATATTTTTCCTGTAAGTTCTACAATTTATTAAATTACAATGCAGTAAAAACGACGATTATCATTATTTGCGGATTGAAGGTATTTAAATGAAAAAAAAATTCAAGAACCGATAAGTGGCTTCTTATTTTTAAGGAGAATATGTATTTTTGCTTTTTATTTATTTATCATTGTTGTGTGTCAGGTGAGAAGCTGAGTTTTTCGCTATCAGAGTGTAAATAATTCAGGTTTACGAATTCTTTTGTTTATCGTTAAGTGTATCGCTAATCATCAGCATCACAAATCCAATGTTTAGAGAGAAAAACATTAACAGTTTTACAGGGGACTACACACAACATCCCTCTCACTTTGCAGACTAGCTGCTACTTTGCTGTGTTTAAAAATGTATAGTTCCACCCACTAATTGTGTGGAAATTGCATTGAGACCTCCTGCTTGATTTAATATATGTGGTTCATAACCGTAGTCTGAAGATTAAATAAGCATTGCTGCGTTAAGAATCTGATAAATGCCCCCCGAGTCGTATATCTCCGTATTTACGTAGTAAATAACACGGGCTGGTTAGTTTGGATGTGGGGTATAAGAAAACCTTTAGAAATTTGTGACGTTATGGATTATAATATTAACAAAAAATATCTTTATTTGGCAAAAAATGCACCTTAAAGGTGTAAAAACTAAAACTTAGCAAAGCAATCCATATAGCACCTTAAAGTCACATAGTGATTGATAGTTTTTCGACTCTTTTATCAAATTTTTGGCTAGGCCTTTGTATTTGTTACACTAACGTGCGTACAATCCTTATCCGTATTAAACGTGTAAAAATTTAAATTTAGCAAAGCAAATTACATAATCTATGTTACTTTAAAGTTACACAGCAATTGATAGTTTTTAGATTGAATTATTGTATAATAATAACAATGCTGTACATATGCGGAACCCTACCCGGAGGTGAATAAAATGTGTCATAATTATATCATTGTTATCATCTTTCATTATTCTTAATACAAGTGGAATCCATAAATGTTAAGTCTCAGTATAAGTAGAAGCATCGCAATAACTATAGCAACTTCTAATCATATCCTAAAAATTTTTTTTTGTGAAAAGTGCATAAATGTACCTGTTTAGCATATAGTCATAATGAAAATCATAAATTGTAGTTTTAACTAAATCTATGATACACATTCCAACATAAATTTGTGTTAAAATAGTCTTTTTGGAGCAAATTTTAGAATAAGTATCACGTTCTCTGGTTCTACTTTTAAATCCAGTTCGAGATTCTACAGCTGCTGCGCTATAACGCTTATTTCTAAGTTAGTTCTAAGTTTCACAGATGGTTGAGTTCCTATATTTTCCATGGTTTCACCGAATACGTTATTGCTCATGAGTTCGAACAAAATTTTAAAACTTATTTTTAGGATGTTGCCGAGGTTACATATTTAAATCTATATAATTTTTCAACTTTGGAGGCAGCTTAGGCGATAAAACGCGATTTAGTTTTGTTCTCAGGCATGCAGTCTGGTTCAAGTAATGATAATGTATAATAAATAATATTACTTATTATAGAGTGAAGAATTTAGTATTCCAACGAGATTATTAGACTCAAATTAAAAAAAAATACAAAGTGAGTAAAGGTACCGAAATACGAAATAATACCCACCGGAGACAGTTATAAGACACTCAAAGGCCTTTTGTCTGTGATTTGGCTCATATTTATATTAATTTAATTAAAAATCGAAGGTCAAATATTATCATAGAAATATTAGCATTAATTCCAAGTATTTTTATTTATAAATATTAAAAAAACTAAAATTTTGGTCGCTCATTAAACTGCGCGTCACTTAAATATTAAAATGTTATTTTAATTTTTATTCCTTCGCAAATGAGACCTTAAGGAAATGAAATTCTCATTTAGTTGGAAATTGTTCCTCCATGCACTGTCTCAAGGCGGCACCAAAGATTTCTGATCATATTTAGGGGGTAATGTGTAGTATGCCGATTTAGTGCTAACCCTAAGTTCCTGCTTTAAAATAAAACAATTACTTATTCTCTTATATATATATATATATATATATATATATATATATATATATATATATATATATATATATATATATATATATATATATATATATACACTAGAGGAAACAATTAAAGGACCAAAAAAACTCTCAATTTTGTGCGATTTTTCAAATGGCTGGATCTTTGGTAAAAATGGTCATATTTGAGTGAAAAACAAATCAATTTGAAGCTTGAAGTGTCTAGTTTAAGGATCTTGCGATAAAAAAAATTTCCAAGCAACAATTAGCGCAAAATCCTAATGAATATCATGGAAAGAAAATTTTTCGAAATTTTTTGCAAACGTATTTTGCGTGTACGGACGTGAAATTTTTTTTTCAACCTAACCACTATATGGAGTGGATAGGTTGTTCATTTAGCTTCACTTTCTTTTTGTGTTGGCCTCGATACGACCATTCCTCGCTGAGTTATCAGACTTTGAATGCAAATGCGTCATTTTCTCTTCTCTCAGCAATATCTCAGGAACCAATGGTCCCGCAGAAAATAGAAGGGGGGTTTCGGAAACTTGGATCCATTCTCTACAATGCTCTGGCATGTTTTTTCAGAAAAAAAAATTTTTCATCCTTAACATGACTTTAAACAATTGTGAAAAACAGGACTTTTTCAGGTCTTTTAGAAAATCACGTGCCACATTGAGAATATTGGGAACATGACTAATGTTAAGTGTGCATCTTACAGGCCCTTGTACCCCTAAAAGCCCTACAGAGTTTCAACCTGATCCATCAAGCCGTTTTATTGATTCATTCGATTGAATTTTTGAAAAAATTGAAGGATCGCGTTCTTTTGCCTTGAGAGCTCATAATCTGTAAAAAAATGGAAAACAAATTTCTCCTAATTTGTTTCCACATTTGTATTGCGGAAAGCGTTTGGAGTCATGAAAAGAAAGTTTTTTTTCTAAAAACGTAAAAAAAATTGTTTTGAAAAATTGGAAAAAAATTGTTTTTCGAAAACTCAAAAAACAAATTTCTCTGTTCGTGACTTCAAACGCTTCCCGCAATAAGTGTGTGAAAAACAATCAGGAACAAATTTTTTTTCCAGTTTTTTACAGATTATGAGCTTCCGAAGGCAAAAACCGTGATCGTTCGGTGTTTTCAAAAATTCGATCGAATGAAACACAAAAACGGCTTGATGGATCCAATTGAAATTTTGTAGGGCTTCTATGGGTACAATGGCCTGTAAAATGCACACCTCACATTATTCAATTTCCCAATATTCTCCATTGATTGCAGAGGGAGTATAACAATTTCCATAACATTGCCAAATTAGAGTGCGTACTTAAGTGAATGTGGAACACCATTCCGCAACCCGAAATAACCCGATGCATCAATATGGCCGAACGATTGAGGCCTGTTAGAGAGCAGGGGCGGCAAAACCCGTTATTGAACGGATTAAAACATACACACACATAAACACACACTCTTTAAAGAATGAGTTTGGAGTCATGACATAAGGTGGAAATGACGAACCACCGGGTCTCATTTCTCTTAAGGGAACACACACACACAAAGGACACCTGGTACGCTTTGGGTAACTCTAATGCCGGTGGTTATGCAAAATTTGTGAAGATCGCGTCAAAAAGAGAAATTTTTCAAAAAGAAATTTTTTTCCATTTTTCAGAAACAATTTTTTTTAAAATTTTTCAGAAACATTTTTTTTTCATGACTCCAAACGCTTTACGCAATAACACTGTGGAAAAAAATTACGAGAAATTTTTTTCCATTTTTTTAAAGATTATGAGCTCTCAAGGCAAAAGAACGCGATCCTTCAATTTTTTCAAAAATTCAATCGAATGAAACAATAAAACGGCTTGATGGATCAGGTTGAAACTCTGTAGGGCTTTTAGGGGAACAATGGCACACTTAACATTAGTCATGTTCCCAATATTCTCATTGTGGCACGTGATTTTCTAAAAGACCTGGAAAAGTCCTGTTTTTCACAATTGTTTAAAGTCATGTTAAGGATGAAAATTTTTTTTTTCTGAAAAAACATGCCAGAGCATTGTAGAGAATGGATCCAAGTTTCCGAAACCCCCCTTCCATTTTCTGCGGGACCATTGGTTCCTGAGATATTGCTGAGAGAAGAGAAAATGACGCATTTGCATTCAAAGTCTGATAACTCAGCGAGGAATGGTCGTATCGAGGCCAACACAAAAAGAAAGTGAAGCTAAATGAACAACCTATCCACTCCATATAGTGGTTAGGTTGAAAAAAATTTTTCACGTCCGTACACGCAAAATACGTTTGCAAAAAATTTCGAAAAATTTTCTTTCCATGATATTCATTAGGATTTTGCGCTAATTGTTGCTTGGAAAATGTTTTTATCGCAAGATCCTTAAACTAGACACTTCAAGCTTCAAATTGATTTTTTTTTTCACTCAAATATGACCATTTTTACCAAAGATCCAGCCATTTGAAAAATCGCACAAAATTGAGATTTTTTTTGGTCCTTTAATTGTTTCCGCTAGTGTATATATATATTTATTTATTTTAATGTCATGTATAGATATCGAGTAATAAAAATTATCTTAAAGTTTATTTAATACGAAGGGCCCGGAGTTAAACAAATTTGAAAAACCTGCGAATTCATTAGGTTCGGCATGGGACTCAGCTCGTCCGAGGCCAAAAATCAATTCTTCGCGTGAGATAAAATCATTAAAAACATGTAGGATGTACTGTAATTTTTAGGTATTCTAATTAAATCATTTTTCCTTTTGGATCAAAAACTTAATAAAATGGGTGCGCTTCATCACGAGTTACAAAGTAATTGTACCAATTTTTTCTTGCAATCGGATGTATTCTTCAAAAACTAAATTTATTTGGAAAACCTATCCATTTTACATAAATTGCCCCTTTGAAACATTTTCGTTTTTAAACTTTCTTATTTGGAATCGATATAACGAAACTTTTTTACGTAATATGTCTATATTATGACAGACGCATGATTTATATACAGTGAACAAGCGTGACTGCTCACTTATATGAATTTTTCTGATTTTAACTTTAATAATTTAAATTGGAGTCTTTATAAATTACATAATATTTCTATAGAAGTTACAGCAGTCCTTTCTAGACACTTTTCTGACTTTTCAACGTTACCTCCATATGCTCTATTCAGCTATATAAGGTTTCATTCGTTCAATAATTTGACCTATTCTATAATGCACGTCCTTCAAGATGGATTTCACAGGACCTATATACATATGTATAACAAGTGCCGACTTTCCCGTAGCTTTACGCGTATATTGAAAGCACTTGAGCAAGATGCACGTCAACATGATATCGCATATTTAAGGATTTATTTACCGTCCTTGATTGAAAATCAAATCTTAACATGGAAAAATCTATGGAATATTCAATAGGGTGTAATTTTGATTCTAATTGAGCAGTTTTATTACTGCAATTTAGACTTGCTATATCATATATGAGCTAACATTAAGAACATTGGTAGTGTTTAGGCTTATAAAAAATATTTGTAAGTTTTGAACCACCATATATACTGCATAATATGATATCCTAGGTAACGCAGTGCCAAAATAGACATTTTGTTTTCGAAAGTAATAAAAACCGTTTAGTCAAAAATACAGTCCAAAATTATTTTCAATAAAAGAGAAAATACCCGATCATCAACCAATTTGGCCCCTCGATCCGAATGGTCTAAGAAAAAATAGTTTAAAAAGAAATCGTGCATGGCCGGCGGAATGTGCTGCAACTAGTAAGTCTCCGTCCCTTCCTACCTAGCAAAGTTTCCCTTTTAGTATCTTTCTCTATCTTGTGTAGCACAGATTATGTTGAAGTTAAATAGTTTAAAAAAGTTTTAGTAGAATTGCAGGATTTTTTCGCTGACAAACAGCTGTCTTATGTTTAGATAGAGTAATCATGTGGGATTGCTGCTAGTTTGTGTATCGTGTAGACTCCTAGCTATATTTTAGTCAGTTTAAGACAGTTAGTTGTCAGATAGTGATCGTATTTGTTGGGTTAGCTGTTTGTCGAAGTCGACAAATGGAACCATCGACGTTCTAAATTCTAGTCAAATTAAAGCAAAATTAGTATTGACTTAGAAAGTTAGAACATTACAATATCTATACAGTGATTGATTTTAGAGTAAAATAGATTAATTCTAGTCAGCTGCGGATTATAGTCATTTTAGTAAAAATCCTCTAATTTTCGAAAGCAAAATGGGGAAAAAATCGGCTAATAAAGATATAGAAAATCAACACGCGGACTTAACAAAATTAGTTGCCAAACGTGAGAGAATCAAAGAACAATTAGATAGATTTGCTGAGTTTTTATCACAAATAAATTCAAGTCAAATTAGAGAACTTCAAATTCGCTTTCAAAAATTTGAGTCGCTTTTGGAGCAGTTTGAAGAAATACAATTAGAAATTGAACTTTTAGATGTAAGCGTAGACGGTAAGGAAGAGAGATCTGAATTCGAAAGGCAGTTTTACTCTTTGTTGGCCAGTGCTAAACAAACCATAGGAGGTTGTAGTATAAGTGATTGTCACAACACGAAAAATCAAAGTAGTAGTAGTAATCCGTTCTTATTTGGAGGTGCCAAGTTACCCAACTTGGGACTACCCAAGTTTGGAGGTAATTTCGAACAATGGACACAATTCTTTGAAACTTTTCAAACATTAGTACACAATAACTCGTCTTTAGATGACATACAAAAATTTTATTACTTATTAGATTGCTTGGAGGGTGACGCTAGAAGAATTTTAGACTGCTTAGAAATAACAAGAAACAACTACTCGGTAGCAATAGATTTACTTACCAAGCGATTTCAAAACAAACCTGTAATTATCCAAAAGCATTTAATGTCATTGGTTGATATGCCATCAGCGAATAAAGAATGTGCGCATTTATTAAGAAATATTAACGACGCCTTAGAAAAACATGTGCGCGCTTTAAAATCTTTAGGGGAACCGGTGGAAACGTGGGACAGAATTGTCATTTTTTTAATAAGTAGGAAATTAGATATCCAGACAAAAAAGGAATGGGAAGAAAAAACCATATCAGATTTTAACGGCCAACCACAATTGATAGATTTCACTCAGTTTTTAAGTAAGAAATGCCGTATTTTAGAAACTGTTGAAAGCAATAGTAAAAGTTTAAAGGTTCCATCTAGAGCTAATATTGGAAGTAATAATTATTCGCGCGGGGTTCATTCTGTAGTACAAGACAAAATTAAATGCGAAATTTGTAAAGGATCTCACTATGTTTATTTTTGTAAAAAATTATTGTCACTTTCAGTCAGTCAACGTGTAGCAGAAATTAAAAAGTTAAAACTTTGCTATAATTGTTTACGCTCTAGTCATCAAGCAAGTGATTGTAGGTCAAGGGGGTGCAAAAATGTCAACGGCGACACAACACTCTGTTGCATCCCGTAGAGCAGCAAGAAAATAGTGTAGTAGTTCCGAAAAACCCTACAACCGTTTCTGATAATACTAGTAAGGTTCAGGAAAATGCAACTGCCTGTGTAGAAATGTCTGAGTTTGGTTCCGATGAGCATATAGTTGCAAGTTCTTGTAGTTCACAAGGGGTTAGTCAGGTCATATTATCAACTGCAGTCATTTATATCAAAGATATGTATGAGCTTTATTAGACAGTGGTTCGCAGATAAATTTTATTTCTCAAAATTTAGTGAATCGGCTAAATTTGAAAAAGAATAAAATTCATATCCCGATATCTGGTGTTAATCAAATGTCAACAAGCATTGAATATCAAACGCAATCAACCATAAGGTCTTGTTATAATAATTTTAATGCACAGTTGTCATTTTTGATTTTGCAAAATGTCACATCTGACATTCCAGTGCGATCTTTTGATATTTCAAGTTTACAAGTTCCGTGTAATATAAAATTAGCCGATCTAGACTTTAACATTTCAGCAAAAATTGATATTTTAATAGGCGCTGGACTATTTTTCGATTTGTTATGTGTAGGTCAAATTAGATTAGGTCAAAATCAGCCACTTTTACAAAAAACTGTCTTGGGTTGGATTATTTCCGGAAATTTAGTAGAAAGAACTATAAATAATCTCGGTATTCCGCAAGTCTCGTATCATTTAGTGGTCACTCAAGATATACAAGATCAGTTAGAGAAATTCTGGACCATAGAAGAGGTAGATAATAAAATATATTATTCAAAAGTAGAGACTGATTGTGAGCAAAATTTCATAGATACTGTTAGTAGAGATAATTCAGGTAGATTTTGTGTAAGATTACCTGTCAAGGATAATGCAAATAAGTTAGGCGATTCTCTAGAAAATGCAACACAAAGGTTTTATTCTTTAGAAAAAAAACTTTTGAGAAATACAAATCTCAGGCAAAAGTATTCCTCCTTTGTGGAAGAATATATTAGTTTAGGGCACATGAGCAAGATAGAATCAAGTGATCTTGAAAATTGTAGCAACGTATGTTACTTACCTCATCATGGTGTAGTTAATGAATCAAGTCTAACTACAAAGTTGCGCGTTGTGTTCGACGCCAGTGCGAAAACATCAAGTGGCTTATCGTTAAGTGATGTATTAAAGGTAGGACCGTGTATACAAGACGATCTATTTGATATTTTGATTAGATTTCGACAACATAATGTAGTTATCACCGCGGACATAGCTAAGATGTATCGCCAGGTAAATGTTGCTGAAGATCAACGAGATTTACAAAGAATTGTTTGGCGCTCAGACCCTAACTTAAGTCTTAATCACTATAGACTTAACACCGTCACCTATGGTACGGCGCCCGCGTCCTTTTTGGCCACTAGATGCCTTCAACAAATAGCTTTTGACATACAGGATAGATTACCTAATATAAGTAATGTCATTTTACGAAACTTTTATGTTGATGACTTAATTTTGAGTGTAGAATCTGCAGGCAACGCGATACAAATAGGGTAACTCCTCAACGCCCGTTTATTATTTCTGGAGTTGATTTTGCAGGTAGTGTTGTAAATATCCGTATTCATTAGATATCCGAATCATACGGAATCGGAATCAGCTAATATCCGTATCCATTATCCGAATTCGAATCCATTTCTTGACCCGCGCGAAAGCGGTTACAGATCATGTATACGTATGCATGCAACAGACTAAAACATTTTCTATCCGGATACACGGCTAGGTAGGTCGATGCGGTATCGGTATCATACCAGTCGAAGTCGAAGTTTAGGGATAAGAAGGCACCGCGTCGCGCCGTTCTCGTTTGAATTCGGTTCGGGTGAGGCGGGACTAGTTTAACCAATGGGTCTCATCTCATATGATACCCGTTACCCCGATAACTATGCCATCTTTTTTTAGGAAATGTCATTAGAAAGAGAAAGCACAATATCAAATATGCCAAATCGCAGACCGTGTTGTTCGCTTACACTCGATTCCGATTCCGTTTTCTCTTTGCACTTTGCATTTGTAACCACCCGATGCGAATTTATTTTGATTCCGAATCCGTATTCAAGTCATCGGCCGGTTCCGGATAATCCGGATTCTTTTAATATTCGGATCCAACGGATTTTTGGATACGTATCCTTACATCACTATTTGCAGGCCCTTTTAACTTAAAAGACGACAAATTACGCAATAGAGCAATTGTCAAAGGATATTTGTGCTTATTTGTCTGTTTTTCGACAAAAGCTGTACACATTGAACTAGTTGGGGACTTAAGTACTAATTCATTTCTCAATTGCCTAAAAAGATTTGTTTCGCGACGTGGACTATGCGCTCGAATATGCTCCGATAACGCAACTAATTTTGTAGGGAGTAATAATGAGCTTCGAAAGGTAGGGGATTTGCTTGAAAGGTTAAAACAGGATAATGAGTTTAATAATTTTTGCTTACAATCACATATTGACTGGCGGTATATCCCTCCTCGATCTCCACATCATGGCGGTCTTTGGGAGTCAGCGATTAAATCCGCAAAACATCATATTACTCGAATAATCGGAAAGTCAATCCTAACCTTTGAAGATATGAATACTGTGCTTACTCAGGTAGAGGCGGTGCTAAATTCTCGTCCTTTAACCCTGTTATCCTCTGATCCCAATGATCTCCTGGCTCTTACACCTGGTCACTTCCTTATCGGAGACACCTTAAAGGCACTGCCACAACAAGATGTAGTCGAGCAGCCATCTAATAGACTAAATCAGTACAATTTACTTCAAAAATTGTATCAGCAGTTCTGGTTACGATGGTCAGCAGAGTATTTATCGCTACTGCAGCAACGAACTAAATGGAGAGAACCCCACGAAGATATCAAAATAGGCAGTATGGTAGTCCTTAAAGAAGAGAACATCGCTCCACTAAACTGGAAGTTAGGCCGTGTAGTGGCTCTTCATCCCGGTAAAGACCAACTAACGCGCGTTATAAGTGTGCGTACCAACGTTGGAACTGTCAAACGTTCTGTGCAAAAGGTGTGCGTTTTGCCCATAGAAACTTGAACTAATTAAAGGGATAATTATTATATTGTACCTTTTTTTGTAAGGACACATAATTTAATAATTTGTTATTATTGTTATTAATTTATTATTGTATTTATTGAAAGATAAACTTTCAAGGCCTGCGGTTATGTTTAGGCTTATAAAAAATATTTGTAAGTTTTGAACCACCATATATACTGCATAATATGATATCCTAGGTAACGCAGTGCCAAAATAGACATTTTGTTTTCGAAAGTAATAAAAACCGTTTAGTCAAAAATACAGTCCAAAATTATTTTCAATAAAAGAGAAAATACCCGATGGCATTGGCCATCAACCAGGTAGTATGTCACTATTCTATTATATTTGATCGAAAGAAGCTCAGATCGGTATAAGCCAACGTTTTAAATTTAATGAATCTTGATATGGGAAAATTTAAGAAGTGTAGGATGTACCATATTTGATTACTACTTGATCAATTTATCTTATTGTAATTAACTTGGTACATGATAGAGTAAAATCTAAAAATATTTAGTGCATGCCCATATTTTGTTGAATTTTGATCAAAAGGAGTTTGTAGGCTGGTATAGGTAAATATTTTTAAATTAATGAAGTCCTAAATAGCTGAAATATTTAATGAGTTGTTAAAGTTTCATAGGGCCGTATAATTTGATATTATTGATTATTTTAATAAACCTTGATATGTGAAACATGAGAAGATTGAAAATTTGTATGGGCCAAAAATAAGTTGAAAAAATATGCCACAGCTGTTTATTCATTAAAGCTTTATAAATATCATCGTCGTGTAGAATAAATCAACACATTCATGTTTTTAACTTTTAGCTTAAGACGGCGACTATAGAAGTAAATAAATATGATGTCTATATAGAGCAGAATCTAAAAAATGTAGTAGTATATGTTGCGTTTGCGTTTCGTCTTAAAATGATAAATATAGAAAATATTAAATAAAAGATAAAATTCATCATCTTCACAGAGTAACAAATGGGTTATTACTTTTAGACTTGGTAAGTGATGTGTGAAACAAAATTTCAAAGAAGGATATCAAGTGTTATATACTATTTTCAAACTTGTAATCCTAAACTGGCATCATTGACATTCGTAATATCTTTCAGAGTTTGGCCTTTCTACATTTAAGCTTACTACTGCTTTCCACAAATAGAAATGTAAAAAGTGGTCCATATGTTTAAATGAGAAAGTTTTACGAAAGAATATGATGATAGAATGGCAAGAATCACAATTTCTTATGCTTAACAAATAACTTTTCCAAATATAAATATCTTGGTAAAGTTGAAGGATGAAAATTATTCTAAAAAATGTGAAGCATAATTTCTTGCATTAAAATCCACTTTACAATGCAATTTTAGGAACAAATTTTGTTTAGTTTTCTCCTGGGTAGATTAAGGCTTATGATTCTAGATAGGAACGCATATTCATGTTTTTTGTGCGTTCTAAGAGATTTCAGCAAAAATATCGGGAAGGGATGCTCAATAAATTAGTTGCGTGTTACTATTAACATTTAGATTAGAACTTAATTTTCAGGGAAAATTGAGGTTTGGTTTTAAATGAAAAAGGTAAAAAAATAGATCGGAGTTTTCACATAGGAATTTATTATTCAAAATTGAGGTCGACCAAAATTCAAAAGAGTTGTGAAAAAAGTTAGAAGTTCAGTTAGAAGACGTCTAGCACCGTAACGGTGGAAGTTAAAGGGCATGATGTCAAAATGATTTTGATAAAGATATAGAATTGGCAATTTAACGCATGTAACAAATCGAGAAACTACGGGTAAAATATTTAAAAAATCCATTGTAGTCATGGCTTACTGTAGCTTTAATGAATAAACAGCTGTGGCATATTTTTTCAACTTCTTTTTGGCCCATACAAATTTTCAGTCTTCTTATGTTTCACATATCACGTTTTATTAAAATAATCAATACTATCAAATTATACGGCCCTATGAGCTTTTCTCTGATAAAAATTTAACAACTTATTAAATATTTCAGCTATTTTCCTTACTTTAAGACTTCATTGATTTAAAAATATTTACCTATACTAGCCTACAAACTCCTTTTGATCAAAATTCAACAAAATAGGGGCATACACTAAATATTTTTAGATCTTACTCTATCATGTACCAAGTTAATTACAATAAGACAGATAAACTGATCAAGTAGTAAGCAAATATGGTACATCCTACACTTCTTAAATTTTCCCATGTCAAGATTCATTAAATTTAAAACGTTGGCTTATACCTGCCTGAGCTTCTTTCGATCAAATATAATGGAATAGTGACATACTACCAATGTTTTTAATGGTAGCTCATATATCATACAGGGTGGTGCAACCAAGATGGGGTGGACGATTGTGAGTAAACGGTGAGGAATTTCGAAAAAATTTGTTTTGGATATTATCGATAGTCAGACACGCTATGTTTTAAAATTATAGCCATAATACAGGGTGGTCCGAAAAACTCGTGGCGAACCAAACTTGTATTTTTTTAAATGGGACACCCGGTATATTATTGTTCCAATTGATTCTCCTGTTCGTTACGATCATTTTGATATAGGGTTTATTGGGTCAAAAACTTACAGTAACGGAATGAGAGGCGGTTAAAGTTGAAAAAATGCTCACAGTTCGGCCATTTTTTAAAGAAATTTGAAACAGGTATGGAAAAACCAAATATTCCATAAAACGTTACATATCCTTGAATACATTAATCACTTGCAATTTGTTTAAAATTATTCACTGTTATACAGGGTGGTCAAGTTTTGCAAATACGTCCTGGACTCATTTTTTTTAAATGGAACATATATATATTTTATTTTCATGTTAAAGATAACATTACTAGCTTTCAAAAAATACCATACATGATGCCTTTCTGACCAACAGTTTTTTAGTAATCTAGCCGTGAAAGCAAAGTTTCTTCATTCTAATACGATTATACTGAATTTACGTTGTTTATTATTGAAATGAAACAAAAGACTGACGAACTTGTCAAAGCTACTGTCGCATAATCCATTATTTACAAGTTAAGTGTACGTGGCCCAATAATTATGAGGTAAGAAAACTGAGACCCGAAACTTTTACATGTTTATTAGAGATATTTCAAAAAACAGAAAATATTGTTTTTAGGAAATTCAAAGTAATTAATAAACAAAGATAATCAGTTATCAGTATTATTAATAGTGTGAGGAAATTAATTACGCAAAAACAGAACATCTTTTAAAATTATTTAGGTATGTACTTACTTGTTTATATTAAATTAGGTTTACAAGTAAGTACATACCTAAATAATTTTAAAACATGTTCTGTTTTTGCTTAATTAATTTCCTTACACTATTAATAATACTGATAACTGATTATCTTTGTTTATTAATTACTTTACATTTCCTAAAAACAATATTTTCTGTTTTTTGAAATATCTCTAATAAACATGTAAAAGTTTCGGGTCTCAGTTTTCTTACCTCATAATTATTGGGCCACGTACACTTAACTTGTAAATAATGGATTATGCGGCAGTAGCTTTGACAAGTTCGTCAGTCTTTTGTTTCATTTCAATAATAAACAACGTAAATTCAGTAGAATCGTATTAGAATGAAGAAACTTTGCTTTCACGGCTAGATTACTAAAAAACTGTTGGTCAGAAAGGCATCATGTATGGTATTTTTTGAAAGCTAGTAATGTTATCTTTAACATGAAAATAAAATATACAGGGTGTTCCATTTAAAAAAAATGAGTCCAGGACGTATTTGCAAAACTTGACCACCCTGTATAACAGTGAATAATTTTAAACAAATTGCAAGTGATTAATGTATTCAAGGATATGTAACGTTTTATGGAATATTTGGTTTTTCCATACCTGTTTCAAATTTCTTTAAAAAATGGCCGAACTGTGAGCATTTTTTCAATTTTAACCGCCTCCCATTCCCTTACTATAAGTTTTAGACCCAATAAACCCTATATCAAAATGATCGTAACGAACAGGAGAATCAATTGAAACAATAATATAGCGGGTGTCCCATTTAAAAAAATACAAGTTTGGTTCGCCACGAGTTTTTCGGACCACCCTGTATTATGGCTATAATTTTAAAACATAGCGTGTCTGACTATCGATAATATCCAAAACAAATTTTTTCGAAATTCCTCACCGTTTACTCACAATCGTCCACCCCATCTTGGTTGCACCACCCTGTATAGCAAGTCTAATTGCAGTAATTAAATTGCTCAATTAGAATCAAAATTACACTGCATTGTATATTCCATAGATTTTTCCATGTTAAGATTTGATTTTTAATCAAGGACGGTAAATAAATCCTTAAATATGCTATATTATGTTGATGTGCATCTTGCTCAAGCGCTTTTAATATACGCGTAAAGCTGTGGGAAAGTCTGCACTTGTTATACATATGTATATAGTTACTGTGAAATCCATCTTGAAGGACGTGCGCTATAGAATAGGTGAAATTATTGAACGAATGAAACCTTATATAGCTGAATAGAGCATATGGAGATAACGTTGAAAAGTTAGAAAACTGTCTAGAAAGGACTGTATAACTACTATAGAAATATTATGTAATTTATAAAGACTCCGATTTAAATTATTAAAGTTAAAATCAGAAAAATTCATATAAGTGAGCAGTCACGTTTGGTCACAGTATATAAATCATGCGTCTGTCATAATATAGACATTTTACTTAAAAAAGTTTCGTTATATCGATTCCAAATAAGAAAGTTTAAAAACGAAAATGTTTCAAAGGGGCAATTTAAGTAAAATGGATAGGTTTTCCAAATAAATTTAGTTTTTGAAGAATAAATCCGATTGCAAGAAAAAATAGGTACAATTACTTTGTAACTCGTGATGAAGCGCACCTATTTTATTAACTTTTTTTACCCGAAAGGAAAAACTATTTAATTAGAATACCTAAAAATTACAGTACATCCTACATTTTTTTAATGATTTTATCTCACGCGAAGAATCGATTTTTGGCCTCGGACGAGCTGAGTCCCATGCCAAACATAATGAATTCGCACTACGTTTTAAATAAGTTTTTAGATAATTTTTATTATTCGCTTGCTTTACATGACATTAAAATAAATTATATATATATATATATATATATATATATATATATATATATATATATATATATATATATATATATATATATATATATACTTATATATATATATATATATATATATATATATATATATATATATATATATATATATATATATATATATATATATAACGCATCCACAGCTCTACACAAACACGAAAAAAATGAGAAACACGAGTGCGACTTCAATAATACCTCAATCTTAACTCAGGAGAAAAACTACCACAAACTAGTCATAAAAGAAATAATTCACATAAAAAAAGAAAAACAAACTGTTATTGACAAACAAGACATAAACAACCTAAGTCAAATTTACCACAACCTAATTCACCAGGGCTAATTACCAAAGAACCCCAAACAAATATAATAATTTATTTAGCCACTCAGCCAACCCCTTTTTTAAAAATTAAAACTATATTTTTGAAACACACAGTAAATAACATACTTTGCGTTCTACAAAAGGTTAATATAATAAAAAAATAATATATTATAAAAATGACAAAAAGTTCTTAGCTTGAAAATAATCCATGATACAACTGCTTCTCAGACCAACAACATATTTAATGTAATAACTGAAATGTCGTCTTCCTATAAACCTAGAAAATCGAGGTACGTATTTTTGTTTTATTTTTATTTTTCAAAAGATTAAATATATTGTCTTGTAGTGATTTTTCATACAAACATAAAATTTAATATTAGTCTAAAAATTGCTCCATAATTGTAGGTTTTCCAAACTATAAATAGACAATTTTGAAAAAGCCTACTATGATAGGCGAAACGTCAATTTAAAGATTCATACAAACCTAGACCCAAGAATTAAAAGAATATATAGATATATATATATACACATATATATATATATATATATATATATATATATATATATATATATATATATATATATATATATATATATATATATATATATATATATATACAGGGTGTTCTCAAAGTTGAGGCATTTATTTTAACAGGCTATAGAACTCGTAAAAATAAACCATTTGACCAAAAATTGTCTATATAAAAGTTGAAAAATAACGGAGATAAAAAAACCCACCAATAAATTCATCCCAGTACGGTCCTGATCATTGGTAAACTACACCACAATGAACGATGTCGCGACGGGCTTAGGCGAGAGGCGAGCGACGGCAGAGGGGGTATTTACACCGCCATAAGGAACTGGGCGCTCGATGCGTGGGGAAGTCGACGATACCAGGACCTTATTTAATTTTTTAAAGTTTTTACCTTTTTGAAATTTATTAATATCTCCATTATTTTGCAACTTTTATATAGGCGATTTTTGGTCAAATGCTTTATTTTTATGAGTTCTACAACCTGTTAAAATAAATGCCTCAACTATATATATATATATATATATATATATATATATATATATATATATATATATATATATATATATATATATATATATATATACAGGGTGGTCCGTAATGAATGCGCCAAAAAGCAATCCTAGATTAATCTCGTGAAAATAATGATATTGAGCCAAATATGCCTTAATCAAATGTCTCTCATTAATGAGATACAGGGTGTTAAAGTCCAGTTCTCAGAATTGTTATTTCTTTATAGCTCAAGTCGTTTTTGAGATATCGACATGAAAACTGGGAATCGGGGGTTTTCAGGGATGGGGAATACGATGGTATTCCACTTATTGACATAACATGTAGAGGGCGCTAGTTACACCTTATACACTCATTATTTCATGCCATAACTTTCTTATTAGTACCGTTATTTTATTTTTTATTGAAAATTTTGAAAGAGTGACGTTTTTCAAGAAAAAAAGGTATACTACATTTACTTCGATTAAATAAGCCGTTTTCGAAATATTTGCATTTATTCGTTCTATTGCATAGTCAAAAAATATTAAACATTAAAACAGAGATAACAGACTTGACTAACGAATAATGAATTGATCATGCACAAATAACAAAAAATTACTTCAACAAATGTGAAAAATGTCCACCATTCACATCTATGCATTTTCTTAATCCCTTCACCAAATAGCGTCGTACTTGGAATAAAGTTCCTGGCTTATTCCTGATAACATTGGTGGTACCATGAATTTGTTGCAAAAGTTGCTCACGGGTACGGATTTCTTCTGTGTACAATAAAGATTTGATAAAACCCCAAAGGAAGAAATCCAAAGGATTAAGATCCGGGCTAGGCGGCGGCCATGGAATTTCACTGCCACGACCAAATCATCTATGAGGCAGCCATTCATCTAGATATGTAGTTGTGAACTTCAACTGGATAATGTGGTGGAGCACCATCGTGCATAAACCACATGTTTTGTAGTAAATTTAAGGGTATATCATCGAGTAGATCCCGCTAAACATTTTGAAGAAACTGCAAGTAATGGTTACCATTAACCAGTTGCAGTTCGCAACTATCTAGATGAATGGCTGCCTCATAGATGGTTTGGTCGTGGCAGTGAAATTACATGGCCGCCGCGTAGCCCGGACCTTAATCCTTTGGATTTCTTCCTTTGGGGTTTTATCAAATCTTTATTGTACACCGAAGAAATCCGTACCCGTGAGCAACTTTTGCAACAAATTAATGGTTCCACCAATGTTATCAGAAATAAGCCAGGAACTTTATTACAAGTACGACGCTACTTGGTGAAGGGATTCAGAAAATGCATAGAAGTGAATGGTGGACATTTTTCACATTTGTTGAAGTAATTTTTTGCTATTTGTGCATGATCAATTCATTATTCGTTAGTAAAGTCTGTTATCTCGGTTTTAATGTTTAATATTTTTTGACTATGCAATAGAACGAATAAATGCAAATATTTCGAAAACGGCTTATTTAATCGAAGTAAATGTAGTATACCTTTTTTTCTTAAAAAACGTCACTCTTTCAAAATTTTCAATAAAAAATAAAAGAACGGTACTAATAAGAAAGTTATGACATGAAATAATGAGTGTATAAGGTGTAACTAGCGCCCTCTACATGTTATGTCAATAAATGGAATACCATCGTATTCCCCATCCCTGAAAACCCCTGATTCCCATTTTTCATGTCGATATCTCAAAAACGACTTGAGCTATAAAGAAATAACAATTCTGAGAACTGGACTTTAACACCCTGTATCTCATTAATGAGCAACATTTGATTAAGACATATTTGGCTCAATATCATTATTTTCACGAGATTAATCTAGGTTTGCTTTTTGGCGCATTCATTACGGACCACCCTGTATATATATATATGTTATATCTTTTGTTTTTTCTTGGGTATAGGTTTTGATGTAAAAAAATTAAAACAACTACATATTTGCCTGACGTTTCGCTCATCTTGGTGAGCTTTATCAAAGGTTCATTTCAGTTGGAATATATCTACAAATAAAATGTTTCTCATCAGTTTCACAATTAAATCCTTAAAACTCAAAATACAAAAAATATATAAACAATTGTCAATAATAATTATTGGTACATACCTTGAAACTATTGCCCGGTTTACACATCAAGACATATTAACTTAGAATTTGTTCCTTAAGGATAAGGAAAAATTAGTGGTATTTTTTTCCCCTGTTTTTTATACATTTTGTGTTGTGTAGAATCAAGCATCTTTTATAATAATATGGTGGTGTAGGATTAATAGTTTAGGTGTGAATTAAATTGTGGTAAATTTGGCTTAAGTTTTTTACATCCTGTTTGTCGTTTACGGCATTTTTTTCTTTCTTTATGTGGACCATCTCTTTAATTACGAGTCTGTGATAATTTCTATCGATGTTCAAGATGTTTGTGTTATTAAAACTGAATTCGTGATTAGTGGTTTGTTCGTGTTTATGTAACGCTGTAGAGGCATTTTTTGTGTATTTGTGTCCATTGATTCTATTTTCTAAGTATTGGGTTATCATTCCTATGTATTTCTTGGGGCAATTGAGGCAAGGAATTGAGTATATAACGTTTGACTTTTTCTGTGTAGGAACTTTACTTTTTAGATTTGTGTATAAGGAGGATAATAAATTATTCGCTCTGTGGCATACCACTATATTCTGTTTTGACAAGATATATTTAATTTTTTCGGATAGACGATGAATGTATGGTAGAGCTATGTAGGTTTTTTGAGGTGTTGTGTCTTTATTTTGATTATTTGTTTCCCTTCTATGTTTATTGTAATATATGTAGATATATTCTTTGTTTAGTTATTTTTTTATCAGATTCTTAGGAAAATGATTTGATGTACCTAAGGGTCTTTTCAACTTTTTTAAGGGCTTCAGGTCTATATTCAGGAGAGGTTAGTGCTATGGCTCTATGTGCTAAACCAATTATGACGCTATTTTTTTGGTTATTTGGATGATGTCAATTGAAATTAAGGTACCGATCGGACCATGTATCTTTTGTGTACCATTTTGTTTTAAGATTGTTATTTGTTTTATTTCTATTTATGGTGAGATCCAAAAAAATTATTTTTTCATTCATTTGGACTTCAGAGGTGAATTGAAGTTTCGGATGGAATTCATTAAACGCTAGTAATAAATCACTTTCTTTATTTTCTGGGATTGCGGCAAGACAATCGTCTACATATCTTTTGAAAAAAAATATATTGAAATCTAATTTCTCCACAACCTTCTCCTCTAGATATTCCATGACTACTTAATTGTGCAAATGTTGATGAGATCGGTGATCCCATTGCACAACCGCCAGTTTGTTGGAAAAATCATTTTTGAATTGGAAATAATTGTTGTTTAATGTGAGGTGTACGCATTCATTGAATTCTTGATATGTTAAATTTGTGTGGTTTTTTAAATCGTTCCAGCTCTCTTGTAAAATTTTTGGTATAATTTCGTTAGGAATATTCGTGTATAAAGAAACAACATCTAATGCAACTAGTTTTTAATTTGTTGGTATTTTACCGAATCTATGAATTGTTTAAATGTGAAGGAGTCTCTTATATAATATTGATTATTTCCTCTAATTTTAGATAAACAGTTAGATAAGTATTTAGAGAGGTTATAAAATGGCGATTGTATACTTGACACTATTGGTCTTAGTGGTGTGTTAGGTTTGTGTAATTTTGGTAGGCAGTAAATTTTTGGGGCTACTGCGTTATGAATAGTTAACTTTTTAGCTTCGGTTTCTGTTATGTTTTTGTTTTTCAGAAGTTTTTTAACTAAAGTATTATTCTTTGTTTGGAACGTTTTTGTAGGATCCAAACAAAATCCAGTAGGATTTTGTAGGATCCAAAAAAGGATTCCAAACAAATAATAATACTTTAGTTAAAAAACTTCTGAAAAACAAAAACATAACAGAAACCGAAGCTAAAAAGTTAACTATCCATAACGCAGTAACCCCAAAAATTTACGGCCTGCCAAAATTACACAAACCTAACACACCACTAAGACCAATAGTGTCAAGTATACAATCGCCATTTTATAACCTCTCTAAATACTTATCTAACTGTTTATCTAAAATTACAGGAAATAATCAGTATTATATAAGAGACTCCTTCACATTTAAACAATTCATAGATTCGGTAAAAATACCAACCAATTACAAACTAGTTGCAATAGATGTTGTTTCTTTATACACGAATATTCCTAACGAAATTATACCAAAAATTTTACAAGAGAGCTGGGACGATTTAAAAAACCACACAAATTTAACATATCAAGAATTCAATGAATGCGTACACCTCACATTAAACAACAATTATTTCCAATTCAAAAATGATTTTGTCCAACAAACTGACGGTTGTGCAATGGGATCACCGATCTCATCAACAATTGCACAATTAGTCATGGAATATCTAGAGGAGAAGGTTGTGGAGAAATTAGATTTCAATATAATTTTTTTCAAAAGATATGTAGACGATTGTCTTGCCGCAATCCCAGAAAATAAAGAAAGTGATTTATTACTAGCCTTTAATGAATTCCATCCGAAACTCCAATTCACCTCTGAAGTCGAAATGAATGAAAAAATAATTTTTTTGGATCTCACCATATATAGAAATAAAACAAATAACAATCTTAAAACAAAATGGTACACAAAAGATACATGGTCCGGTCGGTACCTTAATTTCAATTCACATCATCCAAATAACCAAAAAAATAGCGTCATAATTGGTTTAGCTGATAGAGCCATAGCACTAACCTCTCCTGAATATAGACCTGAAGCCCTTAAAAAAGTTGAAAAGACCCTTACATCAAATCATTTTCCTCAGAATCTGATAAAAAAATAATTAAACAAAGAATATACATATATTACAATAAACATAGAAGGGAAACAAATAATCAAAATAAAGACACAACACCTCAAAAATCCTACATAGCTCTACCATACATTCATCGTCTATCCGAAAAAATTAAATATATATTGTCAAAACAGGATATAGTGGTATGCCACAGAGCGAATAACACAGGTCAACATGGTTTTGTTCTAAGAAAGTGAAGGGTCATTTCCGAAGTAATTGTTCATGTAGAATCCGAATCCGGGGTCCGAATTGCTCTATCACGTCAGGATTTTCAGATATCCTAACCTAAAAGTGCAAAAATCGCGATTTTTGGCTATATTTGGGGTTATGTAGCATCATCATATTCTTTTTTCTCAAAAAACAACCAATGGTACCTTAAAGTGTAAGTCTTTTTCTTTCAAATGTCGTTGTTTGCTCAAATAGCTTATGTCTGCATTGAGATATTTCATTTTGAAGTTTTCGAGTTTCGTCAATTTCGTTATTCTCAAAATTCACATGATTCTGTAGTCTTTGACGTCCAAATTCGACACATATCTTCAATTTTTAGTTTTCACATTTGTATCAAGTTTTTTTTTGCGACAATAGGTTCTTTAAAACTAAAATTTAATGTGCATCAAGTTTTACGACCCAAAACCAAGCCCCCTTCAAAGTACTTAGGGCTTGGTTTTGGGTCGTAAAACTTGATGCACATTAAATTTTAGTTTTAAAGAACCTATTGTCGCAAAAAAAAAACTTGATACAAATGTGAAAACTAAAAATTGAAGATACGTGTCGAATTTGGACGTCAAAGACTACAGAATCATGTGAATTTTGAGAATAACGAAATTGATGAAACTCAAAAACTTCAAAACGGAATATCTCAATGCAGACATAAGCTATTTTAGCAAACTCAACGGCAGTTAATAGAACAAGACTTACACTTTAAGGTGCCGTTGGTTGTTTTTTGAGAAAAAAGAATATGATGATGCTACATAACTTCAAATATAGCCAAAAATCGCGATTTTTGCACTTTTAGATTAGGATATCTCAAAATCCTGACGTGATAGAGCAATTCGGACCCCGGATTCGGATTCTACATGAACAATTACTTCGGAAATGACCCTTCACTTTCTTAGAACAATTCAAACATCTTTTTTTGCAGACCTGTGTAATTTATTATCCTCCTTATACACAAATCTAAAAAGTAAAGTTCCTACACAGAAAAAGTCAAACGTTATATAAATTCCTTGCCTCAATTGTCCCAAGAAATACATAGGAATGACAACCCAATACTTAGAAAATAGAATCAATGGACACAAATACACAAAAAATGCCTCTACAGCGTTACATAAACACGAACAAACCACTAATCACGAATTCAGTTTTAATAGCACAAAGATCTTGAACATCGATAGAAATTATCACAGACTTGTAATTAAAGAGATGGTCCACATAAAGAAAGAAACAAATGCCGTAAACGGCAAACAGGATGTAAAAAACTTAAGCCAAATTTACCACAATTTAATTCATACTTAAACTATTAATCCGACACCATCATATTATTATAAAAGATGCTTGATTCTACACAACACAAAATGTATAAAAAACAGGGGAAAAAATACCAATAATTTTTCCTTATCCTTAAAGAACAAATTCTAAGTTAATATGTCTTGATGTGTAAACCGGGCAATAGTTTCAAGGTATGTACCAATAATTATTATTGACAATTGTTTATATGTTTCTTGTATTTTGAGTTTTAAGGATTTAATTGTGAAACTGATGAGAAACATTTAATTTGTAGATATATTCCAACTGAAATGAACCTTTGATAAAGCTCACCAAGATGAGCGAAACGTCAGGCAAATAGTTGTTTTAATTTTTTTACATCAAAACCTATACCCAAGAAAAAACGAAAAAATATAACAAAATAAATGGTTTTAGCTGCGTGGACCGCTACAGCCCAGAACCGAGACATATTCATCAGGGGAGCCACCCCTTCAGGCAACCTTTTATATTTTATTATTATTATTATTAATATTATTATTATTATTATTATTATTATTATTATTATTATTATTATTATTATTATTATTATTACCTTTGTCATGATAACAACTTTATTCGATATCGGCTTTAACCATGACTAGAACGATTTAATTTGAAGCGGATTCGTACCTTACTTTTTTTATTTATTTCCCCCTCAGGGTTTGAAATCAGGAAATGCAAAACTCGTCACGCGGCCCACAAATTTTTATTTTATTTCTTTTGTAAATATATTCTAAATTTGTTTTAAATTTGTGTTTTATTCGCCTCACTAGACAACGCAGTTTCTATTTTAATGGATAATGTGGTAACTTTATGTAAGTGAGTGAGCTGAAAGCGAGGTCCCAATACCATCTAGGAGGGTTTCTGTTTTTAGCCCGGCTTTAAAAACAGTGACGCCCTCATAAACCCGACCCTCTCTGTGGCATTTGAGCTAGGGCATTCTTTGGCACGCATGCACAAGCCTCTCGAATTCAGCTCAACTCTGTAGGTGAGTTAATTTTGGACTTCTCGAAATTTTTTTTGTGAATTTTTAATTGAACTTTATATTGAACTTTGTATAGTGTAGTAAAAGTAAATCAAATTCTTCTTTGCGGAAAAGTGCGTGGCAATTTATCTGTGAACCAAGCTGGTGAATTTCCATAAGGACATATTCTTTGGTAGCAGCATCATTATCCTTTGTCGATTGGGCAACATTCCTTAATGATTTTCCCTCTATATCAAAATGCCCATCTGAAGTAAGCTTAAATCCTCTGTTACAAACCAGAGTTTTGTGCCGACCAAATTTATCAATTGTGTTGTTAACAGGACCCATTTTAAAGTAAAACTAATTTACTCTCTCGTTACCTTCAGCTTATATACAGGGTGTTATGGAAATCATTTAATATATTGGAATGGGTAACTCCTGATATGAATTCAGATTGAATAAAAATATTCATAAATGGCGCTTCACTATAAAAAAAAAGGTTGATATCGGCCCTCAAAAAATTTTTTTTTAAGCAACAGCTCACCACTGGCAATAAACACATGGCCATATAAAAACAGCGGGAAACGTCAGTTACAGAAAAAAAACTTTTGTTTTGACATCAGTAGTCACTGTGACGTTGCCAATTCTCTCTAGAATATTCCTATGTAAGTAACAGATTTGAAAAAATAATAGATTTGTTATCTTTAAAGTAAGAAATCATACTAAATCTTTTAAAACATTCAATTTCAAAAAGTTAAAATACTACAACACAAAAAATCCATAGAAGAGCTGTTCAAAACAAGAGTAAAATTTTGTTCAATTAGGCCGACCAGAAATTTTTGAAAGAAAAAGAGTACCTATACAAAAACTTTGGTTCCAAATTAGCTTTAAACAAAAACTCCCAACACTTAAGAAAGTACTTTTTTTTATTTGCCTATTTTAAATATTTAACAGAAGATTTTGCATTTATTAACAGGTTTATTTACCTATATCCTCCTTAATTCGGTGGTTTTATGGCAAAAGGTGATATGTCGATATTTTGGCCAAATCACGTATTTTGTGTTACATATTATATGGCAATAAGATCTATGTTCTCTAAAAACCATATGGCTCGATTTGCCTTAAAAACAATTCTATTTTAAATTGTCAAGATGAGCTAAGTTTGTTTCTATTACATATTTTTATGGCAGAATGCTTCTTTTCTGCTCTCCTGTAAAATTTTACTTTTCTCACATATCACCTTTTGCCATAAAACCACCGAATTTTTAAGCGAAATTCCTCACAACTAAATTAATAATAAACTTTACCTTCATACGATCTTCCAGTAAGTTAAATCAAGATTTTTTTTTGATACAAGGAAATGTTTTGTTTTCTTATAAATAGCCAACACTATAAACCATACCATAGCACCATTAATAATTTCAAAATGTTAAAATACTGCCTATAACACAAATTTAATAAAACTCTCTAGAGAAAAGCTGTTTAAACCAAAATAAATACCCCAACTTCAACTAAATTTAAAATGCACCTCACTAAGCGACGAAACGATATTTTGTTAATATTAAACGGCTTTAACTTTTCTTAATATTAAAAGGCATTAACTTTTTCTTTCACAAATTAAGAAATAAATAGCAAAAATAATGTAAACCGTATTATTAAACTGGTCATACACAGCTGACGAAGACGCATGAGTTCGGTTCGGCCAATCGGAATCACTCTAAAGGTCGGAATGGGGTCAACAACCCTTTAGCGTGGCTTCGGCTACAATCTTCGCAACCGTGGGTTATTCCAGGAATGGCTCTAACCTAGTTGGAAATAAAATTAGGGTCCGATTTGAAAATAAAATACAAATATTTCTTTACTCACATTGTATAATTTAAAAATGCGAAATACGAAAATACTTCGGTAAAAGTAATATAACATACAGGGTGTCTAAAAAGTCTTAGTATGGGTAAATATCTTTGCTATTAATAAAGATAGAGACACCAAATTTTAGTTGTATTTTATTGGTTAATATATCTACTTTTTATGTAATTTGGCTTTTTCAATCCCCTTGGGGCGAGACGATAGGGAGTTGAGGTCAAATTTTTTTTAAAAGTCTTCAAAAAAAAGAAACAATTTACCGACCGTTAGTCGACCTCTTGTGCCATACAGTACCAGTCGGCGCGCACATTTATTTTTTGTTTTGTGGGGCACTTTTTTCTAACGTTTTTCCAATATTTTCGACTTCTTCATTTGTCGTTTTTTATATTTTTCGTTTTTTGACATCTGCGCAGTAGAACAAAATGCGTACCACGCACAAACCGAGCGAGCTAGACATGCGCACGGAATTTCAGGAGATGGACTTTGGTGTCTACATTTGAACCCATTCACGTTTAAGAATATATCTCCAATAGCCAAGGTGCCTCTACGTGTTTAACTTTATAACTTTTTTCCCTAGTTTTTTTCGACTTCTTTATTTGTTTTTTGATATATGCGCAGTAGACCAAAATACATACCACGCGCAAACCACGAGGGCTAGAAATGCGCACGAAATTTCAGGGGATGGACTTTGGTGTCTATATTCAAAACTACCCACTTTCAAGAATATATCTCCAATAGTAAAACTACAATTACGTATTTAACATATTTCTACGATTTTATGACGTCTTACTTTTTTGAACATTCTTAACTATGTGACATTGTGACACCGCACAACAATAATATGGGATGAAACATCTGCAAATTTATTAAAAATATTGTTCGAGAAACCCTCGAACAAAGAAATAAGTATCTTTTAATCTAACAGACGATATTTTTAAAATCATAAACAGGACCAGTTTTAAACTATTAAACTATTAAAGAAATCACCCGCTTCGTTGTCAGACACCTGTTGTTTTCTTCGCCGTGTTGCCCAGCAACCGTGTTTAAAAAAATTATTACAAGTCATTATTCTCTCACTGTCAAGATTTGAAAAACTCTCAAAAATCTGACGAAAAATGAATACGAAATTACATAGTTATTTAAAATGTACCACAACGTTATTGATAAGTGAATTTTTTACGGAAGTGTAAAATTTCATTTTGGAAACTAACAGATTTGTTTCACTCAATAACACAAACTAAATTCTACAAGATCCAAGGTAGGACCCATCTACTTTTTTACTTACTGTAATGAATTTTCAAGCAGCTTAGTGTTCCACAGGAAGTGTGCCAGTTATTTTGAACTGCCCGTCTTTTATCTTTACAGTTGAGAACTGTATTCACCTAGTAAATTTAATACTGAGTACTGAACTCAGCATAATTACAAAGGTGATTGAACTGAAAAGGTTGTGTGTTTACTGGTGATTTGGCAATGCAAAACAATACTTCGTTTTATCAAGCAAGAAAATTTTTTGACTACAAGTGTTGCGTATAATGAATTTGCTTTTTTATAAGTTTCCTGTGCACTTCTAGTATAATATTAATTCGTTTTAGATATAGAAGTAGTTGTTAAGTTTAAGGATCAGATTTGAACATTGTTTGAGAGCCACTCCGTGCCTTTCTAGCACTGGTCCTTCGAAGTTATTGTAAAAATCCTATTCTAAATACAAAATATTGTACTTTATTAAATCAGTTGCATTTTATTTAAATCAACGCAGGACTATATTCTCGGCAAGAACATCTGTGTTCTTTAGCCTCTTTTATTAGCGAAAATCAATGTGTTTTCGTACAAATATATAAACACAATCTTACGGTGGTACGGAACCCTATATGCGCGAGTCGAACTCGCACTTGACCGTTTTTTTATTTTACACAATCACAGCAACGCCCATGAATAAAATTATTTTTGTCAAATACCGTATACGTACGTACTTATTTTCGGCATTGACGCCTTTGGGAACAGACCAACCGTGCCAGCCTTACTAATCAGTTATATAACCTATACGCACTGACTTATTTCCGGCATGGCCGCCTCTTGTTATTTATTCAAGCGTTAGCCTTACCATAGTTATTGAGACTTTTGCGTCCTGTGAGAAATTCACAATATTGTATGTGGCACGGAACCCTCTATGTGCGAGTCGAACTCGCACTCAACCGTTTTTTTTTAATTTGACACGATCACGGCAACGCCCATGAATTAAATTATTTCTGTCAAATACCGTATATGTACGTACTTATTTTTTCGGTATCGACGCCTCTGGTAACAGACCAACGGTGCCTGCCTTACTTATTACGTTAAAAGTTGTTTAGAATGACCCCCATGAACTTCTTGCCAGTAATAAAGTCCACTTTGGAACTCTGCCAAGAAGTAACGTCTGCCATTCTCGAAAAGACCTTTAAAATGAGGTACCACACGGCATAGGGTTGCATTTAAAATTTTTGACCTCAACTCCCTAGCGTAAACCCCCAAGGGGTTGAAAAAGTCAGATTACATAAAAAAGTAGATTAATTTACCAATAAGAAACAACTAAAATTTGGAGTATCTATCTTTATTAATAGTAAAGATATTTGCCCATGCTAAGACTTTTCAAACACCCTGTATGGTATATCACTGTAACCGAAGTATTTTCGTATATCGCATTTTCAAATAACACAATGTGGGTAAATACATATTTGTATTTTATTTTCAAATCGGATCAATTTTATTTCCAACTAGGTTAGAGCCGTCCCTGGAATAACCCACGTTTCTAAAGCTTTACTTACTGCTTAGGCAACTATACAAACACGCGAGCATATTTTAATATATTTTTCTAAAGCAATCCCTACACGATCATTATTAGTATTACTGTCAGTATTTCACACAGCAGTAATCCTGTAGTATTATAAAAATATTAAAATATTCGAATAATCTGCAATAATTTGCTTGAATTTACTTCATTCGATCATTCTACACGATCAGTATTACTGAAAATATTTTTTAATACTGACAGAAATAATGATTAAAGCTTTGCAAACGTGGGTTATTCAAGGGACGGCTCTAACCTAGTTGGAAATAAAATTGGTATCCGATTTGAAAATAAAATACAAATATTTATTTACCCACATTGTGTTATTTGAATATGCGAAGTACGAAAATACCTCGGTTGCAGTGATATACCATACAGGGTGTCTGAAAAAGCATGGGCAAATATCTTTACTATAAATAAAGATAGAGACACAAAATTTTAGTTGTATCATATTGCTTAATAAATCTACTTTTTTATCTAATTTGACTTTTTCAACACCCTTAGGGGGTTACGCTAGGGAGTTGAGGTCAAAAATTTTAAATGCATCCCTATGCCGTGTGGTACCTCATTTTAAAGGTCTTTTCGAGAATGGCAGATGTTACTTCTTGGCAGAGAGTCCACAATGAACTTTATTACTGGCGTTCATGGTGGTCATTCTAAACAACTTTTAACGTAATAAGTAAGGCAGGCACTGTTGGTCTGTTACCAGAGGCGTCGATGCCGAAAATAAGTACGTACATACGTATACGGTATTTGAGAGAAATAATTTAATTCATGGGCGTTGCCGTGATTGTGTGAAATAAAGAAAAGGTGGAGTGCGAGTTCGACTCGCGCATAGAGGGTTCCGTGCCACATACAATATTGTGAATTTCTCACAGGGTGCCAAAGTCTCAATAACTATGGTAAGGCTAACACTTGAATAAATAGCAAGAGGCGGCTATGCCGGAAATAAGTCAGTGCGTATAGGTTATATAACTGATTAGTAAGGCTGGCACGATTGGTCTGTTCCCAGAGGCGTTAATGCCGAAAATAAGTACGTACGTATACGATATTTGACAAAAATAATTTTATTGATGGGCGTTGCTGTGATTGTGTGAAATAAAAAACGGTCAAGTGCGAGTTCAACTCGCGCATATAGGGTTCCGTACCACCGTAAGATTATGTTTATATATTTTTAATAAATTTGCCGATGTTTCATCCCATATTCTTGTTGTGCGGAGTCACGATGTCACATAGTTAAGAATGTTCAAAAAAGTAAGACGTCATAAAATCGTAGAAATATGTTAAATACGTAGTTGTAGTTTTACTATTGGAGATATATTCTTGAAAGCGGGTAGGTTTGAATGTAGACACAAAAGTACACCCCCCTGAAATTTCGTGCGCATGTCTAGCCCTCTTGGTTTTTCGCGTGGTACGCATTTCGGTTTACTGCGCAGATGTCAATAAACGAAAAATAAAGAAATCGAACAAAAATTGGGAAAAAAGTTATAAAGGTAAATACATAGTGGTACCTTTACAATTGGAGATATATTCATAAAAGTGAATGGGTTCAAATGTAGACACCAAAGTCCATCTCCTGAAATTCCTTGCGCATGTGTAGCACGCTCGGTTTGCGCGAAGTACGCATTTTGGGCTACTGCGCAGATTTCAAAAAACGAAAAATATAAAAATCGTCAAATGAAGAAGTCGAAAAAGTTGGAAAAAAGTTAGAAGAAAAAATGCCCCATAAAATAAAAAATAAATGTGCGCGCCGACTGGTACTGTATGGCACAAGAGGTTGACCAACGGTCGACTTATGCCCCGCCCGACTATACGATTTACGATTTATAATTTTTATAGGCTTGCCATTTAAAAATGAATTAAAATACGGGGTTTGCAGTAAAATGTTTATTTTTTGAAGACTTTTAAAAGGGACCACACGACATAGGTTTGCATTCAAAATTCTTGACCTCAACTCCCTAGCGGCACCCCCAGGGGGTTGCAAAATTCAAATTACATAAAAAGTAGCTTTATTAACCAATAAGATACAACTAAAATTTGGTGTCTCTATCTTTATTAATTGCGAGGATATTTACCAATACTAAGACTTTTTAAACACCCTGTACCTATGTTTGCTTAGGGATTTCACATTCTCAAATTACACAATGTGAGTAAATAAATATCTGTATTTTATTTTCAAATCGAATGATAATTTTATTTCCAAGTATGTTAGAGCGGTCCCTGGAATAGCCCTGCAAAGCTTTAATAATTATAATGATCGTGTAGGGTCTGCTTTAACTAGAAGGTAGTTTTAAATAATAATGTACCTAGGTAGATTCCAAGGGTACTAAACTAGTTTCTATTTGTTTTGCTGCCTAGAAAAATAACGCTCTTCGTCCATCCGATGTTAATTAATATGTTCAATATGTTGCTTATTTTTATTTAGTTTGTGCTTTGATTAGTGCTTCTTAAATTAGTCTGAGAGGGTTGAAAACTAAATTAAATTTACCACTAATAATATTTACGTATTATGTAACGTTTGGTGGTGCAAGCAAGCGATTTATGTAGATACCTACATCTCGACTTTAGAAAAACTCATTTAGAGGATCTCTTCAAAAGAAATCGGTAAGTTACCTTCGATCATTTTATTATTGGCAAAAGAGCTACAACTTTCTGAACGTGCTGTGTAAAACAGAATAATGTTGTTTTTTTTTTTGGCAAATGCTGTAATGAAATAATTTTGGTTATTATTTTAAAATACGTGCTCAGTATTTTTCGTTTTGATTATTAACCTATTTTTAGCAGACAGTTGACTTTTGATAGATTACTCATTTGGCGTTTACCAGGTACGTGGTTATTTTTATCAAAGAGCCGTGCGCCAATTTAAGCTTTTCAATAGCATAAAAAAATGAATGTTTTAAAAAATTTTTTCGTTTAAAGTTTTAAATAAGGTAATTTCTTTTCACTACCTAGAAAATGGTCTTCGTCGATCCGTCGTTAACCAATATTTTGAACAGTTTTATCTAGTTTGTCTTTGAGTCAGTTGCATAATAATAATAATAATAATAATAATAATAATAATAATTTCCTTTATTGCCAACTAAATCATTACAAAATGAACAAGCAACGTCAAACAAATAATTATAGAGTGCAATATAAGTACATTTGCACTTTACAATGAAGGGAATACTATAACATTTACAAAGTTTACCCATAGACAAAATATATTTAGACCATCACAACGTATTCGCGACACCAGCTGAATCCGTCCAATGTATGGGCGAAAAAGTGCGTTTGTACGCATTGGGCGCCAGTCAGATTTTTAAACGACGGTCCTCTCGAGGCATGCGCACTCGGGACGACTAGCAAAAGTGGTTGTTGAACTCAATGACGCAACTCGGCGATCAGAACCGGACCCAGTTGTAATCACTGAAGGAAACACATGGCATACAGCTGTTGTAAATGCTGAAGTTGCTATTTCCATTTGCAAAAATACTTTTAAGTTTTGAGTTATTAAGATTAACTCTAACCAAATAAATTTTCTAACTTTTATCTTAAATGCACTCCGGTGTTGAAGTGAACGCACACACGGAGAAGTAGAAATATTTATCAGTGACGTATATTGAGTGTGGTCAAGGTGTCAGAAAGGCACTGATGGGGTGTGTGTGTATTAGGGGCATTGTATAAGGGGTAAGATGGTGTAAGAAGGTCATATATAGTGTCAATGCCTCCTTCCCCTATATTGCACAAGGGTGAGTGTGTCCAAAAGGCATATTTGCGCTTTCGCCAAAGGGGCACTAAAAATACTAGTGGATTAGGGTAGAGGGGAGTATTTTAAAAGGGATGGCGAAAGAAAAAAGCGCTTTCGCCAAAGGATCGCTAAGATATCAGTGGATTAGAAGGGTGTGTCCAAATGGCATATTTGCGCTTTCGCCAAAGGGGCACTAGAAATACTAGTGGATTGGGGTAGAGGGGAGTATTTTAAAAGGGATGGCGAAAGAAAAAAGCGCTTTCGCCAAAGGATCGCTAAGATATCAGTGGATTAGAAGGGTGAGTGTCCAAAAGGCATATTTGCGCTTTCGTCAAAGGGGAACTAAAAATACTAGTGGATTAGAGTAGAGGGGAGTATTTTAAAAGGGATGGCGAAAGAAAAAAGCGCTTTCGCCAAAGGATCGCTAAGATATCAGTGGATTAGATTGACATGGGGCCGTAGGTAGTAGCGCTTTCAGCAAAGTATCAAGTGCACACACTGTAAATACGTGTAAAAATATTTACACCTTACCATAGAACTTGGTTTGTTCAATAATTATACAGGATAGGATGCCAATCCATTAAAATATACACATGTAATTTTTTGATTTACTATTTTACTTCTTAAAACAGTTGCACATTTTATTTCTATTGTTTAGAATACTATGTTTATATTTTATTTCAACTTTCAATTTTGTAAATGTAACGTTTAAAAAATTAACTGGAGGGACATTAAAGAGACGCACTGTATAGGTATAAACTGAGCTATTTTCGAGGAATTATCGACAGTTTTGTATAGCAAGAAAACTCAGATTTAAGCCCACAAACTATACAATTTTTGTTAAAATCTCACTAATGCTTACATTTTTATCATTAATAAAAAGAATAATTACAAGTAATATATTTAGCATTTATTACTCGATAAAAGATTCATGTCATTTGAAATAAATTTTGAAGTACGGTCCTGTCTATCACAAGGCAAACGTTCGACAAGGCGCAAGCCCGCAGAAGACCGTCTGTGTTTACGGATTCAGCTTGGTAAATTTGCCACATTCGCAAATGACATTATTTCTCTATTATATATTTTCTCTATGAGTTTACCTCACAGAGTATGCTTCAAAGATCGAAATTAAATGAATATAAACATCTTTCTCGTAGAAAATGCTTGACTGCCCCTTTAAATCTGTGCACATTCTCAATGCCCGTTATTCTCGGGGGCAACATTCTATAGGCTTTTATTGCCTTGTAGTATGGGCCCCTTTCATAAAATGCCGATGTGTGCATGGGTATACTAAGCTGATCTTTCCCTCTGGTCTGCATAGTCATAGACTCGCCATAATGATGAAAGTTTGCTTGAAATAAGCTAGGGTTTTTTTTCACGAACATAACGAGGGACAAGAAAAACAGTGATGGGACTGTGAGAAATTCCAGATCTTTAAAGTAGGTTCTACATGATGTTTGTGGGTGCAATGATAAGATACATCGAATTATGCGTTTTTGGGCCCTAAAGATATTTATCGCATTGCTAGATGATCCCCAAAATAATATACTATAGGCAATTAGTGATTGAACACACGCAAAATAAAATGTACGAATACTGTTCATAGACAGAACATCTCTTAGACGACGTAGTATTGCACATGCGCTATTTAATTTATTCCTAAGTGTTTATGTGGAATTCCCAGTTTAGCGTTGGGTCAAGATAGACTCCTAAAAAACCAATATGGTCTACGGAAGGGATTGACTTTTGATTTAGCTTTACGTATAAAGACTCTTGCGTGTTTGTCGTCTTTCCAAACTGTATAAGTCCGGTCTTTTCGGCGTTAAGTTTAAGGTAGCTACCGCAGCACCACTCCCGCATCTGCTCCGCTGCACCCGAACAGGCCCCGGAGAGCATAGGCAGGGACAAGGCCGACAGTATTACGGAAGTATCGTCAGCATACTGACAAACCAACCCCGCGTCCAGCCCACCACAGAGACCGTTCGCGTAAAGCAGAAACAGTACAGGTCCCAATATAGAGCCCTGCGGCACTCCCTGTTGAATGTGAATGGAATTTGAATAATAGTCTTTTCCTTTATGCGTAACGCTAACAACCTGTCTACGTTCATATAGGTAGGATTCTATCAATGAGGCACATAGTCCTCTAAATCCATATCCCTCAAGCCTTTGGAGGAGTAGCTTATGATCAATGGTGTCAAAGGCTTTTGACAGGTCGAAATAGAGACCAGCAACCTTTTCACCTCTATCAATTCTTTCTACTATATAGGAGATTGCATGAAAGATTGCCAGTTCGGTAGATTTTCCCGGTCTGAAGCCATACTGTTGTTCTGTCAGAATAGCATATCTGTTTAGAAAATACCACATTCTGTTATATATGGCCCTTTCAAAGACCTTTGATATTGATGAGAGCAGTGACACTGGGCGGTAGTTCCTCATATCACAACGGTCCCCTTTTTTCAACACTGGTATCACTTTTGCTACTTTTAGCTCCGATGGAAATTTTCCCAGGCTGAAACATTCGTTAATGATGTCTGCAAGTGGTTGGCTAATCCACTCAGCAGATTGCTTTAGTGTGTTGATTGGGATTTCATCGATCCCCGCTGAGAACTTATTAGGGAGTTTTGCTATTATTGAAAGTACCTCTTGTCCATCCACTGGACTGAGAAAGATAGTGGGGTATTCAAAGGGCGGACTCTGACCAGTGTCACCGCCCGGAGCCCGAGGCAGATCAAAATGTCTACATAACATCCGAACAATAGTTTGGGGATCATCGACTAGATTCCCATTTTCTGTTTTGAAAGTTATATCGGAATTTACTTTTTTCTTGTTAGTTTCAAGGTTAAATATTTGCCAGGCTGTTTTAATTTTGTTATTTGAATTGATAATTTTGTTTTCATTAAGTGATTTTTTATAGTCAGATATATATTTTTGATAAACCTTTCGTTCTCGCTTGTATTGTTGATAGATTACAGGAGAATTAGTTGTTTTATACCAAACAAAGAGATCCTTAATGTGTTTTGAGTAATTCTTTATTTCAGTAATAGGGTTGGAAACTAAATTTAATTTAAAACACTAATAATATTTACGTATTATGGCAACGGATGATAGCGGATCTGGTTATACTTTTGAAGTAAGTACTATGTAGTTGTGCCCAATTAGTATTTTCGTTTTGATTTTTAACTTTTCCTTGGCAGAAAGTTTAAGCTAGTAGGAATAACGCTTATATCATAAATACCGTAATATAGGGTGTCTTAAATATTAGTTAAAACTAAGGCTAGTGACAAAAAGGATTTATTTCGCAGTGCATTTTTACTATTGTTGTTTTAGTTTCTTCGTAGGAAGAGGTTAAAAAAAATCCTTAATGTCTTAAATTACGCTTAAAAACAGAAAATAAATTCTCCCTAAAGATTTATATGTCTGGCAACGTTTCAACAAATTCGATTGTTTTTAATTTTTCGCGCGCAAATTTCCGTCAAGCGCCGTGTGTACGCTCAGCCAGGTGCGGCGAATATCGACGGATTTTAGGGTATTTTTGAAAATATTAAAAATGTTCGATTTAAGAAAAAAAAGTATTGTATATGTCTGTAGACTATCCCAGGAGTCACCCATTCCAATATATTAAATGATTTCCATAACACCCTGTATAAATAACATAACTAATAAAAATTCATTTATATAATAACCATGAAGCATGTTAGATTTGATGAAGAAAGAAGTACTATCCACCGTATGTCTGTTTGGTGTCTTGCAATATAGACAAGCCCGACAATGTAACTTTCAACAACTAATACTCGATATATACCGTTTTTAAAGGAGAAATGGAGAGAAGGAAGTGATCCTAGCAAGGGTTTTAGAACGCAACCTCAGGAATAATATAATATGAAGAGCGATTTGTTAATTCAAATGTATGGTAAATAATAAACATTTATTACAAAAATATTTTTTTATTATTTCATAGACAAACTAAAAAATATATCAAAGTACTTTTATGAAATATATCCAAGTTGTCGTTCGCTTCTCCTTAAACATATGGCTCGAAAACCTTCATTATCATCACTTCTTTCGCGCATATACTCTTCATCAGAAGAGTCGAATGGGCCATCCGGTAGCGATGACGTTCTACCTGGTGGCCACCTTGACGGCAACGACGACGGCGACGACGAAACTTCTCCATTGTCTTCTTCAGTAAAAGAGTTGGAATTTTGCTGCCGTTGCTGCTCTAACAAAGATTGGGATTTGAGCGGGTTGGGTGATGATGATGATTGTTCTTCCTGCTTCTTTGTGTGCTCATTTTGACACCATTCACAGAAACCCATTTGTCCCACGAGCAATTCACAACTGGCACACATCTGACGACCATTTACGGAGAACGGATGTACAACTACAATTTGAAGTTCACTTTTTGATGATTGCATTTTGAGGAAATAAATTACTATGTAGTGTTCTAAGAGTACTGTATACAGACTGAAATAAGAAATTTTTGCGCTTGTATTTGTATCTGTTAGACCCCCTTCAAATCCCCTCCACTCTCATATTCGATGTAAAATTGAGGTCACTGTACACAGAATAAACTTTTTTCATTCTCTGTTCGTTCTTCATAGGTCCCTTGTTCAGACGAGCATTAGTTTATATAATAAAAAAAAACCTTGAATTAAATTCCATAAGTTTTTTTGTAACAAGTTGCAAAAAATCGATATTCACCTTTTCAGCCAGTTTTTTACTCATTTCATTACGTTCTTTTGTAACGTATTGCAAAACATCCTTATTCACTATTTCAGTAAATTTTTTATTCATTTCGTGCATTTGTTCAAGAACATATCCCAGATTAGCAGCATCACCAGGATTCTTTGGCGATGCCACATTAGTTAGGGATTTCCCTTGTTTATCATATTGACCATGATCGGCCAATCTAAATCAAACTCCTGAATGTCCACGAAGAACAATTTGATTTTGTCCATTAAATTTTTGACGCCCAAATTTATCAATTGTATTGTTAACACGACCCATTTTTAACTTAAACTAAAGTGATTTTTGTATAGGTTGCCTATTTATAAAAAAATAAAACAATAAATTAGGTACATAATCATTTATTTAACATCTCATGTTATTAGATTATACAATGATTTATACATTTTCTTCATATTTTTGAGCACAATCCATTTTGTCATCGCTAACAGTAGCCCACGCTTCACTATCAACTTCATTGGTGTTGACTGCTTCACTTCTAAGGTCATCAACAAAGGTGGTATCATTTGCGGGAGCCAAACCATATTCTGTAGCTAATTCATCGGATAAATGAGTCATGTCGAATAGATAGCTTCCCAAATCTTCATTATTCATTTCAGTACAGAACTCGACCAGATCAAGATCTTATATATGTATGTATTTCTCTCACATATGTACTCCAGCCGTGAAATTTATAGCGTCTTTTATATACTTCTTACACGGACTTTCACTAAAATCAATAGCGCAAAGTGTAATATATCTTCAGCCAGCCCTCTTTATTTACACGATAATCAGTTAACATTGATATCTCGATTTTCAATGACATTAGGGCAGTCAGACATCTTAAATAGAAAATAGTGGGCATGCGAGTATGTGTGTGTGTGTGTGTGTGTGTTTTCCGATATAGTCTTAACAAGAACTATTTTATCGCATTTTTTATCAACATTAAAATAGGCTAACCAACAATATATTATAAACAACCAAAATTTAATAATGCTCTAATATTACCTCCAAAGAATACATGAGAGCTTTGCCCCAAATTAGTTAAGGTGTACTGACCACCAGACTTATTCATCATTTCAATAGTATCCTCTGTCAGAATTTCAGCTTCACGTGATGGTAAAAATGTCTCAAATGTTTTTTGGATCAAACAACGTGACGTTGTTTGATCCAAAACGCGCGATAAAAAAAAATTTTTAACATATAAATTTTGCCCACCGTTAATGTAGAGAATTTTCCACGTTCCATAAATTCAACTTCTCGGTTTATCATAGCTAATTTCGGCTAAGATCTGCTTTGTAATGTTCATGATTTAAAATGTATTAAAAACAATTACTGTCAAGTACCTTTAATAAACACTTGTAGAATACACCACAAACACAATATTTTTATATGTCAAGGCAGCAGTTAACGCATACAATGTATGTGTGGATATGAAAGCTATTTCCGAATTGAGTCATATTTATCAGAAAATAATCCAAGGTCCAATATTTATTCAGAGTTGGAGGAATACATCCGACGACATTGAAAATGTACGTCATAAATGTAACCTTGAAACAATCGTCGTTCACCTGGTCATCATCAAACAAAGAAACAGCTGCTCGCGTGCAGGGCCGAGTTTTTGTTCAAGGCCATATATTTTTGTATATACCCTACATAAATTAAATATTTGTGATGATTGTTTTTATTAATTTATATTAACAAAAAAAAAAGAATTTTCCACTGCAAAATTTTCTCGCGAATTTCGAAACTTGCAAAACGTGATCCTGTGATTGGCTGTGAGGTCAAAAGTGTTATAATAAGTACATGTCGAATTCCAGCATTGTAGGGTCATCGAAAAATCAATAAAAATGGCATTTAATGCGTAACTCATTAAATGAAATATCCCTGCACTGAAAATAAAAGGTTCCTAAAATCTTATTCATTTATATTTCAAGCCGAAATCGATCCAGGGACCTTCCAATCTTACAACACCAAGCAAGCCCAAGTAAATAAACTGCAATTCTTTGTTTTCAAGGCAATGCGTCGGAAATTGGAAAATTTAAAAGTTTCAAATTTTGCATGTCCCCGATGCAAATAAACCTATTTATTTATAACTTAAACGAAAAAATAAGCGATTTAGTGCCAGGTATTCTTAGATAATTAACGGATAAAATAAACCCAAAAAGAATCACTGAATAGGAAAAATAGTGTAGAATTATGTCGGTTAAAAATAGGATTTGGATTATGGATGATGATGATTGGATGACCCATTCTATATTTATTTTAAAGTCTGATTATTCCTCTATAATCTATAAGATATATTTAAAAATTGGAAAAAGTTAGATAGGAAAAAATACGGAGTGATTTAAAGGTACCGATGTCAAGTGCAAAAAAAGTCAAAAAATAGAAATTTAATCGGCAATTGCTAACTTCCTATGAAGAATGAAGAAACTAAAAATATGGATATCATGTATTTCGACGAGCACTTTCCGACGACGTATATTGGATTTTAATTTGGGTCAAAAATCGAAATTTTCAGTTTTCCCAAATTTTATCCAATTTCCAGTGGTTTTAGGTTTAGGTTAATGTACTGTAAAAAGAAAGTATTTGAGATTTTAAAGTTTTACTTAACAATCCGATTTTCGATCCGACGCTTTCGTTTTCGAGTTATTAGGTATCAAAGAGGGGTCTGCAAATGGCATTTTTTGAACCAAAAAAAAATCCAAAAAATTACTTGGCATTATCCGGTCCTCGCCAGTTTCAATAGGATTCTGAAACTCCGAGTCCTCTTTCACTTTTGCGACCTGTACCCGATTTCAACGGAAATCGCGGAGTTTTCGACTTTGACGTTTAATAACTCCGAAACGATACATCCTATATAACTGAATCTTTTACCCAATCTAGCTGGACTATTTCTCTATTAACTGTTTCCGAGAAAAACAAACCTGTTCTACTTTCGGTTAAGCTTTACGTTATTTATTCTAATTTCCTGACGTAAAAAAAAGTAAAACTTTTTTAGCTAAATTATCCTCGTAATTTTCTTTAAAATATTTTTTTAGGGTTTGTAATGACTTCCTTAAACGGTTTATGAAATAAAATAAAATACATGCATATTCCTTATTTTATGTTGGTAATCGATTTGTATTTATTTGTAAAAGTTTGTTTTGTATTTCCCAAAAACGTAACTCCTTATTAGAGTTAGGATTTTGGTTTTTTCCACTCAATTAATCGTGTGAAATACCACCAATAAAAATAAGAAGCATCAATAAGAAATGCCTTGCTATTTAGTATTTAGTTTTAATATTTTTATTCTATGATAGCTTTTATTCTAGGATCACGTTTCTTGCACCAATAAAAGTGTAAACTACTATTTTTTCTATTCCTATTCCATTAGTAAACCAAAAAGTGACATAAACTTCATATATATTTAGAAACATTTAATTTATTTAATTGTACTGTTTCTGGAGTTCATATTTGCCGTAATTATGAATAATTACCTACATAAATACAATGCTTTGGTGCAACTAACTCTCTCTCTCTGCAAGTGCAGTGCGAAAACTGTCCAAGCTCTAATTCCAACACAACCCGGAATCATATGCGTTACATTGGGAAATGTATATTTTTGCATAAAATAATTTTTTATGTGCAAATACTGCATAATTAATAATTAATTGACAATGTTTTTCCAAAAGAAAATAAATTGCAGTAAACATGTGAATTCATAAACGTCACGGGGTAGCAGGTAAATGATTATGTATTATATAGGAGAAAATTGGTTACGGTTGCGGCGTTTGTAATAATAAAAAATTCTACTTTTAAAGTAAATCGTTTTACTGGCCTTACAACTTTTTAGCCAAGCTTATACATTAAATTTGGATTACTTAACACAAAAATATTAGTAAATCTACAAAAATGCAGGAAATAGTAGATTAAACAATAAAATAGCACATAATAAATACGGAATAAAAATTGGAAAAGGAATTTAACGTCTGTCGTCAAAGTACATTAATGCAAGCCACGTCGGCGGCGGCGTTTGGTCTAACGGTGCAAATACTGAGAAAAGAGAGTAGCTGGTTTAAAAGTATCCCACAATTGTTAAATTCGTTTGGTGTGTCGTGAGGTAAAGATATCTTGCAGGACGCCGTTAAGTTCGTGTGTAGACTGACTTTAGTGTTTGTTTAAATTTTTAAAAAAGTAAAGAAAGTATTAAAATGAGTGCGAAAAAAAGCTGAAGTTAGAATGGTTAATACCTCATTCTGATGATTTATTTCAAAGTGATACTGAGTAAGGAACGGAATTTTGTTTTTTCCATTAGCAAATAAGTTTAAGTAAACATCTAGACCAAGATTCGGCAACTAATTTCTAGTAGGGTTCGGACACTTTGAAAAATTGTATCGAGGTCCGGAAAAAAAAGAAAAACTTTAAATGGACCGCAGGTAATTGTTGTTTCTCAAAAAGGAACGTAGATCATAAAAAGTCAAAAAGTGTTTTAAACTTTTATTTTTACTCATAAAAATAATATAAGATAGATAAGTATTTGTTCTTACAAATTACTTAAGTTTTTTTGGCGGTCCAGTTTTCTACCTGCCCGGTCCGAATCCGGACCGCGATCCGCCAGTTGCCGACCCCTGATCTAGACCCATAGTCGTCCCACGTAGTGGGAAAATTAGTTGTTATTGTTACATTGTAGAAAAAAGTATTTTGCGGTTATGTGCATACATATGGCAGTTCTATCCCCTACATGCCCTCGGGGCATACCAACTATGTTTTGTGTGGAGATCTTTTTACTGACAACATTTTTTTAAACTTTTTTTTAGTTTTACACAATATCGACACAAGTTAATTTTTATGTTCTGAGAATATTGTTCTAATACACCCACGTTGACAGTTGTACATAAATTATCAACATTTGTATGTTGGCAGAATATATGAAAATGTGTCCTCAGTCCTCTCCGAAAATTTCTTTGTCGAGGTTATCCTCACTCGGCTAGAATGTTTGCACGTAGATTAAATAATTTTTCGAACATACCTATCATTAACTAGATATAAGTAAAGGAACGCCATTATGGTATTTGAAATGAAAATATACTTAACACAGCACAACCACAGTTCCCTGCAAATTAGGTCACTATACCTGTTGGTAATCTCTTAATTATGTAGTACCTACTTGTGGGCCCAAAAGGCTGATCCTATACAATTGCTAAGGAAAACGAGGTGTGTTTTGCACAGGTACAAGGTTGCCTACAAATTGTGGCATGAGGGTCAATAAATTATACATGCCTAATTGAGGCGTCGGATTCTAAAACCGGACTTGCGCTCGAAATGCCATAGAAGTTGTCCGGGCAAAAGTGAAAGGCATGAAATTTATTTTTCAGAATTTCAATATTTAAAAAATGCTAGCTTATAGAGCCATAAATTGCGCATTTTTTTTTTAAATAAAATTTTTTTGTAAAGTGAATATTTTTTCCAAAAAAAATTAAAAACCACTTTTTATATCTCGGAATTTGTTCGCCGCGGCGCAAATATGAATTGCGATATGTCTGAAGATTTTTAACGAAATGGTTTGAAATTCAGCATACATACTTGAAAAACTCTCCCGAAGACGATGGGGTGATTAAAAATCGTTAATTTTGAATTCATTAAATAATAATTAATAAATACTAATTGCGCGTTCGAAATCGTGTTTTTCGAACTTCGAAAGAAAAAAGTCTGCGGCGAAGTTTCAGTCTCAGAAAACTTCCTGCGAGAAAGTTGTTCTATATGGTTGAAAGAAGTTTTCTGGAAAATTTCAGATTTGTTGGTATTATACTTTTCAAGATAGAGCGAGTTGAACACGCTGCGCGACCCCGTAATGTGTATCTACCCGCTGACATAGGCCAGCGCTACAAAAGTGTGTAACAAAAGAAAATTTTGCGTACATTCCCGTTATTAAACATTTTATTCATACTGTTGGTCATCATATTTTGAACTCATTTACACATCACAAGAGACATTGAATGATAATTTATACAATACGTTAACTAATAACAAAATATTATACTTTGCTTTTTAAAACGAGTTAACAATTCATTGCACAATGTTGCACTTTTGACATTCATTTTTCATAAAATTAAAAATCACAGCATTGTTATTTATTTTAACAAAACTACTGCACAGGACACAAAAACAAAAAAATATCTTCATTTAATTTTTGCCTTTGTTTGGGATAGCGGTCGACAGAACACTAAATATGCCTTTCCCTTGTCGCTAACGTACCGCATCAAACTTTTCACGTCTTTAATTTTTTCCGCGGAAATTCCTACCGAAGGAGAAGACGCTTTGAATAAATAAACTTGTTTATTACATTTAAATACTTTGTAAAAATAAAGACTTAGAAGCACAGAAGACAGAAGTGACATACGGCTGAAATATAAATGTATGATTTTCTACATGATCGAACCTGCGCCGATTGTTGCGATCGTGTTTTGTTTCTGCTAATTTCAATGGTATGTCGTGTGAATAACGTTTTACAGTAGAAGAACTGTTGCACATTATATTCAACTTCAACTTTTTTTCGAATACAATTTAAAAATTGCTGTAAACATCATAAATATACGCAATTTTCTTTTGTTACATAGTTTTATAGCGCTGGCCTATGTCAGCGCGTAGATACAAACACATTACGGGGTCGCGCAGCGTGTTCAACTCACTCTATCTCGAAAAGTATAATACCAAAAAATCTGAAATTTTCCAGAAAACTTCTTTCAACCATACAGAACAACTTTCTCGCGGTAAGTTTTCTGAGACTGAAACTTCGCCGCAGACTTTTTTCTTTCGAAGTTCGAAAAACACGATTTCGAACGCGCAATTATTATTTATTAATTATTATTACTGAATTCAAAATTACCGATTTTTAATCACCCCATCGTCTTCGGGAGAGGTTTTCAAGTAAGTATGCTGAATTTCAAACCATTTCGTTAAAAATCTTCCGACATATCGCAATTTATATTTGCGCCGCGGCGGAAAAATTACGAGATATAAAAAGTTGTTTTTAATTTTTTTTTTTGGAAAAAATATTCACTTTACAAAAAAAATGTATTTAGAAAAAGCATGCGCAATGCCCCTACAATTATTTTTCCTTACTCTGAAGTGGAGTTTATTGCTTGTAAATTTAATTAGTTTTTGAGATATAAAATAGAGATATCACTTATTTTTGTGTTCAGTTTCAATGTAAACAAGTTAGTGGTGTGCTCAAATTATTTTGTTCCATATATTATCTGTGACCATTTACAATAGCCGCAATGAGTACAAGTAAAAAACTTAAGTTGGAGTGGCTGCTTCCATATTTCACTATCTTATTTGAAGAGGAACAAGGTGTTTGGTGTACAGTGTGTAACTCTGAATTTATTTGTACACAACGAAATCACATCGAGCGTCATGTCAAAGGTCCAAAGCATTTACAGAAGATGCAATCTCATCCGGGCCATCCTGATGTAATACACGCAGAGTTTTGCATGGATTTATGTGAAGCCTTTGCTGCAGCTGATATTCCTCTTATTCCTCTCCATAAAATAAATAATCTAGTTTTTGTTCAAGGCCATATATTTTTGTATATACCCTACATAAATTAAATATTTGTGATGATTGTTTTTATTAATTTATATTAACAAAAAAAAAAGAATTTTCCACTGCAAAATTTTCTCGCGAATTTCGAAACTTGCAAAACGTGATCCTGTGATTGGCTGTGAGGTCAAAAGTGTTATAATAAGTACATGTCGAATTCCAGCATTGTAGGGTCATCGAAAAATCAATAAAAATGGCATTTAATGCGTAACTCATTAAATGAAATATCCCTGCACTGAAAATAAAAGGTTCCTAAAATCTTATTCATTTATATTTCAAGCCGAAATCGATCCAGGGACCTTCCAATCTTACAACACCAAGCAAGCCCAAGTAAATAAACTGCAATTCTTTGTTTTCAAGGCAATGCGTCGGAAATTGGAAAATTTAAAAGTTTCAAATTTTGCATGTCCCCGATGCAAATAAACCTATTTATTTATAACTTAAACGAAAAAATAAGCGATTTAGTGCCAGGTATTCTTAGATAATTAACGGATAAAATAAACCCAAAAAGAATCACTGAATAGGAAAAATAGTGTAGAATTATGTCGGTTAAAAATAGGATTTGGATTATGGATGATGATGATTGGATGACCCATTCTATATTTATTTTAAAGTCTGATTATTCCTCTATAATCTATAAGATATATTTAAAAATTGGAAAAAGTTAGATAGGAAAAAATACGGAGTGATTTAAAGGTACCGATGTCAAGTGCAAAAAAAGTCAAAAAATAGAAATTTAATCGGCAATTGCTAACTTCCTATGAAGAATGAAGAAACTAAAAATATGGATATCATGTATTTCGACGAGCACTTTCCGACGACGTATATTGGATTTTAATTTGGGTCAAAAATCGAAATTTTCAGTTTTCCCAAATTTTATCCAATTTCCAGTGGTTTTAGGTTTAGGTTAATGTACTGTAAAAAGAAAGTATTTGAGATTTTAAAGTTTTACTTAACAATCCTATTTTCGATCCGACGCTTTCGTTTTCGAGTTATTAGGTATCAAAGAGGGGTCTGCAAATGGCATTTTTTGAACCAAAAAAAAATCCAAAAAATTACTTGGCATTATCCGGTCCTCGCCAGTTTCAATAGGATTCTGAAACTCCGAGTCCTCTTTCACTTTTGCGACCTGTACCCGATTTCAACGGAAATCGCGGAGTTTTCGACTTTGACGTTTAATAACTCCGAAACGATACATCCTATATAACTGAATCTTTTACCCAATCTAGCTGCACTATTTCTCTATTAACTGTTTCCGAGAAAAACAAACCTGTTCTACTTTCGGTTAAGCTTTACGTTATTTATTCTAATTTCCTGACGTAAAAAAAAGTAAAACTTTTTTAGCTAAATTATCCTCGTAATTTTCTTTAAAATATTTTTTTAGGGTTTGTAATGACTTCCTTAAACGGTTTATGAAATAAAATAAAATACATGCATATTCCTTATTTTATGTTGGTAATCGATTTGTATTTATTTGTAAAAGTTTGTTTTGTATTTCCCAAAAACGTAACTCCTTATTAGAGTTAGGATTTTGGTTTTTTCCACTCAATTAATCGTGTGAAATACCACCAATAAAAATAAGAAGCATCAATAAGAAATGCCTTGCTATTTAGTATTTAGTTTTAATATTTTTATTCTATGATAGCTTTTATTCTAGGATCACGTTTCTTGCACCAATAAAAGTGTAAACTACTATTTTTTCTATTCCTATTCCATTAGTAAACCAAAAAGTGACATAAACTTCATATATATTTAGAAACATTTAATTTATTTAATTGTACTGTTTCTGGAGTTCATATTTGCCGTAATTATGAATAATTACCTACATAAATACAATGCTTCGGTGCAACTAACTCTCTCTCTGCAAGTGCAGTGCGAAAACTGTCCAAGCTCTAATTCCAACACAACCCGGAATCATATGCGTTACATTGGGAAATGTATATTTTTGCATAAAATAATTTTTATGTGCAAATACTGCATAATTAATAATTAATTGACAATGTTTTTCCAAAAGAAAATAAATTGCAGTAAACATGTGAATTCATAAACGTCACGGGGTAGAAGGTAATTGATTATGTATTATATAGGAGAAAATTGGTTACGGTTGCGGCGTTTGTAATAATAAAAAATTCTACTTTTAAAGTAAATCGTTTTACTGGCCTTACAACTTTTTAGCCAAGCTTATACATTAAATTTGGATTACTTAACACAAAAATATTAGTAAATCTACAAAAATGCAGGAAATAGTAGATTAAACAATAAAATAGCACATAATAAATACGGAATAAAAATTGGAAAAGGAATTTAACGTCTGTCGTCAAAGTACATTAATGCAAGCCACGTCGGCGGCGGCGTTTGGTCTAACGGTGCAAATACTGAGAAAAGAGAGTAGCTGGTTTAAAAGTATCCCACAATTGTTAAATTCGTTTGGTGTGTCGTGAGGTAAAGATATCTTGCAGGACGCCGTTAAGTTCGTGTGTAGACTGACTTTAGTGTTTGTTTAAATTTTTAAAAAAGTAAAGAAAGTATTAAAATGAGTGCGAAAAAAAGCTGAAGTTAGAATGGTTAATACCTCATTCTGATGATTTATTTCAAAGTGATACTGAGTAAGGAACGGAATTTTGTTTTTTCCATTAGCAAATAACTTTAAGTAAACATCTAGACCAAGATTCGGCAACTAATTTCTAGTAGGGTTCGGACACTTTGAAAAATTGTATCGAGGTCCGGAAAAAAAAGAAAAACTTTAAATGGACCGCAGGTAATTGTTGTTTCTCAAAAAGGAACGTAGATCATAAAAAGTCAAAAAGTGTTTTAAACTTTTATTTTTACTCATAAAAATAATATAAGATAGATAAGTATTTGTTCTTACAAATTACTTAAGTTTTTTTGGCGGTCCAGTTTTCTACCTGCCCGGTCCGAATCCGGACCGCGATCCGCCAGTTGCCGACCCCTGATCTAGACCCATAGTCGTCCCACGTAGTGGGAAAATTAGTTGTTATTGTTACATTGTAGAACAAAGTATTTTGCGGTTATGTGCATACATATGGCAGTTCTATCCCCTACATGCCCTCGGGGCATACCAACTATGTTTTGTGTGGAGATCTTTTTACTGACAACATTTTTTTAAACTTTTTTTTAGTTTTACACAATATCGACACAAGTTAATTTTTATGTTCTGAGAATATTGTTCTAATACACCCACGTTGACAGTTGTACATAAATTATCAACATTTGTATGTTGGCAGAATATATGAAAATGTGTCCTCAGTCCTCTCCGAAAATTTCTTTGTCGAGGTTATCCTCACTCGGCTAGAATGTTTGCACGTAGATTAAATAATTTTTCGAACATACCTATCATTAACTAGATATAAGTAAAGGAACGCCATTATGGTATTTGAAATGAAAATATACTTAACACAGCACAACCACAGTTCCCTGCAAATTAGGTCACTATACCTGTTGGTAATCTCTTAATTATGTAGTACCTACTTGTGGGCCCAAAAGGCTGATCCTATACAATTGCTAAGGAAAACGAGGTGTGTTTTGCACAGGTACAAGGTTGCCTACAAATTGTGGCATGAGGGTCAATAAATTATACATGCCTAATTGAGGCGTCGGATTCTAAAACCGGACTTGCGCTCGAAATGCCATAGAAGTTGTCCGGGCAAAAGTGAAAGGCATGAAATTTATTTTTCAGAATTTCAATATTTAAAAAATGCTAGCTTATAGAGCCATAAATTGCGCATTTTTTTTTTAAATAAAATTTTTTTGTAAAGTGAATATTTTTTCCAAAAAAAATTAAAAACCACTTTTTATATCTCGGAATTTGTTCGCCGCGGCGCAAATATGAATTGCGATATGTCTGAAGATTTTTAACGAAATGGTTTGAAATTCAGCATACATACTTGAAAAACTCTCCCGAAGACGATGGGGTGATTAAAAATCGTTAATTTTGAATTCATTAAATAATAATTAATAAATACTAATTGCGCGTTCGAAATCGTGTTTTTCGAACTTCGAAAGAAAAAAGTCTGCGGCGAAGTTTCAGTCTCAGAAAACTTCCTGCGAGAAAGTTGTTCTATATGGTTGAAAGAAGTTTTCTGGAAAATTTCACATTTGTTGGTATTATACTTTTCAAGATAGAGCGAGTTGAACACGCTGCGCGACCCCGTAATGTGTATCTACCCGCTGACATAGGCCAGCGCTACAAAAGTGTGTAACAAAAGAAAATTTTGCGTACATTCCCGTTATTAAACATTTTATTCATACTGTTGGTCATCATATTTTGAACTCATTTACACATCACAAGAGACATTGAATGATAATTTATACAATACGTTAACTAATAACAAAATATTATACTTTGCTTTTTAAAACGAGTTAACAATTCATTGCACAATGTTGCACTTTTGACATTCATTTTTCATAAAATTAAAAATCACAGCATTGTTATTTATTTTAACAAAACTACTGCACAGAACACAAAAACAAAAAAATATCTTCATTTAATTTTTGCCTTTGTTTGGGATAGCGGTCGACAGAACACTAAATATGCCTTTCCCTTGTCGCTAACGTACCGCATCAAACTTTTCACGTCTTTAATTTTTTCCGCGGAAATTCCTACCGAAGGAGAAGACGCTTTGAATAAATAAACTTGTTTATTACATTTAAATACTTTGTAAAAATAAAGACTTAGAAGCACAGAAGACAGAAGTGACATACGGCTGAAATATAAATGTATGATTTTCTACATGATCGAACCTGCGCCGATTGTTGCGATCGTGTTTTGTTTCTGCTAATTTCAATGGTATGTCGTGTGAATAACGTTTTACAGTAGAAGAACTGTTGCACATTATATTCAACTTCAACTTTTTTTCGAATACAATTTAAAAATTGCTGTAAACATCATAAATATACGCAATTTTCTTTTGTTACATAGTTTTATAGCGCTGGCCTATGTCAGCGCGTAGATACAAACACATTACGGGGTCGCGCAGCGTGTTCAACTCACTCTATCTCGAAAAGTATAATACCAAAAAATCTGAAATTTTCCAGAAAACTTCTTTCAACCATACAGAACAACTTTCTCGCGGTAAGTTTTCTGAGACTGAAACTTCGCCGCAGACTTTTTTCTTTCGAAGTTCGAAAAACACGATTTCGAACGCGCAATTATTATTTATTAATTATTATTACTGAATTCAAAATTACCGATTTTTAATCACCCCATCGTCTTCGGGAGAGGTTTTCAAGTAAGTATGCTGAATTTCAAACCATTTCGTTAAAAATCTTCCGACATATCGCAATTTATATTTGCGCCGCGGCGGAAAAATTACGAGATATAAAAAGTTGTTTTTAATTTTTTTTTTGGAAAAAATATTCACTTTACAAAAAAAATGTATTTACAAAAAGCATGCGCAATGCCCCTACAATTATTTTTCCTTACTCTGAAGTGGAGTTTATTGCTTGTAAATTTAATTAGTTTTTGAGATATAAAATAGAGATATCACTTATTTTTGTGTTCAGTTTCAATGTAAACAAGTTAGTGGTGTGCTCAAATTATTTTGTTCCATATATTATCTGTGACCATTTACAATAGCCGCAATGAGTACAAGTAAAAAACTTAAGTTGGAGTGGCTGCTTCCATATTTCACTATCTTATTTGAAGAGGAACAAGGTGTTTGGTGTACAGTGTGTAACTCTGAATTTATTTGTACACAACGAAATCACATCGAGCGTCATGTCAAAGGTCCAAAGCATTTACAGAAGATGCAATCTCATCCGGGCCATCCTGATGTAATACACGCAGAGTTTTGCATGGATTTATGTGAAGCCTTTGCTGCAGCTGATATTCCTCTTATTCCTCTCCATAAAATAAATAATCTATCTATGAAGAAATTTTTGCAAAAATATTGCCACCACAGAGTACCAGACGAATCTACTCTTCGTAAAAGTTAGTGGATAAGGTATACTCAAAACCTATTGACAAAATACGTCACAATATTGAAGGAAAAAAGTTTTGGATTAGCATCGATGAAACCACCGCCTTCAAGGGCCGATACGTTGCTAATATTAACGTTGAGCCTTTAAATCCTATAGAAGCGGAAAGCTCATATGTAGTCAACAGTAAATTTCTGGCTAAAACCAATAGTGAGACAATAACTCAAGTTGCAGTAGAAAGTATCAGGTCGCTCTTTCCAGATACGAATATTACTGAAAACGTTGTTTTGCTGCTTTCGGATAGTGCGGCCTGTATGCTAAAAGCAGGAAGTTTGAAAAGAAAAGAACGAAAAAGAACATTTTCCAAATTTGATTCACTTTACATGTCTAGCTCATGCCTTGCATAGAATATGTGAACTGATACGTGACTTCTATCCAGTTATTGATACTTTGGTTATTGAGGTAAAAAAGTTTTTCTTAAATCACCAGCGCGAATATACAGACGTAAAGAAATGTGTCCTGATGTCCCATTGCCCCCACAACCTGTTATTACAAGGTGGGGAACATGGTTATCAGCCGTTATATATTACCATACAAATTACGACTTTGTTAAAAATATTATTGACAGTCTAAAAGATGATGCTTTGAGTGTAACAAGAAGTAAAGAAGTTATAAGTGCACTGACGCTTAAAAATGATTTAAAGTTTATTTCTGAAAATTTTGGATATCTTCCAGGTATAATTGAACAATTGGAGACACAAAACCTGCCCCTTATAAACTTCTTTTAATTTATTTCAGACAACCATAGACAAGCTCAAAGCATATCCTACCGAAATAAGTGAAAAATTAAAACTATATATACCAAAAATCTTAGAAAGAAATCCAGGATTTTCAGAAATTACAAATATTTTTGAAACATTGAAAACGAAAAATACTGACTTGTATAATCATTTCCGTTTCGCTCCTCTTACAAGTTGTGATGTCGAAAAAAGCTTTTCTAGACTTAGAGATATTCTTAATTATAAACGAACGCGTTTTACTGAAAAAATGTTAATTATATCATGTAATGCCAATAAATTGTAATAGTCTAGATGTGATTTTATTTTACATTTATTACACAATAGTATATTGTACAACGAGCATGGAATGACATGCATTTCCTACGAGTATGACGTTTGCAGCACGATGCCGCAGGCGAGTGCTGCAAATCATACGAGTAGGAAATGGTCATTCCATGCGAGTTTTACACTATACTTTTTCTACGAATGTTACTGTTAATAAAATGGGATTAGTAATATTTTTCTTTTTAACATGTCAATGAAATTATAAAGATTTTGACGCGGCACCGGTCAACGCCACCTTTGTAAAAATATACCCGTGCACAATGAGAACTTTGTAGTTGAATCACCATGGTGATTGAAGCACAATGAAATTGTGTATAAAACAATGGACTATGTTCCGAAATTACTATTGAACATACAATAAAGGTTTTTATTAACATTCGTAGAAAAAAATATTTTCACGCCGCCCATGACGCTCATACGAGCTCGTATGATTTTTCCGTTCTTTACTCATTATTACTAGAACGAAATATAATTTAACTGAAACGTATCACAATGTGACATAATGGTGTTTAAAAAACTGTTCATGTAATGACAGAGTTCCTTTTTCCATAAATTTTTTCTTGTAGGGCCTAGATCCAAATTTGGGTTCCGGAGGTGCCGTTTCTCATTTTGAACCTCAAGTAGCCATTCTTTGTGATGTTGGACCAAGAGGACAAGAAGCTTACCAACCAAAATATATGACAGAACAGGGAGAATGGGCTTCAGACCTGAGATCAAAGGCAGTTTGCCTTAAAGACAAAATGGATATTTTGAAGTACTGCAAAATGGTAAGTTAAATGAAATATAAAATATTTCCATACACTCAAAGAAACAAAATACAGACCGCCTGTCTGTCTTTGTCGCAATGTGGTCCCGCCTCCTTTAACCCCGTTAGCTGGAGTATACTAACGTTCCACCAAGAAGCGTAATGATGAAAAGTGTTTCCCTAATTAAGAACACAGTTCGACAAACTTCTTTTTAAAAAACTTTTTATTTTGACAAAAAGGGCACAACTTAAAAGTAACTTAACTATGAACACCAATATGAATAGCAACTACCTTTGGCACAATATCAATGTTACCGATTTTGCTAATCAAGTAGTTTATATATTATAATTATTAGACCTAACTCAGCAGTTATACATGTATGTGTAATCATTAGTTTGGGGTTATTACTCCTCCACCCTTAGATTCTTCAACGCCCTCGTTGACAAGTTTTTCCACTGGGACTGCTTCCAAACCGCTATGTTTTTGCCAAAAATATATCATAGGGCTAAAATACAGATAAATATAAATGATAAGATAATAAAGCTGATACTATGAGATGACTGTTGGGAAATATAGTCCTGAAAGTTTAGGGGCTTCATCAGATCTTCTTGAATCTTCTTCGGATCCTCTAAGTGTCGAATTTTTAGGTTTATAGATAAATTGGTGTCCTATACCTATATAATTTCGGGAAGGACCATCGAAATATTGTTTATAGCCAGGGAATATTTGTGTTGATTTATTATTACGTCACACTGGCTTTGTATGAGGTAACCGTCTTGAAGGGTAGCCTTTTGAAACTGAAAGCAATTTTCATAAACTGTTTCAGGAGATTTCGTGCAGAAGAGTAAGGCGTTTTTGTACGTAAGTGTATGCACTTGATAATTGTTTTGAACAATGGCATACTGACAGTTTTTGGGTAAGGGACAGCTGTTGGCAATTGGGTCAGAACAGATCCATTTTGAGTTGACTTCTTTGCACTGGTTGTACCATAACGTGTCGCAGTAAAACCTACTAGGGCCTATTCATATTTTTGATTCGTTGTTTCGTATAGGATATACAATTTTTAAATTGCATACATTTTGCTAATGGATATTTTTATTACTAAAATTGCCATTTCTCTTAGAATTAAAAGACCGGTTTTACATATTAAGGTTAATTCAGATAAATGTTTTACAGACCATAGTGCGTTTTTAGGATAATGCACTTCCCAATATTGTTACAACGGGGGTTGTTGCGACTGAGACTAAGTAATAGTCTCTGGGATCGTGTGGAGGGAATGAAGTTAAAACAGGTTATAAAAAATATAACATTTAATAATTAATCAACAATAATAGCAATAAAATAAAGTTTGGCATTAAATAAATGAAATGAGGCACTTACTTATAAACTTCCCCTACATCTTCTCTATAAGGGCGGCTCTTCTCCCGACCAACGGGCACATGTCTTTTCTCGACATCTTAAGAACGACTACCTATCACTCTATTATGCAGTTATCGACGATCGGTGCATTGCTAAGTCAGCATACCTTGACTTACTCAATAAAGTTAAACAAAACCACGCTGACCTTCAATGTCGTCACCAAGTCCACCGAATAACAGAGTGTCTATTCATCGTTATTGACAAAATAATCTTTATATACATACATACTAAAATTTCTAAAATATTGAATTGATAGCCACATTTAATGCCATATAAAAAGCTCAATCTTATCAACTTATAAAATATTACTTACTATATACTAAAGAGACAATTATTGTAAAAGCGAAAAATATAAAATAAAATAAAACTTGTTGATACTCATAACGTTTCTTTTAAATATTTACATAATAAAATCTCAAAAGGTAGCACTCTTTGAAAAATGAGATCGTGACACGGGCATTTATGGCAACATATAAGGAGTCTTTACTGAAGATTTGCGTAATTTTAATAACGCCGAACAATGGTAAACTATGCACAACTATAAGCCAGAAGTAGTTTAGTTATATTAAGGATAATATAAATTTCCTACGAACTTAACATTCACCACTTTTGGATGGATCTTCTCCATCCCCCATTCTTCATCGCCACAATTCTACAAGATGATGCAAGATGCATGCAGCTGGAAGCGGCTTGCTTTGATAAGGTCATCTCTACTGAGCCCTGGTACCTCGGGCATTTTCGAGACTTTACTGTTAGGTGTTAGGTTACCTAACGTGATGGTGTAACTGCCTTGTCTTTGCTTGCGTGCGTTGTGGTGACGTTGAGTAACAGTTTCTGTTTGCTCAGGTTTAGGTATGATGGATATATACTGGCTCCCCTTTGTTGTAGGAAGTTGTTGTGCATGTTATTTGGCTCATCTCCAATCTCCACTGCCATGGTGCTATTGTGTCCAGGTACATGAAACATAAAGAGAGTGCGTATCAATACTTATATATATAGTCCTAATTTTACATGCTTTAATTATTTACAAAATTAAAATGAGAAAATACATTTCTCTTTACACGTACGTTTATCTAATATTAAAAATCCCTAATATTTAAACTAGTCTATAAACTAAACTTAATTCGCATATCAATACAAATTACAATTTCCTGTAAATTCAAATAATACATGCAAGTTTAAAATAATAACATAACACTCGTATAACAGAAAAACTATCCCTGTTTGCTTTCAGTTTGCTCTTTTTCTACCTCCAAGTATACTGAGTTATAACGTTCGTCTAATTTTTAAAATGAATCTTTAGTGTTAGGCTTAGAGTATACCTTAATATTTACCTTCTAGTATACCTAGGATTTTTAATACTAGAATAAATAAAAAAGCAACTCTTTAGTACAAAGTTTAAAGTCTAGGTTAGTAATTGCTAATAAAATTTAAAATGTTTTAGGATTATTTGAAAAGATTAAATTATATCAATTTACTGAGAGGTAGTACGCAGTTTCGTGACAAAAAAAATTTACTTTGTGCTATTGTTTTTTCAAAAATATGTCTGACGATATTTTACATGCTGTCAACAATAAGTAATAACCGTGCGAACATTTGAGCAGTTTTAGCTCACGCAGTATTTGCAAATACCAGAAACTCTTAAAAAATCTGTAAACCTTCCCTAAGGAAAATAGATAACTTCAGGCTTATCTCACCTGGTAACATCCTGTACCACTAAACATCATCGATTTATTTAAACATTGTGCTCAAACACTGGCGTCACCTTTTATGAAGACAAGATGCGTAAATTCTTAAAACAACTACTCCCCTAGCTACGTGCCACGCAGGGTATTGAATAACATAAGACATTCACTTGTCTTTTCTTCATAAAATTTGTTACACTTGAAAACCATTTCAAAATACCTTACTTGTCAGTAAAGTTTAACCTGCAAATGACTTTTTTGCAGTAGGGCTATAGCATTATGTTGCTGATCGCTAATTCTCTAGCTACCCTTTTCGCAACACTTTTTGTGTGTGCCTTATTATTTCATAAAATATGTACCTATAACTTCTTTGACAAAAATGAATTCGCAACTTTTCTATCCATACTTAAAATGAATCGTTCTGTACTCTCGAATAATGAATACACATTCGTGTATTTAACTTAAGAACTTAGGCACGATGCTTTAATACTGCATCGAATTAAAAAAAAATCTCTATATATTTTCATTTGTAACACTCTTACTTTCTTACGTAAGTTTATTATAAGTTTCAATCATCTCATGCCTATAAAAATTGTTTTATGCCTCGATTAACTAGATAATAATTCTGGATAAAAACTACTCTGGTTTGGCACGCATAAACCCTTTTTCTTTTTCCATTTAGTTTTTCATAATTCCTTTGATTATGCATAAAAATAAAAAAACATAAATAATATGAATGAGTACTTGCAGCATGCGAAAATGAGGCGCGTGCTTGATCGGTAACCTTATGCCATTATTGTATAATAATATAAAATTCTTGGTACCTGCCATCTCTGGGTCAGCAGTGTTTATTATAATTTATTATGAACTTGAAATAAAGCAAAATTATGTAAGCTTTTGATAACAAAAAATATTTTTTATACCTTGGACGTATAACAATTACGTCTAATAATATTTAGTATTTCTATAAACGTAAGCAATAATAATAAAATGTTGATATGTTTACTAGTTAGATATTTAAGAAATATTTAATTTTAAAACAAACTTCTGAAATTGAAAAGAAAATTGTCGCTGGCTATTATATTAAAAATACAACACATTAATGCCCTTATTTACCAGTGGTCTTCGTTAATTGCGTGAAACTTGATTTATTCTTTTTTCGCATGACAAAACATATTTTAAAACTTGTAACTAGTACTAAAATGAAATTAGTACCTACTAAATTAAAAATAAAAATCTAATCAAATTTTTCTGGTATTTTTCTTGCATATCGCCTATGTGCATAATGTTTAATTGCAAATAAATTACACATCAGAAATAGATTTTTTTTTACGGCACGAAAATTAAAAGTATAAACAAGCAATATAATTTGGATTTTGTCTTCCAACGTAAAAAAAAACATAGAAAATGTATCAAGAGAAGATTGACGAATTGTACTGTGGACATTAAAAAAATTACAATTTCTGCGTAAAAATATTGACTTGGAACTAAAATAGTATGCAATGTTAGATAAATAAAAAAATCAATTTTACACTGAATTTTGAACCAAAGAAAAATTAAAACGAGAAATATCTCAGGTGTTAGATAGGTACTTGAACTCATAATACTTTGATACTCATACTTGCTTAAAATCTTACATTCAACTAGAAAAATTATTTATAAAAGAAGCATTTTCCGGTATAACTAAGCACCTTTTTTGCTAACGTATTTTATATTCTGAAATAAAAGTTTAGTAGAGAAACAAATGTGAAGAAACGTAGATATATACATACGTACGTGCATATGCACACTTTAACAAACGCTTTGACTTAGTTCTTTGTTACTGTAATCCAAAAAAAAAATTTTTTACTTCTTGTAAACGTCAGGATACAATAAATAGCATTTACTTAAAACAAAATTTTCAAAAAAAAACTCTTTGTGGATATTATTTTATGTAAAATAAAGGTATGTAAAAGAATAATTATTATGTTTTTCTTTATTTATTTTTTCCTTTCACCTATTTCTTTTTAAACAAATAGACTTTGCGCCGTTAAAGTGTTTGGCGGTAATAAAAAGCTTCCTAGAGTTCTGTTTTTAAATATAGTAACTGGTTGGTTCGAGTTTGTTGTGAGGTAAATTTTGATTTTATTTCTGTCAATATAAGGCCATTTATATAGTATAATATCCAATTTATTAAAAAGATTTGTATTTACCGCAAAATTATCTCGTAATTGCTCCAAATATCTAATATCGTCTTCTTTAGTTTTCAAAACAATTGATTTAATTTTGTTGTTAGTTAGTTGGTGTTCTTTAGTAGTTTTGGCCGATTTTAAGAATGCTGATTTAGAAGTTGTCTCTTGTTTTAAGCAGTGGTGTAAATTTTCATTTGTTTGGTCCATTATAGTTTCTTTTTCACTTGTATTGTAAGGCTGAGTAGGGTGTAAAAATAAAACGTTTTGATTAGATTGTACATTGGTGCTGGTTGGGTATTGTAAATTACATTTTTCATTGATAATAACCCGGCGGTTAACCGTTAGTTCCCATATGTTGTGCAGTTTGAGAATAAGCTGATTAAAATCATTTTTTGAAAGATCTGGGTCGTACAAAAATTTATAATTTGCTTTAAAGGAAGGGTGTATACCTCTTTCAAAGTATCCTATAATTTTATCTAACGGCATTTTAGGATCAATAATGTCGCATAACATGATTGTATCGTAATAATAATCTTTAATACTTTCATTTTGCTGCTGTTGCCTATTCATCAGTTTGATTTCAAATTTTGAAACTTCGAATTTCCCTCCAAATTCAAATAAAAAATCTCGGGAGACTTCCTCCCAATTTTTCTTTAAGTTTTCCGATTGTTTAATATAATTACTATACCAAATGTAGGCAACACCCTCTAATGATGATAAAAAATAGTAAATTTTGTCTTTGCCAGACCAGCGGTTTCTTTCAGAAATTTTATTAAATTCTCTGAGAAATAAAACACAATTATTACTCTTAGGACAAAAAATAGGTGCCTGAAAATATGGAGGTAGCACTGGTGTAATACGGGTATTTAAAGCTTCTTCCAAACTCATTTTTTACTTCTCTTTAAGGGACAAACTTGTATATTATATTTAAAATAAACACTCAACGTGAAAAAATGTATCGTAATATAGTTTTATTTTGAATAAAACCAAAAATTGTACCTATATAAATTACCATTAAAATTTCAGAATACTTTTTGAAGTGGCCGAAAAAATTAAAATTAACTTGCACCACTTATTCTATTATAGACGGAAAGTAAAAATTGCCAACTCTTATTTTATATAATTTAATTAAAATATACTTCATTCCCTCAGATTCTAATCAAAATGTTTATCTATACTTAAAGAAAATTTATGCCTACTCTCACACAATGGACAGAATTTGTTAAAGAATATTTAATTTTTGCACCAAAAAAGTTATAGTTTATTGTGTATGGAGAGTAAAAACGGCGCCTCCACCAAATGTCACAACGGGGGTTGTTGCGACTGAGACTAAGTAATAGTCTCTGGGATCGTGTGGAGGGAATGAAGTTAAAACAGGTTATAAAAAATATAACATTTAATAATTAATCAACAATAATAGCAATAAAATAAAGTTTGGCATTAAACAAATGAAATGAGGCACTTACTTATAAACTTCCCCTACATCTTCTCTATAAGGGCGGCTCTTCTCCCGACCAACGGGCACATGTCTTATCTCGACATCTTAAGAACGACTACCTATCACTCCATTATGCAGTTATCGACGATCGGTGCATTGCTAAGTCAGCATACCTTGACTTACTCAATAAAGTTAAACAAAACCAAGCTGACCTTCAATGTCGTCACCAAGTCCACCGAATAACAGAGAGTCTATTCATCGTTATTGACAAAATAATCTTTATATAAATACAGTGTGATTTTAAAAATAATTAATAAAATAATCCATGATAACATAACTATGACAATATTGGCAAATTTCTTCTATTTCTTTGAAACTTACAATTTCCAAATCCAATGTTTCTAGAGTCGAATTTTCGCGGTGAAAAGCCATCAAAACCATGCCTTTGGTTTTGTTTAGTTTAAGTTAGGCGTTTTCTTTTTTATAGCATGATAAACAAAGACAGAACTAGGATCCGGAGTTGATGGTTTTGATGGTTTTGGACCGCCAAAATTCGACTTAGGTGGGCGAAAGAAAGGATGCCTAATATTTTTTCTAAGAACTGATCTAAGTTAATAATTTGCATATATTGGTTTTGCAGTGTAGCATTGTATTTATTTCATTATTTTTTAAAATTTGCAAATTTTGAGTAATTCTTTCTAGTAGTGTGCGAATGGGAAGAGTAATTCCCCCCCCCCCTCCTTGACTTTGACCTTGTAACGACCTTGAAAAGTTCGTTGCATTAGTGGCTGACATTGAGCGTTCAAGTTGACCTTGAGTGAGTTTTGTCCTTGACCTTGAGCATGACTTTGAAAGTATCGATTTATGTTGACCTTGGGTAATATTTTTGACCTTGACATTGATCTGGTGATGTAATGGTTTTGAATGGTGCTTATATGACATTGAAAGTTTGTATGACTTTGAGATGTTGACCTTGCAGTTTGGTCTTGCTTATTGGCGCTTCCCCCTACTAGTTTACTGTGACTTGACCTTGAAAAGGTGTAATATAAATGCCATTCACAGCCGAAACAATATTAGAATTAAACGAGTATCAGTTACATCAACATAGAAATTTTGTGTTCGTGTGGTGCTCTGAAAGTGTATTTCTAAGGTATTTTAAAAAATTATATTACATTTTTTAAAGATGGCTATTTCAAAAGAGGTTTTAGATAAAATTAATAATTTGCTTGGTAAAGAAGATGTATTTTTGGAACGTAAAAGAATTACTCAGTTAACTGTGGGAAAAAAATATATAATTCAAGCGATGGTTTCAATGGTTACACGTTTTGGAAAAACTATTCTCGTAACTTTGTGTGATAATACTCAAGATGTTAAATTTCAAGTATTTTTGCCCAAACGTGTTGCTGAGACCATATCAGATGATATTGTGGATATTATGAGTAATTCTGGTGGTAAATACACTCTAATTTATTTGGGTCAAGGCACTAATGTTTATGCTGGTAATAATACTAGAACATTAGTAAATTTCGGTTTTTTGGAATAACATTTTTATCTGTAAAGCTACTTTTTAATAAACATACAACGTAATATGTAAATAGCAGAATATGTTTAAAAAATGTAATACTCTTTTAAAACAAATAATCACCTCAGATCACCTACACCAGGGGTGGCCAACTTGGATAGACCCAAGATCTACTGTTCACTCACGACATCCTGTGCGATCTACCAATTACATACTTCTTGAAATCTTAAATGAAACATCATAGTTCAGTACACAACAGTCTGTTCTACGTATTTATATTTTTTGCCTTGCCACGATCGACTGGACTAATAGCCGCGATCGACCAGTCGATCGCGATCGACCGGTTGGCCACCCCTGACCTACACGTTCCTTTATTTCATTAATAGATGGCTGATTATTCATTTGCCAGTGAAAATAGAAATTTATATCTGAACTGGCTGTCGCGTGCATTAAAGAGAATGGCACAAGATATATTGCATTATTCAGCGCATGCTGCATCAGATCCCGACATAGCAGAAAGTCAGTATAGAAGATATATGAAGGATTTTGTCAATTTCACGGCAGAAGCACATCTGTGTGAAAAATATTTGTATGGTTCCATTAGTCTAGAAAATTTTTGTGCTGAAATGGTTGGTGAAGACCTGAAAGCATTCCTTGTTGAGGTGCCAAATTTACCAAAGGAGTTAATAGCGAAATATCAATTGATTCCTGAAGCCGACTCAGACGATGTTAATGCTGGTGATGCTATGATGAATACACAAAAATAGGAAGACCACAACATTTTATACCATTGTACAAAGCAAATTAATATGTATTTTCCAATAAATATATTTTTTTAATTTTTGTGTTCATATTATTTTCTATGGTATAAGATATAAAAATAAAAACACATTACGGTTTAAGTAAAAAATTTATTTTCTGAGCGTATATAAAACTTGGAACTAAATTCAAAATGGTATAATTTACGTTTTCTCATACATGTAGTCCAAAACCATTATTCTTCATCGTCGTTAGCATGACATATTTCCTTCAAATCTTCTTAGTTAGCGTAATCAAGTGTTGTAAAAAAGTCGATTTTTGAATAAATTGTTTAATGTGTTCTTGCTTTTTTAACTTTTTTTATAGTTGAGCCAGATGGTGCATCTAATGCGCTTAACGATTCAAATAAAGGCTGATAGTACAATATTTTCTGAAAAACTTCCATTTTTTCTCTAATTTCCCTATCGTTTTTGTGTATTAATGGTAACAGATCTTTATTAAATATGGAAGCAATTGTCACAGCAATCCTATGAATTTCTTTTTTAACAAATTTTTGCGTAGCGGCATCATCATTATTTGTTGGTGCTTTCAAGTTAGTTAAAGATTTTCCTTCAAGATCATAATTTCCATCGGGTGTAAGTTTAAAGCTTATTCCTGGTGGCCCACGTATTAACCGTCTATTTTCGAACATTTTTTGACGCCCAAATTTATCAATAGTGTTAACGCGACTCATTTTTAAATTGAACTAAGTTGCTTTTGCATACACCACCTGTTTTATACAAAATTTTAAGCAATGTTGTGAAACTTGTTAGACAAGAAGATTTAACACATTATTTTGTGACATTCGCTTGTTAATTTCACATGACTTCTTTTTTCGACAAATTTGACCCTGTAGTTCCTTCTTTCCTTGTCGTCTTTCTCCGCGTTTGTGACAACTTGTTCCCTTTCCCTAAACTAATACACAGTGTGGTATGACCTTGAGCATGACTTTGAAAGTATCGAGTTATGTTGACCTTGGGTGATATTTTTGACCTTGACATTTATCTGGTGATGTAGTGGTTTTGAATGGTATTTGCTTGGTTGACATTGAGCGTTCAAGGTGACCTTGAGTGAGTTTTTGCCCTTGGTCGATCCTGAAGGTTAACCTTGGCCTTGTCTTTGATTATTCTTACTTGGCCTTGCATGTGTCGGGGGTATGTGTGTGGCTTCGACTTGCCAGTCTTTTATATATAAAGCAGGAGAGTTGGTTTTGTTCCATAGTTTGCGACTAAACTGAGTGGCTACGTGTTAAGCAATATTAAAAAATGTCTTTTGTGTGTGATAAGTGTGGAAGTTCATTCACCCGCAGTTACAATTTGATACGACATAAAAAAGAATCTTGTGTTGCAAGATTTGATAATATGGTTGGTGGAAAGCGGTGTAAAATTGATGGTGCTGCATCAACATCTGCTACACATACTTGTGTGACATGTAATGTAACTGTGCCACTAAGTCAGATGCTAGCTCATCAGAGAACACTTGAACACAGAAGTAAATCTTGTGTACCAGTATCTCACGGTGTTGAGCTTATTCACAGTGCGTTTAAAAACAGAATTATATCATACCGTGTAACCAGCGATAACACCCATGTGGACTATACAATATTTTTTAATGAAATTAAGTCAGTGGTGGTTAATTTGATCAGTGACATATTGAGAGCACAAAAATCATTAAAAATAAACATGGTTGTGTTTGGACGATATTTTCTGGCAGCGCAGGATACATTTAGTGAAAAGTGTTTTAATACCGTCAATGAAATAGTGACTCTGGGAAATAATTTGAGCGGTATTTACGAATCTTTTGTGGAGGTCATGAAAGTTCAAACAACCGAATTCCAGGAAAAAGATTCAGGTATGTAAAAGTAAAAATTGGTATAACCGAATTTGACGTTTATTTTTTAAAATACTAAAAAAACTTATTGATATTTTTCAGGATGGTCTTTGGAAAAAATTCTGTATCTGGAGGTCAACATCAACAAGTACTCGCCTCTAGGTGGATCATCATACATTAAGTTGCCGAAATTCATCGAAGCTAAACGAGCGGTCGTCAACGTGATAAACCAGGATGAGTGTTGTTTTGCCTGGGCTATAACATCAGCATTATTTCCAGTAGTCAACATGTCTTCACAGCATACATCTTACCCGCATTTTTCAAGAGTATTAGACTTAACAGGTATAGATTTTCCAGTAAAATTGTGTGATATTACAAAATTTGAAAATTTGAATAATATTTCGGTTAATGTATACGGTTTGGAGACTAGCTTCGAAGACAGTAAATTAAAATACGAGGTTGTTGGCCCTTTGAGATATGCACCGAAAAAGTTGTTAACACATGTAAATTTGCTGCTTTTAACGGAAGATTGTAATATTAAAGAAGATGATAATGAACATGTTTGTGATGCAAGCTGTTCAAAAAATCCTTATTGTTGGAAAGAATTTGTCTCGTCTAGTTTCTAGTTAGATTTCAAAACATCACGATAAATTATACTTTTGTGATGGTTGCTTAACTTATTTTAGATCACCATCAGCTTTAATATTACATCAAAAACATGACTGTAAACACATCTTTACATTAACGCCCTCGACTGACTTAAAAGTAGATAAATTTGGAAAAGGTGTACCGGAAAATATTTTAAAATTCGATGGCATTGAAAAGCAGATGCGGGTTCCATTTGTTGTTTATGCAGATTTTGAATCTGTTTTAAAACCCATTAAAACAGTCGAACCAAACCCACAAAATTCTTACACCGTCAAGAGCTTAAAGCGTGAGCCATACTCTTTTTCCTATTTAATTAAGTGCTCTTTCGATGATTCTATTTCCAAGTTTGAACTATATCGGGGAAATGATGCGGCTAAAGTTTTTGTGGATCGCATTGAAACCGATTTAAGGTTTTTTTATAACACATATTTGAGAGATATTACACCAATCCATCCTTTAACACCTGATGAACAAACATAATTTCAAAATGCCAAAGTTTGTGGAATTTGCGAAGGTCCCTTCGATGAGGCAGATATTAAAGTAAAAGACCACTGCCACATAACGGGAAGGAAAAGACACACACACGCACATTCTATTTGTAATTTAAATTATAAATTACCCAATTTTGTCCCCATCATATTCCATAATTTAAGCGGTTACGATAGCCACATGTTCATTAAAGAATTATGCAGATATGGGGATAAAATTGATGTAATAGCTCAAAGTAAAGAGAAATATATATCATTTACAAAGAGCATTTACATGCACGACTACACTGATAAAAAAACGGGACAAATAAAGAAAAAAAATTTTAAGTTGCGATTTATTCATAGCTTTAAATTTTTATCAACCTCATTGGAAAATTTTTGTAATGGCTTAAGTATTAACGAGTTCAAAGAGACACGAAAACACTTTGTCGATGATGATAAATTTAATTTAATGCGTAGAAAAGGTGTTTTTCCATACAGTTTTGTTGATTCCATCGATAAGATGAATAACCCAAATTTACCAACAAAAAATCAATTTTATGATCACTTACGTGAAGAACACATTAGTGATGAGTATTATGAGAGAGCTAAGGAAGTTTGGCACCTGTTTGGGTGTAAGAATTTGGGGGAGTATTCTGACTTGTATTTAAAGTCGGACGTTTTATTATTAAACGATGTTTGTGAGCAGTTTCGCGACACGTGTTTAAACGTTTACAAACTGGATCCTGCGCAGTATTACACTCTTCCAAGTTTATCATTTGACTGTATGTTACGTATGACTAGGGTAGAATTAGAACTTTTAACAGACCTCGATATAATTCATTTTTTTAAAAAAGGTATTCGGGGTGGTATAAGTCAGTGTACCGAAAGAAAACATATTGCCAATAATTCCTATTTACCAGACTATGACCCTACAAAACCTTCTTCATTTATAACGTATCTCGATGCAACAAATCTGTATGGTCATAGTATGTCCCAAGCATTACCGTTTGGTGGTTTTAAGTGGTTGTCAGAGCGCGAAATTCTCGATTTAAATATGGATATTGGTGATGAGAGTCCGCAAGGATACGTTTTGGAAGTGGACGTGCATTATCCAGTAGAATTACATGATGCTCATTCCGATCTTCCTTTTTTATTAGAAAATATCAAACCACCTACAGAAAAAGCAAAATTATCGAAATTAATTCCGAACTTAAATGATAAAAAAAGATATATTGTTCACTACAGAACGTTAAAACAAGCCATAAACCAGGGACTAATGGTAATGCGGACGCATAGAATTTTAAAATTCGACCAGTCAAAGTGGCTAAAAAAATACATTGATTTTAATACTGAATTAATTTATCAACTACAAAATTTGGTAAAGATCTCTTTAAATTAATCATAAACGCAATTTTTGGAAAAACAATGGAAAATGTGGAACACCGTAAAGACATAAAATTAATAACGCATTGGGAAAATGCTAGAGGGAAAGTTGGGGCACGAGCATTAATTGCACGCCCCAATTTTAATAGTAGATCTATTTTCTCCAAAGATTTTGTTGCCATTCATACGGACAAATTAAAAATTATTTACAACAAACCAATATATATTGGGTTTTCCATATTAGACATTTCAAAAACTGTGATTTATGATTTTCTCTATAATTTCATTAAGGAAAAGTTTGGTACTAATGCTTCTTTACTCTACACCGACACCGATTCGCTTATATTAAAAGTTTTTACAGATGATTTTTATCGCATAATAGCCGAAAATCCGGATAAATTTGATACGTCCAATTACCCCGGACAAACTGACTTTAATATAACTAAAAGCAAATCGGTTTTGGGTAGGATGAAAGATGAATTTCCATGTGATCCGATAATAGGTTTTTATGGTACCGGGGCCAAAGCTTATTATGTAAAGTCTTTAAATAGCGAATTAAAAAAAGCAAAAGGTATAATATTATCGAAAAGGAACTTCATCTAGATGATTATCGAAAAATAGTAGAGCACGGTGGATTAATATTTAGAAAAATGAAAACTTTTCGAAGTGACTTGCACGATGTTTATACAGAAATAATAAATAAAGTTGCCCTAACCCACCACGATGATAAACGTTATGTAATTCCCTCGTCTACAAAAACTCTACCTTGGGGGCATACAGACATAGACTTTTATAGGTCCGATCCTGAGCAGAATTTAAAAAATTTACTACAAGTTATTCAGTCGTTTTTGTAATTATATGCAATTGAACTGGAAAGTCTATATAGGGTTAAAAATTACTCCATAAGTATAGCTTTTATAATTGTTGTTTGAACTGCAAATAAAAAATTATTTTGTAAAGAAGTATAAGGCTGTGATCATAAACGAATTTTTACTAGCACGTAATGCATTAACAAAAAAAACACATTCTTTCAATATTGTACACTGTATATATTCTAAATCTTAACATGTATGTATTCTTTTATACGATCAACCTATCCCCACAAAATTATATCACATTAAAAATTTGTAAAAATTGCTCTAAACTTACAGTGAAAGAATATAACTGTGCTATTATGTCAACAAGAAAACTTAAATTCCATTGCCCTATTTGTGAAAATAATGATAACATTTTCTCACAAGACCTGTTTCCTACACAAGATTTAACATTTGAAAGCCAGAATATAGTTAATGATACACAAGAATATATAAAAAAAACAAAATTTCGAAGACGAAATGAAGAAAGTTTCTGATTACTTGGAAGTTATAAAAAATGATATAACTAACCTTAGAGAGTCGAATATTGATTTGGTTAAATTTCTTTCTTCAGATGATTACATTAAAATAGCTAAATTTCAAAACTTCAAAACAATTCCAGCTCCAACAACATCAAAAAATGTAAAACTATCATTTTCGGAAGTTGTAAAAAATTCTCAACAAAAAGACATAAATAAAACTACCAGCAATAAATCGATAACCAATAATGCCAAAGTCAATGTTAATTTGTCAACTCTTAGTCAAAATATAGGAGAAAATATACAGTGCAATAAAAATCTAAATATAAATAGAATGCCAGGTAAAAGAAAAGAAGAAAAAGTAAACCCATATTTGGTTCAAAAAAGACAAATTGTTTATTGTCTACTAAGAAATTTTGGATATATACGTCTGGTTACTCTAAAACAACAACGGAAGCTGATATTATTAATTATCTGAAACAACAGAAAAACATTGAATACAGTTGCGAAAGAGTTTCAACAAAGAATACATACTCAAATGCGTACAAATTCGGTATACCAATCCTAATGAAGGATGAATTCTTGTGTGAAGATGTTTGGCCAATGGGCATTTACGTTAACCAGTATTTCCCTCCAAAAAAAAATTTTCAAGAAACAAGCAGATCTAATTCTAGTACAAAAAACTAAATAATGACGGTAGTATACTGGTGGCACACGTTAATATACGATCATTAAAATCTTTTTTTGAATTTAAAGAATTTGTTTTAGATATAAATCCTGATATTTTAGCTGTAACTGAATCTTGGTTAAATCATAATGATTCATCTACTCATTTTGAGATTTTTGGCTATAAGTTTTTTAGATTGGATAGGAATACTAAAGGTGGTGGAATTAGCGTTTACGTTAAAAATTATTTACAAGTCAAAGTAATAACTGTTCTTGACACAAGACCTTTGAAAACATTTTGGCTTAATATTCTAATTAATAAAAAAAAGTAGGTTTTGGAATCATTTATAAACCACCAAACATTAGTTTCAATTCATTTCTTATTCTTAACCAGGTAATTCCACAAGTTTACTTATCGGTTGATAGACTGATCATAACAGGTGATTTTAATGTTGATCTGTACAATAAAAATATCAAAATCACAGATTCTGGTATATTCGAAACACAATTAATAAAAAATTCTTCGGGAATTTCTCTAACTGATCATTCAATGGTATTTTGTAAACTGTTATTAGAAAATAAATCTCCTAGTTCATTAAGGTACTACAGAAATTTTAAAAATATTAATTTTGATTTATTTAATGAAGATTTAGCGCAAATTGATTGGAATGCAATTGAAAACATTAATAATTTTGATACTAAAATTGAAATATTTAACAATAATATCCTAAATTTATTTAACAAACATGCACCAGTTCAAATAAATAAAAATAAAAAAACAAATTCATGGATTAATTCAAATATAAAAAATTTTGCAAAATAAAAAAAAAGCCTTCAAAAAATATTGTAAAAATAAATCTGAATCAAATTGGAAAGATTATGTAGAAATAAGAAACTTTCTATCTAAATTTATAAAGAAAGAAAAGCAAGCATTTATAAAGAATAATATAAATCCAAATAATCCGACACTTTCTTGGAAAAACTTGAAAAAATTTAATATTAATGTAAAAGAATCTAAATCAGTAAATGAATATCCTTGTGCACAGGTACTAAATAATCATTTTATAAATTATGTAAAAAATGGATCACCAAATCAAAATTTACTATCTTTTTATTTGAATAATAAGTATTCTAAAATTGATGAAGATGTGTTTCTAAATTTAAAACCAATTACGAATTATGATATTGTTAAAATATTATCAAAACTTAAAACAGAATCATGTGGAACAGATGGTATTACTTTACGCATGTTAAATCTGTGTATAAGTAATAATTTTTTAAATACTATTAAACATATAATAAATTGTTCTATTTTAAATAATTATTTTTCTAATATCTGGAAAACTAGTTTAGTTATACCGATTCCTAAAATTCACAACGCAGAAAATGTAGATGAGCTAAACTTCACCGGCGCGTTATAATTGTATACGTGCTTTCCCCGGTAGGCCTATATGCACGGTCCTTAAAAGGACTATTACGGTTGGTTGCGTTGATTGCGTTCTTGTTGCCTCCTCTCCAGCACGCTTCGTGGTGCTGGACGGTACCTTGGCTGCGGTACCGTAGGAGACTCTATTGCCGGCGGGCGCTCTTCGTCTTCATCAGATGCTATTACTAAAGCAATATCATCTGATGGATTCGCGACACCAACCTGTACGTTCGCCGCACAGTGGAACGAGCCTGTGTTAATCTTTGGACATTTGACAAAATGTGAAAATAAGAATAATGGTTAAGTATTAATAATTATTTAATTTTGAAGTGTATATCTGTATACTTTATTTGTTACTTTTTAAAAATATTTGATGAAAACATGTTTTCAGGGGTATGAAAGTTAGGTGTTTTGGAATTGTCTAAAATTGTGAAATTTTTTTAATAAGTTTTAGGCCGTTTATATTATTATATATATTTTAATTTACTTTTAATTACATAGACTGATTGACGTTTTCTCTATGACATAAATGTCAAATAATTAAATTTATATTGGAAGCAAGTATTTATTCCTAATTATCTTACTTTATCCAAAGCATTCCAAAAAACAATGTCTGTGCATAATAGACCAATATGTCCACATATTAAATGTATAATAAAATGTTGTCCCAGTCTGTCCCCCTAAAGGAAAATAATCAGAAATTATTTAAAATACAATATTTTTAATCGTAAGCCAATACTTGTTTCTAATTATATTAATTTATCCAAAATCTGGCAAAAAGGTCAACATTGCAGGGGATAAAGAAACATGCCCACGTACTAAATTCGCCATAAAATGCTGCCCCAACCTGCCCCCCTAAAAGAAAATAATTAGAAATTATTGAAATATATGATTTTGTTCGTGTTCCTAATTATTTTAATTTATTCAAAGTCTAACAAAAAATCTAACAACTAAGTGTTGGAAATTAGTTTAATATGATTTTTTATGGTGGGTGAATATTTATTTATAATTACCCTAATTTATTGAAAGTATTCCAGAGAAATTGATTTGTTCTCCTTACAAAATGCTTATGTTTCCATGACCTTTTTTATTTGCGAATATGATATAATTAATTTGTATAAAAAATATTTTATTAATTATACTTGATTTAAAATCAGATATAAGGTATACAGTGTGTTCACTTAAGTATGCAACATATGGGATAATAAATAATAACAATTACTAAGATTTTGCCCTTTGAATTATAGTTTTTTTAATTTGCCAATTTTTACTGATGTTTTACCTTGACAAGAATTTTTTTTAGAAATTTTAAAGTTGTGTTTAATATCATTGCGACAAACATGAAGTTTGGGATTTCCTAAAATATTACAAATCTAAATTAATTTTTACAATATACTGGAATGTGAACAAAATTGTGCCAGATTGATTTGATTTTGATTAAATTATAAACGTGTTTAGGTTAAATGAAAAAAAAAAAACAAATTATTAACATTTTCCAAAAAAAAATGCTTAGAAGGCCATGCTTTGGTATTCGAACATAACTTTTAATTCCACACAACTTTTCTTAATAACATTTTGCTGAACTTTTTGAAATAAGGGTACTTTACTCTTGTGCAATTTTTATATTTTATGACTACCCTGTATACCTTTTGACTTGGAACCATTCTGAGTGCACCTAAAATGGATATCGAACATGAATCAACTTTCGACAATAATTGTATTTTGGTCGAGCAATAATTAATAAAAAAAAATTCCCATATGCACACTTAAGTGACCACACTGTATAAGATATTTTTTTGTAAAACAAAATAATAGGCTGGCTGGAGTACAAAATTACCCCAGTTACTGCTTTACGAGGCACACATTTACTCAGTATTAAGAAGGTTAAAGAAAATTGCATTAAGTTCAATTGATACCACACAAGCCATATTTTCTATAAAAATATAATTTGACCACACTGGCAAAAAAATATTTTTTTAAAACTCTAAACCCAATTACCATTCATTTGATACCCCACAAGCCATATGTTGACATACATTTTAATTTTTCAAAACTACCCCCACCATTTTTCTCGGCTTCTATGGGTTTGGTTAAAACCATTTTAAAACGGGACCAACTAGAGCCCAAACCAAGCCTGAGTACCAAATTTCATTAAAATCGGTCAAATAGTTTTTGAGTTATGAGCGATGTCCAACCGTTCACATAAGCTCGTTCCACTGTGCGCCGGCGTAAGAGTTACACAACCATTGCACTTTTTGTTTTTAAATGCGTATTGTTGGCAGTCTGGGCATTCTTCGTACCCATTAACCGAAAACGGTTTCACGACGGCTCTTGACTGTTCCATTGCTATCGAATAAATGATGCTCCTCTCGAAGCGAGCGAGACGCGTTTCCTTTAATTTGTTATAAACATTTTTAAACAAAAAAAACGTGATTTTTTAGTTTTTTGCTTATAAAATGGAAAGTAGTGAAGCAATATTAATAGTGTAAATGGGCGATTTGTAGAGAATAAAAATACGAACAAAATGAGAGGTCGAACGCCCCGATAGGATAAGTAGCAACGGAGAAAATCCGGAAAAACCGAAAAATTAATAGTTCTTTTTTTAATTCATAAATCACCCATTTTTAAACGTAGAGGGCTCAAACATTGGGAAAAAGTAGCAGTCTATAGCTACTTTATGTGTGCAAAACCCCGACGCTGTCCGACGATTAGTTTTGCCACAATCGTCATTTTTAATTTTTCAGCACACTATTTTGCAACAGGTTGGATGCTCTATGGATCGTTCGATTTTAATTATTGAAACGGATTTGAAAAGTAAAAGTTTAATTGAACAATATGTATATTTTAATTTTCCCATAAAATGCTACGAAACCGGTTGAAAATGCACGTGAAGATGCGTGAAAATGACCGAACGCGCGAATTTCAAATTTAAAAAATGTCAAAAATAGAAGTTCACTAGAAGTTTAGAGGAAATTTAAAAAAACATGAATACTACATAATTCTGTCTTCATGTATCCCGAACACAAAATAAATAGGTAATCATATTTTATACAGGGTGTTGAATTTTGATGTGTGAAATTCTCTTATGGGCCAAACAATAGAGCGATTTGCCATGACATTAATCTTATTACAAAACCGCCTGTGCCATCATCTGAAAGACGATCCGTAGATGATTCCTGTTATATTTCCAACTCTGAAATTTTTTCCTTTAATTTGTTATAAACATTTTTAAACAAAAAAAAACAAAAAAAACGTGATTTTTTTAGTTTTTTGCTTATAAAATGGAAAGTAGTGAAGCAATATTAATAGTGTAAATAGACGATTTGTAGAGAATAAAAATACGAACAAAATGAGAGGTCGAACGCCCCGATAGGATAAGTAGCAACGGAGAAAATCAGGAAAAACCGAAAAATTAATAGTATTTTTTTTAAATTCATAAACCACCCATTTTTAAACGTAGAGGACTCAAACGTTGGGAAAAAGTAGCAGTTTATAGCTACTTTATGTGTGCAAAACCCCGACGCTGTCCCACGATTAGTTTTTCAGCACACCATTTTGCAACAGGTCTGGATGCTCTATGGATCGTTCGATTTTAATTATTGAAACGGATTTGAAAAGTAAAAGTTTAATTGAACAATATGTATATTTTAATTTTTCCATAAAATGCTACGAAACCGGTTGAAAATGCACGTAAAGATGCGTGAAAATGGCCGAGCGCGCGAATTTCAAATTTAAAAAATGTCAAAAATAGAAGTTCACTAGAAGCTTAGAGGAAATTAAAAAAAACATGGATACTACATAATTCTGTCTTTATTGTGGACACGAACAAATATAATATGTTTAAAATTATGGGATCATGTAATTAATGTATCATCTAAATAAAAATAGCGACTAAACGATGGTATAGTTAAAGTTGTTTCGGGCCATCTTGCTCTAACTTTCCAATGTTATCTCCATGCGCTTTACTCAGCTCACTATCTATGTATTGATTCATTTGTCGTATAATTTCATTTATTCTAGAATGGATGTGTCCTTCAAGATATTTTTTTGCAGTATCAATAATAATAAATGAAGACTCTTTCACAGCTTTGTGCGTCTCTTGAACACATTGAGCAAGGTGCACATCAACATAATTTCGTGTAAGCCCGTCTTCTCCTTCTAATGGTTCTCCTAAATTACATAATCTTTTTCGATTAATATCATAATTTCCGTCCGGTGTAAGCTTAAACCCTATTCCTGAAGGACCGCGACGGATAGACTTGGTGTCATTAAATTTTCTTTTGCGGCCAAACTTATCAATAGTGTTTACATTCGACATTGTGAATATAGACTGACAAAATCATCAACTCCGGTTTTAATATATACAAATTTCTTTCGTAAATGTGTGTAAGTAAAGTATTACATACAGAATTTTTTAATAAAATACCATGTTTGCACAAACACGAACTTGACAAAAAAAATTTAAATGATAATGTATATCATTGCAAATGTAGTTCTGACTTGTATGGTTTTAAGATAGTTTCCCTAAAATATAAAATTTCTTAAAAATAAGGATGGGTGCCCCTCCTCGCACTCATCTGTGTTTAGCAACCATTGAAATCTAAACTCCTATTACTAATTTTTAAGAATGGCTCATCCTATTCGCATACACATACTTTCTGTGTCTAGTTACATGGATAAAATAAAAACAAACAATTTCATTTTTTTATTTTATTATGGGCCCCCAAATTTTGCTTAATAGATCTAAATTGTAATACATAAAACAAAAAACTTAAAACTAATAGATAGATCTGTTTGTAACTGAACCATTTAAAACATTTTATGTAAAATAGGAGTAGTGAATTATTAATGCATACACTTTAGTGTCTTTTGGAAATTTATTGTTACGTGTTTCAAACTCTATTTTCACATCAACCGTAGAGGACTTCACTGCTTCTGGCTGATGAGTACAGTCAATTACAAAAATTGGGTTTTCCAAATATTCAGACAAATCCATCATGGGGTCGTTTATTTCCCGTCCGTAATAACTGCTTTGAAAATTTTCATAATTATAATATGCCGCGTCATACAGCTTTTTAGAAAAATCAAAATTCCATTTTTCATATGGAAATACCGTAGACTTTAGAAAAAGTCTAATGTCACTTATGTTGGCATTAGTAAACTTGGTGGCATCCTTTTCCCGCTTATCATAATTACTGTTACTCTGGAAACCGATAATGACATAACGAGGTTTTTCCAAGCTAGTGCTAGTTCTCAAAGCCCACACATCTGAGGAAGTTTCTCGCAGAGCAGGTAGTTCATAAAGGTCCCAATTCCGATAAGCCATTTGAATATTTGCGTTATTTCCACTTTTATTAATACGAGACATAATTTTTAACTTTTGGCGATCATCAGGAATAATATGCCGTATTTTCCATTCGATCTTATTTATATTTATGTCTGCATCTGTTTCACCAATATACGAATTTCTAAATGTACGGGCAATGATTAAAATCAGCTCCTGTTTAACATTGAAAATACCCTTGTTATAATCTTCGGCAAATCCCATTAAATATTTTAGTGGTAATTTTCCTGAAAACGTGTGACTTGTGGGATCTAGGATATCTTGCGTTTCTTCGTTTAGACCCCAACCACATGTTAAGAGAGCCTTTGAATGTGAATAGCCAAATGAAGTCATTGTTTTTAAAGCTGTAGTAATACCTGGTTTTCGGACAACTGCCACATGTTCACCACCCATCTCGTATCTGATTTCATCAAATAGAAACGCGAGAGCATTATTGGAGAGTTTACACTTTTCAGTAATATCTTTAGGTGTAAAACTTCCTTCAATGTAAATGTAACTGTCACATATGTCTAAAATTATGTCTTGAAATTGAACGGAGACACGGATTTCGTCTGAATTTTTAAAGGTTGGAGAGCCGTACGGCTTATAGGTGTGTTCTTGCAAACTTACGATAGAGTTGTCCAGAATAGGTTCAGTAAAAACCTCGATTTTATCACTGGTAGTCATCATGGTTTATGCTTTCTAATTTTTAGCCCAATGGATTTTAAAAACTCTAAATCCCTTGTAGAGAGATGTTGTTGGCGATGATGTGTTTCCGATCGGAGGTGCGGAGAACGAATGACGTGTCTTTGGGTAACTGGTTTATTTTTATGTTCTTTTACAGATTGATGCATCGAAGAAAGCATATTTAAGTGGCGATTAAAACGAAAACCCATAATTAGGCTATTTTCTTCAATTCAAGTTTGATGATGATTTTCTCTCCTCTAAAGTCAATCAAGTCACCGTTGTCGTCCAAGATGCGTAGAGTGATGTTGTCTATGAACTGACGACCGCTAGGCTGTATCGGCATATAAATAATATTTTGTGGTTCTTTCGATAATTTATATCCTGGTTCAACATCTATATCAAATTCAAATAATATATGACATTCTTGTGAGTTTAGGTATGCTCCAGATGTAATATTACAATCGATTCTCACAATGCGCACATTCATAATATTAACTAAAAATTTGGATTCATGCTTCTGGCCACTTTTCAGTACGACACTTCCAATGCTATTTTCTCTAGTAAAGTCAATAATTAATTTGGATTTTATTTCACACTTCATTGTACTATTATTAGCAGTCAGTGAAAACATATTTTCGTCCACATTCTTTAAAGTTTTTTTTAAAGAAGCAATCATCGCCTTTTCAATGTCGCCAATTTCGTATGCTCCTGGAGGGATTCTTGTTACATTATAAATTGTTTTATCATTTATCTTGTAAGCAAAACAATTGTTAGTTTCGGTAATGTTAAAAATAGAATTATAAGTATAGAATCCCACAAGCGCCAACCCATATTGGTTTGACTGATTCAATTCAATAGGTGGATAGAAGTCGGAGCTTAAGACGCTGGATCGCCCTGTTAGTGTGAATGTGTACGACATGACTGACGACAGTGTATACTTGCTGGTATTCTTATGGCTTTTTACCGCAATTTAAACAATCAAAACTTAAAAATCTTTTAACGCGTTGTAACGAGTTTGTACTGTTTTCAGCATGAATATTTATATCACTTATTTTACAGTAACAACAAAAGAGTCTTCTAGCTGCTGGCCCATCGGCATCATCTTCACCCAAATTATTGCTAATATGGTGTTCGGTACAATACTGGTACTTCAATATATCAATGTCGTTTTTGAGGTGTTCTGGCAACTTTTCCCACACAATTGCGATATCATTCGGTGCACAAGCAATCATTACTTCTTTAGGCATGATTTGTAACTCTTCCCTAGTCATTTTTAGTAATCCACCACGATCGGAGAATGCTTTAAGAGATAAGTGCATCTTTTTATAATTGTCACGATCCATCTGTGGGGTCATTTCTATTTAGTTTAATGCGTAGAGAGAAACTTCAATCACAAATGCCCACACCACACTGTTCCAAATTTCTGTTGACGGTCGTATGTATAGTAAATATTCCGTGCTGCCTCAGAACCAGTTTTTAAATATTGTATTAATTCCAAAGGTGGGGTTAAATCGCCGAAGCTATCGTAGTAAGTTACATCTGAATTAGCCTTTTTATATGCTACCCACTGGGTAGCATATAAAAAGGCTAATTCAGATGTAACTTACTACGATAGCTTCGGCGATTTAACCCCACCTTTGGAATTAATACAATATTTATATATATATATATATATATATATATATATATATATATATATATATATATATATATATATATATATATATATATATATATATATATATATATATATATTAATTTAAGGGAATAGGGACTCACTGGGTAGTACCCAGTGAGTCCCTATTCCCTTTATACTATCCAAATTAATTATTGCTGCTTCGTGTTGTCGCGGACCGCGTGCTGACAGAGCATCTCTCATAAATACGCCTCTGAAATATGGAATTTCCATTAGCAAAGCATACTTTTCCAGATCAGTATTGGATAGAGGTCGTTTGGGTAGCAAATTAATTAGTTTTTTTTTATTGTTGCTCATAAATAATCCTAAACCCGATCTATATGGTTTTAGGAACAAACCATTTCCTTTCCAATTTAAACTTAATGACCCACCTGTTTTCTGTACATTTGCGTTTTTTACTGTTTTTATAGCTCGCACTATTCCAGCTGCCCCACCTGCTAGAGACCCTAATGCTGACAAACCTGCAAATATCGGTATTAAAGGCAGCAACCCACCCACTTTGGGTATAGGTATTATTCTAGGCATACGAATTTTTCGTTTTCCACCCACATTTTTCACTGATTTTCGAGCGGCCGCCAATGCCACTTTAGAAGCTTTAATAAAATTTTTTTTAATACATTTTTTACCTCCAGCTTTTAATAGTTCTGCACGAATGGGTACTCTAATAGATGATCCAAAGAAACTTTTTTTACACGTTTATTGGGTTTCGGTCTAGCTTTCCTTGGTTTTCCTCTGACTGTTTTCTTTTTTATTGAAACACGTGATACGCCCATCCCAAATCGCTGTTTCGTTTTCATTATATTAGTTACTAACCAAGTAGCAGCTTTTTCACTTAAACTTGCTTCTTTCGATTTAACTCTTTCCCAAGCACGTTGTTCAAGTTCGTTATCGGCTTGATGTAGCGCACTTAAGTTCTTGTTATTTAGATACGACAAATCGTGTTTCTTGCAGGCTGCGTCTAAAGAATTAATTCCTTGATCGCCCCTTGCTACACGTTTTAAAATTTTTGTACCTGGTCCACAAAACTGGTAGCCGGGTATATGAAACTCGAAAGGAAGCTTATTCATAATCGAATTCACTAAGCCGCTTCCAGTCTTCTTCAAAATACGGGACCGTCCACTTCGTTTGGTGGGTGACATTTAACTGAGAAGTAACACCAACAATCAATTATAAAATCAATTACAAACTTCTATTGTATGTAAAATGCGAATTGTTAAGCTTAAAGAAAAACTTGATATCGACAACTTGGATGAAAAAGTTGGATCCGGACATGCGCAACATGTCATAAGACGACATGGTCCTTTACTACCATTATCAATTCGTGGACTAGTAATAGGACCATCAAATTGTGGAAAAACAAATGTTATGATTTCTCTGCTTACTCATCCTTTAGGACTGCGTTTTGAAAATGTTTACATATATTCCAAATCATTGTATCAGCCAAAATATGAATATTTAAGGAACATTTTGTCACCGATTAAAGGGTTAGGCTACTATACTTTTAGCGATGCATCAAACATTGTAGAACCTTCAGATGCCAAACCAAATTCAGTTTTTATTTTTGATGATGTTATGTGTGAAAAGCAGGATGTGATACGTTCATATTTTAGCATGGGACGTCATAAAAACATCGATCCTTTTTATTTAGCGCAAACGTATTCTAGAGTTCCGAAGCAACTAGTACGTGATAACGCTAATTTAATTATTATGTTTAAACAGGATGAGATGGATTTACGCCACATATATTCTGATCATGTTTCACCAGATGTTTCATTTCAGAAATTTCAAGAAATGTGTTCCAAATGCTGGGACAACAAATATGGGTTTTTAGTCATTGACAAAGATAGTGACCTAAATGCTGGAAGATATAGTAAAGGATTTGATAGCTATATATTTCTGTAATGACACCGGAAACACCTCATTTCGTTTTTGGACGATACCCCGTTAACATCATGGATACAAACATTGATTTAAAACGGAAACTGTTGGAAGCTACAGATGCTGTAAGAAAAAAAATTAGACAGATAAAAGCAAACCAAGCCCAAAATAAATTTGAATTAGAGAAATTTTACGAGCCGGTTACAAAACCTCTGACATCTATATCGAAAGTGGTAAAGCAAAAAGCATCCAATGTAAAACAAGAACCTGAAATAAAATCGCTGCCTTTTATTAGCACCAAATTAAAAGAACCATCAGAAACGTTCGATTTCGATTCTCCACAGAGTTATTTTCATACATCTACACCTGAAACGCAAAGAGATAAAATCACAAGAAAAACTAATGGACACATCAGATACTGAAAGAGAGGAACCAATATATGAAACACCATCTTCATCAAGAAAATCGATTAAGCAATTGGACTATATAACACCCCATTCAGCTACGACAAAATTTCATCAATCGCTGGATAAATCATCACACAAAAAATCTCTTCGTATTTAGGCGGACTGAAACGGTATCCATCTCAGTATGATACCATTTATGGGGTACGTTTTGGTTCCAAATCGGATAAGAAAAAGATGTTTGTTGGCAATCCAGAAGTACGTTTTCACGAAGGAAAAGTAGCAATATTTAAAAATGATGGCAGTGTCGCCATATTTCAGGGCACAAAGGATCTTTAAGACTTACTTTTTCTAAAGAATCCACCAGTAATAAATAATGAGGAAAGGATAAGCCCAAAAATACTTCAAGATTAAAAAGACATTTTAGAGATAACAAATGCTGCCCATAAACACTATAATAAAAATCAAGAATTAACAGAGACCCGATGGCCAAAATATGTTCGTATAATAAAACCGTTAATAACAGGAACTAAATTGGGGGGTGCTATTCGAAAAAATGCAGGTAACAAATTATCTGCAAATAAACACGTCTCTTCCTGTACCACCTATGTTTACTGGAACAAACCAAAGGAATTAGTAGATAGATTAAAATTATTATGGAGTTCTAAGATTGCTGGTCACACCGGACACGATAATGAAATTATATCCATTATAGAAGAACTTCGAGAAGAAGGTATCATTTATTAAGTAATACAATCGTATCTTTTGATCAGTGTTGGCTGAGACATGGAGCCTAGCAATGAAAAGCTCAAAATAGTTAAAGAACTTCATAAGAATGCAAGAAAAAATTTTCCTAGAAGACGTACCATAATTAAGGGATACAGAGATTTGTGGCAAATAGATTTGGCAGAAATGCAACAATATGCTAATGAAAACGGTGGATTTAGTTATATTATTGTATGCATAAATTGCTATTCAAAATACGTGTACACTAGACCAATTAGAAACAAAAGAGGAGTAGAAGTTAGTAATGCGATGGATGATATTATTAAAGAAGCAGCTTACACACCAATAAATTTGCAAAGTGACCAAGGAAAGGAATTTTATAATAAAAATTTTCATAGTCTTATGAAAGAACACAACATTAATCATTATTCCACGTATAGCACCAAAAAGGCGGCTATTGTTGAGCGAGTTATAAGAACACTTAAAAATCTTTTATATAAACAGTTTTCGGCCAGAGGGGCCTACAAATGGTTACAGCTTCTACCATCAATAACGAAAATTTATAATAACACCAAACATCGCACCACTGGAAAGAAACCAATAGATGTTAAACCATACACGAATATTGAAGCATATAATCATATTAAAGTTGTACCAAGAAAGTTTAAATTTCGTTTGGGTGACGTGGTGCGTATAAGCAAATATCGTCGGTGAAAAGTGTTAACCTGCTAACTCCATTTTAACCAATTTTACAGGAGAGCATTAAAACCGCCTAGATAAATTAATATACTTGTTATAAATGAAAATTTTGCGTTATATTATTGATAGGCAATAATCACACTTACTGAAAAATGAAAAAAGTCCTTTTTACATTATTTTACTTTTATTAGGCAAATCTTGGAGATAGCAGGTCTTCATGTTTAGAAAGTAACAAATGTATACGTATTTTACGGAGTTAGCCGTTTTTCATTATGATAAATAACAAAAGTTCTTGCATGTTTTTTCAGTCTATTTATTTAATATATTATATATATATATATATATATATATATATATATATATATATATATATATATATATATATATATATATATATATATATATATATGTATATATATAATGTAAATGCAAAGATTAACGCTAGTGCAGCAAGAAGGCCATAAAATGAAACATAAAAACAATGAAGATTATTTTCTTTGATTCTGGTCTGGGTGACCTCCTGCTATCGCGATTTCTGGGCCCTTACCTTTCATCTAGGCAGGCTTACACCCAGGGTGGCTGAAGAACAGACCACATTTTGACCAGAATCAAAGAGAGACTTTATATCCAAAACGTTCGGAAAGGATGGGTATGATGTAGTGGCTCGCGCCAACTAGTTCACCCAGTGTTGCTCCAAAAATGTTTGGCTGCTATAATATGAGCACATGTGCTAATATTTTGGACCCGAATTTCGGCTTGTTACTTTGACAATGTTCAAAGCTACAATTAATATCTTGATGACCAACCTCAACAAAGTTGTAAGTTTCTTTAAACTCTTGTATTGTAACACACTCCCATTTAATTATTAATTGTAGATTCCCTGATGATGAAAATAAAGATTGCCGAAAGCTCGGACTAACCTTTAAAGAGTACACTTTCATTTGCTGCATACCCCAATATTTACTAGTTTACTCTATATATATATATATATATATATATATATATATATATATATATATATATATATATATATAATGTATTATAGGAATATTTCCTTGGAATTTATAGATCCGGAATAATCACAATTTTTTTATATTTTGTTTTTGTTTTTATTAACGTGTCGGTCAATTCTTGCGACCTTCTTCAGAATAAAGTGCTGAAAAACCGCTCTAATTAGTAATCTTAGTCATAATGAACACAAAATTAACATACCTGTGAACGAAAATGTTTTGGGGAATGCATCCTCCTAATTAAGATTTAAATCTTATTACGTAAAAAAATGACGATTTCTTATTTTTGTTTGAATTAAATTATATGCTGCTAACTCCATACAGTTAATAGAAAATCCATAAAATGTCATAAAAAAAGCTGCTAACCCCCTTTCGATAAGTAGTAACCCTGTTCCAACATAATAAGTAATTTTCAATAAATAATCGACATTTTTCTTAATATTATTTTAAAAAACTATAGTTTACCATTAGTTATCAATAGAATATCAGTACACTATAAAAAAAACAATAAAATTGCAAAAAACACAGGAGTAAACAAAACTATGTGCCTGTGTAGACATGAACGCAACGGAAATACCGGAGATAGCAGCATTTCGTAGGTTACATTTGAATTGCGTGGAGATAGCAGGTTTTATTGACACGAAATATCCATTTATTTATAATTTAAAATGATAAGGCCGTTTGTGTTACTAATGGAATAGTTTGTTTTCTTTCTAATAATGCCAAAAACCCATTTTGACCTATAAGTGGAGTTAGCAGGTTAACACTTTTCACCGACGATATAAGAGCATATTTGATAAGGGCTACACCCCATCATGGTCGACAGAACTGTTTAAAATAGTAAAAGTTAATTTTACAAATCCACCCACCTATCTGTTAGAATCTATGGATGGCCAACCAATTAAGGGGTGTTTTTATGAGGCACAATTACAAAAGACGCAAAGTCCTGGTGTTTATTTGGTAGAAAAAGTTCTTCGTCAACGCAAAAAGGATAATAAAGCGCAATTATATGTAAAATGGTTAGGTTTTCCAAATCAGTTTAATTCTTGGATAGATAAGTCAGATAATGTTTAAATAATATATTTATATTTGTTTTATTTTATAAGGTATGTCACAAAAAATAAATGCATATTAAGATATAAATGTTTTACTTAGTACCTACATATAACTTAGGGGCTATAGCCAAATTGTCTCAATTCACGTTTTCGTTAACATATGGCCCGGAGACCAAACTTCAAGGTCAACATCTCAAAGTCATACAAACTTTCAATGTCATATAAGCACCATTCAAAATCAATGTCAAGGTCAAAAATATTACCCAAGGGCAACATAACTCGATACTTTCAAAGTAATGCTCAAGGTCATACCAATGTCAAGGGCAAAAACTCACTCAAGGTCACCTTGAACGCTCAATGTCAGTCACTAATACAACGAACTTTTCAAGGTCGTTACAAGGTCAAAGTCAAGGAGTGGGGGGGGGGGGGGTAATTACTCTTCCCATTCGCACACTACTGTTTCTAAATCATTATTGTCTAGGTTGCCGGTTATAAACTTGATGCCACTTCCGAGGAAGTTTAATAACCCTCGTTTATTGCGACTCAGTCTACTGATTTCGCAAAAATTTAATTTTGCATAATTATCATATGTTTTACTTAATTAAATTTAATAAATTCAATTAAAGTATTGTTTTGTTTTCTTACCATATGATTTGTAATTTTAACATTTCCGAGTAGTTGGGATAACGTTAACCTAATTATAGAAATATTAAAGTGGATGTATGTTGTATGATAATGGCTTAGAACTAATGAAGTAGAGATTTCTTCTGAATAATAACCATTGTTAGGTAACTTGTGTGCCAGAAGGGCCTGGTTCAGCGGGGTCCGCAGGGCCAGTATCAGGAGGCTGAAAAGAAATAGGGTTTTCCCTAAGTCTCTTGATTTTTCTCATATGGATAATAATAGGTTTTTGCTTAGAAATGCCTGTTATTTTATTTTTATTGGTACTTTATACCTTTGTAGGTATAAGCTGGGGGTTCATTTTATTTCTAAGTGTATTTTTTCAGGAGTAGTATAATGTACTTCTACGCAAAATAATTGGCAAAATTCTGAGGTTGTTTTGAAACTCTTTTCCTTGGTCTACGACTATTCTCTGAGGGGTTTATGATGTGAGAAATAATGTCTCAGTTTGCTTAAGACAGTGACTGCATTTTTATCAGATACGAAGTACGCTTGGGCATATTTCGAGAATGACTCTATAATTGTTAAAAAGTGGCACTTAGAAAAATGAAAGATGTCTAGGTGAAGTGTTTTAAAGGGTTTTTCTGAGAGTAGCGATCCTTCATATGCAATTTTATAGGGGTGTCTTTCATATTTATTTTGTAGACATATTGCACATGTGTTTATTATGTTTGTGATAGAATCTCTTAATTTTGGCCAATAACATTTTTGTTTTAGATGATTATAAGTTTCAGTTATGCCATTATGGATACTTTGGTGATAGTTTGTAATTATTTCTTTTTGTTGCGTTACGTCTGTTATGTCAGTTAAGTATATAGGTACTTGGAAAATTTAATTTTGCTGAGGGATTGAGATTTGCACTTATTATTTTTTGGAATTCTAATTTTAGCTCTATATTCGCGATGTAAATTGTGAATAGAACGTCAGGCTTTATGATTGCCTTTAAGATTTTTAATATATGTTCTTGTCGGTCTGTTTTAACTATTTTGACGTAATGATAATTTTTCTTAAAGGGTTTCGAAAAACTATGTTTGTATTGACTGCCGTAATCAGTTACGAGGCGGTTAGTTTGCATAATTTACTGGCAGTTCTGAGATGGGTAGGGTTTTGCCTTGTGGATCATTGTTTGAATGAACAGTGACGTCAGAGTTGTTATCGTTCTCGTCGTGATTGATAGTAAGGGCATTAGTTTGGGTAATGATGAGGTCGTTATACCTTTCGTTAAGGGCAAAGTCTGCCAAGTCAAAGTCAGCAAGGTTAGCGACCGAGTTGTCAGCATTGGGTACATTAGATCGTGCTTCGTTGGTTTCGTGCACATTAAGTTCTATGCGTGACAGGGCATCAGCGACAAAGTTTTCTTTGCCTTTAGTATATTTGATTTCATAATTAAATTCTTCGAGTTTTAGTCGCCAACGGATAAGACGAGAATTTGGTTCTTTGATTTTGGACAGCCAAACTAGGGGGTTATGATCGGTTTCTATAATAAATTTTTGACCGTATAGATAGGGGCGAAAATGTTTTGTAGAATCGACTATAGCAAGAAGTTCTTTTTCTATGGTCGAGTAGTTCTTCTCAGCTGTAATGGTGACCAGTATGATGGGTTGCCTATGCTGCACAGCAGACACTCCCAGCCGACGGGACCACCCGGAAAGTTCCGAGCTAAGGGTACAAAGACCAGGACGGGGCCAAGAGTAGAACAGTCTACGTATCACCTCGCCTAGCATAAGTCGTACCGTAAACATCATCTCTTAACGTTAATAACCGCCATTGTTAAATATCTTGTACCTAAACTAACGTGTTACCTAAGATTATGAAGTATAGTAATAAAGAAGTATTTCAAACGATGTATTCTCTTTTCTTCGCCAAACAAACATCACAACTGGCGACGAGGTCGTGAAAACTTAATTCGCGCGGGGAACTTAGAAAATTTAGCACGCGGTAGTAAAAAAAATGGCGTCAGTAAAATTCGCCGCATTCAACGGAAGTGAAGATGACTGGGTTATATATTTGGAAAAATTAGAAATGTCCTTTGTCGTGAACAATATAACCAGTGAAACCGCGAAAGTGGCTAATTTATTGAATTTGGTAGGGACGGAAACCTACAAAATTTTAAGAAATCTATGTCACCCAACAATTCCAAAAGGAAAAACATTTTCTGAGCTAACAAAATTGTCAAAAGAACATTTTTGTTCACAAATAAACGTTTGGCGTGAAAGAAGAATTTTTTACGGTGCAAGGCAACAAGATGGCAGACTTCCATGCAAGGATCTGTTCACTCTCAATAAATTGTAAATTTAACGAGAATCTAACATGGGTGATTCGCGTGGGGTAAGAAAAGAACCAATAATGGACACATTATACGAGGAAGACCCATCCAAGATGACCATGGAAAAGTTGAAGAAATTGGCAGTCCAAAGGGAGGACATGTTGGCAAGCAGTTCAATGGGCGGAGCCAATGATATGAACTACGTCAGCAACAACGCCATGATGGATCGAAGACATGCGCAGGCGATGGAAAGACGACCGTTGGCAAGACTGAAGACGCACGTGGGAGAATCGTCCCATCACCAGAGAAATAGATATGGTGGCAACAATGGTTTTAGAGGAACGTCATTCAGAAATGTTGGTAACAGTGATCGACGTCAGCTGTCATATGGGAATGACACTATAAAATAATGTAGACATTGTGGAAGCAGTCATGTGTCAGAATGTAAATATAAGAATTACGATTGTTCAAAATGTAACAAAAAAGGTCATTTAGCCAAAATATGTGGTCGAAATAAAAAAATAAATTTCATGTATGAGGAAGAAAGGTACGTAGACGACAATTTTAATGTAAATGTTGAGTCCAAGGGGGAAAGAGTGGAAAATTTTAAAAATAGTATAACTTTGCTTTCAATAGATAAGACTGAAAAAAACTGTGATATTAGGTTAGATGTTCAAATAAACCATATACGTATTACTACTATCAAAGAAATAGCTATTATTTTCTTTGCTACTATATAGCGAACGACGAAAAAATGTTGAAGCAAAGACGTAGCCTTTGGAAACCATGTCTAAAAAGTCACGTGATGTCCTGAACATCCCTCATAAATAACCACGTGATTAGCTCCGCTAAACAAAACTCGAACGATGACATCATGGCCGCTCGCACCTGTCACATTCAAATTTGAATCCGACAAGCTTTCGATTTCGCCGTAACGTTATTTTGTGAATAATTTTTAATTTAATTTATAATAAAATATCAGAAAAACCAGTAAGTATAAATTATTATATACTTTAAAGTACAATATCGAAACAGAGTTAATGATATTTTAGATAGAAAATGAGATCTTGTTTCGCATGTCGACGGTCAGTTGAGTGATTTTGCATAGGTAGGTAATTAATTATTTAAGATTTTGATTCTAATTATAATGTATTATATATAAATTAATGATTACAATAAATTATTATACTTACGTATTTTGAGTTTTAATTCGAACTTAAATAGTGTTTTTTTTTTCAGATTTCCAAACGATGCCTCGCTGTATTTACATAATGTTCTTACCTGTTTTGCCCCAAAATCTCAAATTAAAAATTAAAAATGATGTATTCACTCTTCAGTTTACATTCTTGTGAAGAATATCCGCTGCTAAAACTACAAGTAAGTTCTTCACTTCTTGGTGCTTAAAACTGGCATTATCGGTACATTAGCTACGACATTAGCGTAAATAGGATAATAATTTTAATCCACTTTTCACAAATAAAATCACATTAATCTTTACTTTTGAAAGGTAAAAAGACGAAAAGGAAACCGACAAGCTAACATTTTAAACTGCAGTCAGAACTGACAGTGACAGTTCCGTCAAAACTTCAAAAGTGCTGAGACATCACGTGGTACAAAACAAAAGATTTATCTTTGCTTCAAATTTTAACAACGGGTAGATTGGATGCTAACAATATAGTAGTAATACGTATATGAAATAAACAATAGAAATTTTAAAATGATTTTTGACAGCGGCAGTTCTGTCAGCTGCATAAATGATTCTGTGTTTAAGGAATATTTTAAGAATGTAATGTTGCAAAAAAGATGAAATAATTTTAAAGAGCTATAACGGTAGCATATTTTCTCCCTTGGGTTTCATAATTTTAAATGTCCGGTATAGAAGTATGTCCGAATATCTAAAGTTTTATGTAATTTCTGAAGGAGGACCATGTTTACTGGGTAGGAATTTTATAGAAAAATTTAAATTAAAGCTTGTCTTGATGAATAATATTGCTAATGATATCAATATAAAGACAAAAATTGATGCTTTAACAAGAAAATATAGTAATGTTTTTTCGAATAAACTTGGTACTTTTAAACATGCTAAAATAAATATTGTTTTAGAGTCGAAGGCTACTCCTGTTTTTTTTTTTGAAACCACGTCCGATCCCTCTGGCGTATCGCAGAATGATGGACGAAGAAATAGACCGTATGGTTGACGAAGGTGTACTTACCCCGGTGGAGTCTAGTAGTTGGGCTACCCCACTCGTTGCAATAATTAAGGCAGATGGACGACTGCGCTTGTGCGGCGATTATAAGAGTACCGTCAATAGGTTTATCCAAGAGGACCAGTATCCCTTGCCCCGAATCAAGGAAATTTTTGCAAAGCTTCATAACGGAGAACACTTCACGAAGCTAGATTTATGTCAGGCATATAACCAATTTGAGGTAACAAAGGAATCTAGGGAAATTTTAGCATGGAGTACGCATAAAGGTATTTTGAATATATATTGAATATATTACCATTTGGTGTGTGTGTAGCAAGTGGAAGATTCCAGAAACACTTGGATCAACTGTTTCAAGGTATGGATAATGTAGTTATTTACCAAGATGATATATTACTTACAGGGCCAAATAGACAAGAGCATTTGAAGACATTGGAAATGGTTATTCAAAAATTGGAAAAGGCAGGTCTCACGTTGAAACCAAGTAAGTGTGAGTTTTTAGAGAATCCATAGAATACCTGGGACACAGGATATCTAAAGAAGGATTGAGAAAATCAGAGAAGCGAATAGACAGCATCTTGAAAGCACCAAAACCAACAAATTTGACGGAAACGAGAGCATTGTTAGGCATGTGTAACTATTATCATAAGTTTTTACCAAACTCAGCTGATATTTTAAGACCTATTTATGATTTGTTAAAAAAAGATAAGGATTTCATGTGGAATGAGGAATGCCAACGAGCATTTACTAAAATTAAAGAAATTATTGCTTCTGATACTGTACTAACTCATTTTAATCCTAGGTTTCCACTAATTTTAACAACAGATGCATCAGATAAGGGACTATCAGCAGTATTGTCACACAGAATGCCCAATGGAGATGAAAGATCCATATGCTTTGTGTCAAGGACTTTGCTACCTGCAGAAGTCAATTACTCAACCTTGTTAAAGGAAGCGACAGCAATACACTGGGCTGTAGGTAAATTTTACCATTATTTGGCAGGTAAAAAGTTTACAATAAAGACAGACCATAAACCACTGGCTGTAATCTTTGGTAAGCATAAATCATTACCTAAAATGTATGAGAATCGTTTAGTGCGAGCGAATGGCTGCATTTTTGTCAGGATTTCAGTATGATATAGAGCATATAAAGGGTAAAGAAAATTTGGTTGCAGATTATGTATCTAGATCACCAGTACAGCCATCCAGAGAGGACCTGGAAGAGCAAAGAGTCAGCTATATCCGTTTCACAGAGAGCACCCAAGACTGGCCCATCAACAACAGTACTGTAAGAGAAGGCACCAAAAACGACGTAGAGTTGCAGCAGGTGATACAGTACGTAATGGAGGAGAAATGGCCTAAAGAAATAGAAGGTAATATAAGACCATATTTTAATCGTAGGCAAGAATTATTTTATGATGAGGGAATTGTAATGTGGGGTGCTAGGTTAATAATACCAGGGTGTATGAGAGCACAGTTATTAAGAGAACTGCACGATGGACACTTTGAGATAGTGAAAATGAAAAGTAAGACTCGATCTTTAATGTTTTGGCCAGGGATAGATTTAGATATAGAGAAATTAGCGAAAAGTTGCATACCATGTATTCATAATAAACAAAACCCTCCAAAAGTAGAACTAACACCATGGTCGCTCGAAACAGCTCCATGGAAAAGAATACATGTTGATTTTATGGGTCCGATGAGAAATTCAATGTTTTTTATAATTGTTGATTCTTATAGTAAATGGATAGAAATTTTTCCAATGAAAAACATAACAGCTTAATTAACAGTTGATAAGTTGAGAGAAACCGTTGCAAGATACGGGTTACCGAAAACCTTGGTTTCTGATAATGGATCGCAACTAACTTCAGCGATTATGCAGGAATTTTTGATAAAAAAGAACGGCGTAAAACATCTTAAATCACCTCCAGGAGATCAGCAAAGTAACGGTTTGGCAGAAATAGGGGTAAAGTTGTTTAAAAATAAGTTAAAACGTACATGTCCGATGAAAAGTTTAAAGATGCAAGCTTATCTACGCTTACATCGCGATTTCTTTTCAGTTATCGGAATTGCAAACACGCTTCAACAAATGAAACTCCATCTAAATTAATGTTTTATAGGGAACATAGAACGATCTTAACACAGTTGAAGAAAAATCAGAAGGAAGATCAACAGAAGTTCCAAAGTTCCAGCAACAACAACAACAAAGGCAGATCAAGAGCTACGGTGGGGTAAAGAGAACTTTCAGTATTGACGAAGGCGTGATGGTAGCCGACTACAGGGTGCCCAATGTAAGAAGATGGACTAGAGCCACTGTCGTGAAGAAAATTGGACGCAGCACCTATCTATGTCAACTGAGAGAAGGACCACTATGGAAAAGACATGCCAACCAGATTCTGCGATGCGGGGAGGGAGAGGAATGTGCTTCGGAGAGACAACAACCCACTAGAATATCGGGTAAAGTATCTCAATCTTTGAATGTAACTAAACCTGACAAGGTAGGCATTTTGCCTAGTGAAAGTCATTCTAGTACCATGATGCCCCTAAATATAAACGAATCCATTCAGGAAAATGTACAATCAGTAGGGTTAAAAGATACCCCATGTAAAGAGGCATCATTGTCCGTGACTCCTTCAGAAAGTGAAGAGAGAGAGGGAAGTATGAGAGAGAGAGAGTATGAATGAGTTAGTAAGTTGTGAAAGGAATGACACGAGTAACACAAATAGGCCGAAGCGTACCACTAAAATGCCTGGCAAGTTGAGAGATTTTATGTTGAATAAATAATAGCGTGGTACAAAGGTACAGTTAATCAGTACAGAGTAATATAACATAACATGGGACTGGAAAGGAGTCTTTAAATAAAAGATATTCTTCTTTTTATAGCTGTTAATTACTGAATTTATTTTGTGCCACGACAATAAGTACATTAAGTGTTGATGCTTGGTGATATTTTTTCTTTAGCTCTCGAAACCCAAGCTCAAACAAGGAAGTAGGTGTAATGGTGACCAGTATGATGGGTTGCCTATGCTGCACAGCAGACACTCCCAGCCGACGGTACCACCCGGAAAGTTCCGAGCTAAGGGTAAAAAGACCAGGACGGAGCCAAGAGTAGAACAGTCTACGTATCACCTCGCCTAGCATAAGTCGTACCGTAAACATCATCTCTTAACGTTAATAACCGCCATTGTTAAATATCTTGTAACTAAACTAACGTGTTACCTAAGATTGTGAAGTATCGTCATAAAGAAGTATTTTAACCGATGCATTCTCTTTTCTTCGCCAAACAAACATCACATCAGCAGTATTAAGGGTGCGAGAATAGTAAGCTATGGGGTGATTGTTTTGGGAGAGAACACTACCTATAGAAATGTTGGACGCGTCGGTAGTAAGTTTAAATGGTTTACTAAAGTCGGGATACTGCAGTACGGGAGAATTTGATATTAGTTCTTTGCATTTTGAAAAAGCATTTTTATATTCTTCGTTTTCGACATTAACTGTACTACCTTTTCGGAGGCATCTAGTAAGAGGAGACGTGATTTTTGCGAAGTTTTTGATAAATCTACGGTAATAGCCTACCAGTCCTAAAAAGGCTTTGATCTCTTCTTGAGTTTTAGGTATTGGATATCCTTGGATGGCTTCAATTTTGGAGAGATTAGGTTTAATACCGTCGGGTGTTATACTATGTCCTAAGAATGCTACTTCTTTACATAGAAATTCGGACTTGTCAGGTTGTACCTTGAGATTTACTTCTTTTAGTTTTTTGAATATTTGACGTATATGATCGATGTATTCAGATAAAGATTTTGAGAAAATGGCGACATCGTCCATATAAACAAAGCAAAATTTGTAAAGATAGTCGCGAAGTATTTCATCCATCATTCGTTGGAATGTAGCGGGGGCGTTCTGAAGGTCAAACGGCATTCGAAGGTATTCGTAGTGACCGTTATTTACCGTGAAAGCGCTTTTTTCTATAGAATCAGGGTCCATTTCAATTTGATGGAAACCTTGGGCAAGATCTAAGGTTGTGAAGTTGGTACACTTTCCTAGGTTGTCTAGGATCTCTTCTATTCTTGGCAGAGGATATTTTTCTTCGATCGTGACGTCATTAAGGCGGCCGAAATCTATTACTAATCTAAATTTCCTTTTTCCAGAGGCGTCGGCTTTTTTTTTGGAACGATCCAGACGGGGGCTGAATATGGGGAAATGGAAGGACGAATGATTTTGTTGTCTAAAAGTTTTTGAATTTGGAACTGAATCTCGCAATTCATAGCAATGGGGTGCGCGAAGGACTTTACATAGACTGGACGATCATTGGTTGTACGAATAGTATGTTTAGTTTGGCTAGTGAAAGTAAGGTCACATCTTCGTGATACATGATGTCCTTAAACTCATGACAGAGCGTCAAGTGGCCTAGACTTAGCTGTTGTTCTGGGTCAAATTTTTGTGAAGTAGGTCGTGAAGGATCGATGATGTCAAATTGACCTTGGGGGATACTTTTACTCTTTGGTGAAAGTTTATGTTCACATTAGGGGTAGGATTTGGAATTTTACAGAAACCATCTTTTATTTCAACTAGACTATCAGGTATTATATGGTCGTTAATTGTAAACGAAGGTAAAATAGCTATACCTTTTTCATAATTGACTGGTATGATAAGAGAATTGTTATTTAAATTTTGAATGGGCCTAGTTAGTGGTTTATTATAGGCAAGAGAAAAGGGTATTTTAATATTTTGAAGTTTAATTGTTTTATTTTCGTAGTCTATAAGTGCGTTTAGATTTCTAAGATCCTTAGTGCCTATCAGGGCGTCGAAGTCGTTATGCCAGTTCAAAATTATCATTTTAAAACAACTTTTTATGCCTAGTTCTTCTAAGAGGGAAATACTAAGATTTTTTAGTTTCCTTGTAAGTACTTTTGCATGCTGTTACCTCGAATGGTTCGATAAAAATGTTTTCTGATTAAAATTCGACTAATTTTGGCGAAATTATAGAATCTGAGGCACCTGAATCGATAAGTATTGTCATTTGTTTGTGCGGTAAATAGAAGTAGGGTAGTTCGATTTGTTGGGCGATTTTATTTAAGTTGATGGTATGTTCGAGGCAGTTCGTTGTAAATCTTCGGAATTTTCTTCTGATAACATCGGACCACGAATCAAGTAATCTTGATTTTCATGAGAAGAGTCGGAACATTCGTGATGGGCGAAAGTATCCGAATTTTGAGAATTATAGGAGTAGTGGGGCATTGATTCTTGATAAGCTTCAGGGGGGTGTTCTACGATATAAGATTCGTCACAATAGGGATCACTGTAAGTTTCTACATTAGACAACTCTTGCGAGAAGAAATTTCTGGGACCTGTAGCTTGAAAGAAATTTTGGGATCTATAAGGTAGTCTTTGCTGAGTCATTCTGGAAGGACCAGCAGTACCGAGAGACATAAGGGTTGTGACGGTCTTACAGGGGTTTTTTGATTGCAAAGTTGAATTATTTGTAAAATTAACTTGTGATTCTATCATATCGTAATTTGAAACGTGTTTATAGGCGTCATCAAGTGTGCAAGGCCGTTGTAACATTAGCGTTGTTTTTAACGTTTCCGGAGAATTGGCAGTTAAAATCAATACTGATGTTTGTTGAACTTGACTAATTAATATTCTCTTTGCTCCATCGTCTTGTCGTCTTGGATTTCGCATTGTATTTTTGAAAATATTCTTTGCATAAAACTTTTGAGTCTATCTACGAATTGTAAAATACCTTCATTTTTATTAATTGTAAAATATTGTAATTGTTGTATGAGTATTTGATATGTAATAGGATCGCCAAATTTTTTTCTTAGCACTTCTCTTATTGTAATCCAACAAGTTAAGTCTGGCCTAGAGAGTAAAAAGTCGCGGGCATTTTCAGATAATTTTCATTTTATGGCAGCAATAACCACCTTTTTCTGGTCATCACTCGTGTTATTATATAGGTCATGAAATTCATCTATTGCTAAAATAAAACTTTCTAAATGATTTTGGATACCAGAGAAAGTTGGCAAAAGAGAAGTGTGAAATCTTAGGTTTTCCATTTTGGAATTATTATTATCATCTAAATTATCGGTTTGGGTAGAATTTAAGTTTAAAGAACTAATTAAATTCACTAATTCGTCTTGAGAATTTGCGTCTTCCCTTGGAAGATTTAAATTGTCAGTGCTTAATCCTAAAGAAGCCATATTTTTTACCAAAATGTTTCTTAAACGTTCAGAAGGGTTTGACATTAAAATGTAAAATGGCAATTCAGCAATAACTTATAATACAATCAAGGATGAATCCATAAAGTTTATACTGCAGATGTTCACAACCAAAGGAATCCCTATAGAGGCGTGACTGAATGGCTCTTCTTCTGTTTGCTGAACTGGTCGGATCGGAAAGGCAGGAACTGGGTTGGCAGCGTCTCTGACAACAAGGTAGAGGACGGTTAGCTTCACCACTTTCTTACTTCTCCAAGAGTAGAACACTTCGTCACTTCACGAAGGGCCGATGGACCGGAGCTTGAAGGGTCCTATGTTCGGATAGTGTACGAATATTTAAAAATCACTTCCACACAAGGGTATGCCGATAATGGGCAGAATCACACTATCTTGTTCGCAGCTCCAATTAAGAATACAGTTCGACAAACTTCGTTTTAAAAAACTTTTTATTTTGACAAAAAGGGCACAACTTGAAAGTAACTTAACTATGAACACCAATATGAACAACAACTAGCTTTGACACAATATCAATGTTACCGATTTTGCTAATCAATATTAATTAATATATATTATAATTATTAGACCTAACTCAGCAGTTATACATGTATGTGTAATCATTAGTTTGGGGTTATTACTCCCTAATGAAAACTTTGTTTAAATTACTATTTCAGGTTATATTAAACTTAGGGATAGGATGAAACCTGGAATTCCTCAAGATAATATCGTTAAACTTGCTGGCTCGGGCACCTCCAGCGTTTGTATTATTTAAGCTAGAAACAATTCAAATTTCTAGCTTAGAAATCACGGAGGACTTTTCTTTTTTGTTTTTTTCAGTTATTTTTGTTTGACTTTAATTAACACGTTTTCCTAATCTGCCTATTTACAAAGCTGGTTAAGTTACTTGTCGAACTCTAAACTAATTTACCCAGTATGACTGACAACACAATCGCTGCTGTGCAACAGCACTTCCCTATTAAATATTTGCAACTAATTTTATTCACTTTCTAAGAGTCTGCTAATCACTAATGCACTCTATGAGCATATCGATGTATGCACTTTCACTCTGTGAGCGTCTTTACCATGTACCCTAATTGGAAGGAAGTTCGTCCGCTCCCCAGAAGAGTATTTTTAGAGATAATCGCCGTTCGTTCCCCAGACGCGAATTTTTTGAGAAAGCGTCGTTCGTTTCCCAGGCGTGTATTTTCTAAGAATTCGGCGTTCGTTCCCCAGACGCGTAATTTCTAAGAAGTCGTATTCGAATTTTTTTTTAAATGTTATAGAGCTATTACAGCTGAGTCCTAAAAAAAAGAATATGAGAACTGTAAATATGAATTTTTTTCTGAAAAATTGTATGTATTCGGATCATGAAGGATTGCCAGTCATTTTACATCACCGGACCAAGTGGCTCAAACCAAATCAAATCTGTTCAAATTAGTATTTGGATGATACCAATAAAGAACAACAGGCTCAAAATGCTTGAAGAAGATCGCGATATCGGGTTCGCACGAGACTCTTGAAGTTTAACTGGGCAGATCTCTCGGATTCTGCGGCATCCTGATGATTTCTTAATAATGATACTTGGTCCCAGATGAATTGTCCTAATATTGGTCCTCATGAATTTGTCCTAAGGTGTTCTAGATCGTCGCCCCTTTTGTGAATCCCGGGGCGTGTCTCAGCGAACAGCGTGCTGGCTTCTTCAGGATAGAGTCTTTGTGGCTGCTAGTCAGGAACTCATGCATTGCATTGTGCCTGATGTCCCGATCCAGCCAATCGCAGCGCTGTTTGTCATTTTCCGTATTTCTTTTCCTGTTTTTTCAATGTATTTCGAAATTTCGAATTTTGAAACAAGACCCCTTTTAATACCTTGTGTATGTACGTTTTCCATGTGGGTTTTTGCCGAGCGTCCAAAAAAACCTCGCTAATAAATTCAGGTAGACCGGAGAGAATTCTTGGCGTGTATGCGGTTGGGATTAAAATGTAAATTGATTGATTGAAATTTATTTTGTTTTCCTTAACTGTAAAAAGGCTTGAAGGTTTGGCTGTTCACCTTGGAAGTGATATACCTGCTTTTAAGGTTAAGGAAGAAAAAGGAAATAAACATGCCGATTTATTTCAGAATTTTTTATTATTTCGAACCCACCCCTAAACTACTAGCGGCTGCACAGGGCGTCCCGCTACAACTTAGGCACGTAGATTATTATATTAGGCACGTTTTCCCACCTTTATTTAATATTTACAACCTTTAAATTCCATTTTTTCCGTGTAAAATCCCCTTTTTGATTTTCCAGATGGTTATTGCATTTTCGACCTTATTGCTTTAGACCAGGGGTCTCCAAACTACGGCCCGAGGGCCACATCCGGCCCGCGGACAGATTTTGTCCGGCCCGCGGAGAGCTAGCATACTTGAAAACTCCTTTTAGAGAACATATTTTTTATAGCAAATTAAATTTAGTTTACTGAAGTATTCTAATTTTATGTTGAATAATTATTAATATGACATCTTGATATGGTCATGGGCTAACTACTCATAACATTGTTGTAGGCTTATTGTTATTGTTTTTGTGATAAGTTGGATAAAGAAACACAGAATTGTAATGAGTAAAGACATGTATAATATGCAGAAAATTTAACTTCAGTATATAATAACTAACAAATTATTGAAATGAATCCAACTAACATTTTATACATTTTAAATAAAAACATAACTTATAACAAGCATAATGACATATTAAATACTAATGAGATTCATTTAATCGAGATTTTCCACTGACAATAGTTTGTAGTTGTGGACTAATTTTACTTGTACCAATTATTAAAAGAGATTTAAGATGCTCATCAGTTAATTTAGAACAATTTTTGTGTACTTCATTTTGGAGAAGGTCTTCTCACACAAATAAGTAGTACCAAAAACAGAAAACAGCCCACGAGCAAATTTCTGCAAATTATCAAATTGTGTCAGTGGAAGACCCTTATAAAATTCCAACAAAGATGAGTTTTGATATTTGTTCTTAATTATATCACTGCACTGTAGATCAATCATTTCCATTTGAAGTTCCGGGGCTAGGGTTTCAATGTCAGTATCAAAAGGATTCTGAAAAATCTTAATTTGATTCGCAATGGCATCAAAGTCCGAGAAACGAGTATCAAAAATTTTTTTCAAAGCACTCAAAATTTCGATTGCAAAATCGATAGGAAACTCAGTCTCAGTGGTGTGGCTGAATATTTCACATGTTTTAAAATGTGAAAAACATTTACTTCGTAGTTGTGATTGAAACAGTATCAATTTCTTCCGGAATGATTTGATATTAGTGTATAAATCAGGAAGATGCTGGTTTTCTCCTTGCAATCTCAAATTCAGTTCGTTCACATATTTTGTCAAATCAACATAGAATGCTAACTTCCACAGCCATGCGTTGTTTTGTAACTCAGTAAGAGGGCGATGCTTTTCATTCAAAAAAATTTCGATCACTGCTCGAAGTTCAAAAAAGCGCTGAAGGACTTTCCCACAACTAAGCCAACGTACGGCAGTATGATAAGGTAAGTCATTTTCTCCAATCTCTTCAATAAATTGTCGGAATTGTCGGTGATTCAGCCCAAAAGATCTGATAAAATTAACAGTTGATATGACTGGTTTCAGAACTTCAGACATATCCAAACATTTTCCGCACAAAGACTGTTGATGAATGATACAATGTAAGACTAATGGTTTTGAACCACCGTCATTTTCTACAGCCTTTGACACAAGAGCGACCACTCCTTTATCTTTCCCACTCATGTTTTTGCCTCCATCAGTTGTAATACATTTCAAGTTTTTCCATCGAAGGTTCTTTTGATTAATGGCCATTTCAACTCCTTTAAAAATATCTGTACCAGTGGTTGTGCCATGAATACTATACATATCAAGAAGTTCTTCATGCACTTCATAGCTTTTATCTACTCCTCGAATATAAATCAACACCTGAGCAGTATCTGACACATCCGTTGACTCATCCAAGGCCAAAGAAAACCACTCAACATGTCCATTTTTGTCGAACAGTTGAGAGGATATATTTTCAGCGATGTTTTCTACCCTTCGAGCCACAGTGTTTGCTGACATACTGACAGTTTTTAATAAATTTACCTTTTCAGGGCACATTTCTTCGGCTACTGCAATTATGCATTCTTTGATCATTTCTCCATCGGTGAATGGTTTTCCACGTTTTGCAATTTCAAGAGCCACACGAAAGCTGGCACGAGTTGCAGCCTCCTGTTCAGTTTTGAGTTTTGTAAATGAAGATTGCTGCGATTTCAATCCGCGCTTCATAGCTTCGAATTTTTCTGTCCGCAAACTTCCTGTATATTTTGAGTAATTTTGAAAATGTTTTGTTTCATAATGACGTTTAATGTTATATTTCTTGAGAACGGCTATGCTTTCATTGCAAATCAAACATAGCGCCTTGTTACTGGACTCAATTATGAAATACTGAATGTTCCACTGATCTTTGAATTTTCTGCATTCACTATCAATTTTTCGCTTCTTTTCCATAATACTAAATCACACACAAAAGCAACAATTCAAATCAAAATACTGTTACAAAGATATCTTAAACTTAAACACGCACAAACACGTTTTAAGGAGGTACGCACTATTTTATTTCACAACAGTGTCATAGGAACTGACTTGTGGTTGCGCCACTAGCCTTCTTATATATTCCAATTACTGCCATCTAGAAGTGAGTGGAAGACACCAGAACTTTCTCGAACCAACGAGATTATTCTGTACGTGCTATTGGCGCCATCTGTTAGCGATAGAAGGTACTACCTATTTCCGCTTGCGTCCACCAGATGTCGTGTCACGTTACTCCTCATGGCTCGTACTCTACGACCAATCTAGAAATTACAGATAATGACAGGAAAATTAATAATATGCAGTGTTGCCGTTTTGCGGACTTTAGTCCGATTTTCAGCCTTTTTTAAACGTTGCGTACTTTTTCGGACATTTTTTTTCATCAGTGGACTATTTCACTTTTTACCACCGGCAACAATGATAATATGGTTTTGGCCCTCGGAACTTACTGGAGTAATCAGTATGGCCCTAAGGCTGGAAAGTTTGGAGACCCCTGACTTTAGACTATGTTTCACCAAAATTTTTTAATAACCAATGTCACTCCAGATCGTGGATTTGTGCAAAATGGGTGGGGCTTGTTAGAGGAGTCAAGTCTCTCTTAAATAACAAATGTCACAGGCAGCACCTCACATTCTGCTGCTGGTCATCTCGTGATTACCCGCAATTCTAGGATTTTTACCTTGAAATAGTGCATTTCAATGGTTTTGGATGGATTGTAGTAATCATTTTATTAACTCATTAATTCCTTCTATTGTCCAAGCATGTTCTGCCGCTTGCGAATAATCTCTCTAGAATATAACAAATAAAGTAACCAATCGCAAAACTTTCCGATGGTTTTAGGCGATACGTCATTACTGCTAAGGGAGTTAATTCTGATATAAATATCCAGCGGTGGCAGTGTTGCCAATTATCGTGTAATTACACGATTTGCGTGTATTATCATTGCCTTACGTGTATTTTTCGAACATTCACAAAAAGCGTGTATTTTGTGTGTAATTTGGAAAATTTAACAAACTCCTATTTTTAGTATTCTTACAGCTTTCCGAGCCAAAGCCACGGCCACTGCTTAAGTGGAATACTATGGCCATCTATTGCAATAAATAGAACGAAACATGTTTCTCTTTTTAATTGACAAATTGAACGCCATCTGTTGGTGGATGATCTACTTTATTACATCTGACCCGGCAGTTTTCGTTATCCTCCAAGTATTTTATTTATTTTCTGTTGGGTGGCAGCACTGCTCCCAGCTCCCAATGTGTGTGTTTCCCCTAAAAACTTATGTAATGGGACATGGGTTCCTATTTTTGCATAGTATTTTTGTAATGTTTTGTTTGTTGTTGTGATTTGCTAAAAATATATTTTTCTTCACCCACGTGACCAAAATAGGATAATATTCACAAGTTGGCACACTGCAGTCCTACTTCGGGTGGTTATAGTTTTCTATAATAAACTTTTTCTTAGATCTCGGAATATGGTGGCCAAGTCACTTGTCATTTATGGCACCATGTTGAAGTCTGGTCTATTTTACATTTAGGGATTGGCTAAAAGACAGGACCGGACTTGTGCTCACCGTTCAACTTAAATAATAAACATCAAGAAAATCTAGTCTCTGAAATCTATAAAGTCCAAAAGTAAACTGTATTAGAACACACACTATACAAAAAACACCCACAGATACACCAACACCACAAACACAAAACACCAAAATCAAACGAAAATAACACGACGCGATCTGTCGTGTCAGCTTGATACGGCCCACTACCAACCCACTACTGAACTAGGGACTGTTCGAAGGAACCAATAACAGCTGTTGATGTCATCTGTGATTTTCAAATCTCAAAACACTAATTTTTATCATAAATTGAACTATGGGTATCGAGCGACAATAATGTTACTTAGAAACATCCGATCGATGTTGGTAGTACTGTGTTGATATTTTTTATCAATAATGATTACCGTAATCTTCGATCATTCGACAGTGAATGTAAAACAAAGCGAAGAAATATCGCTTTGTCCTACAAATAGGATTCTACGACCTCGCGGAGTCCCACTGCTGGTCAAATTTCAGATATACACTATTTTATTTTGGACACGTGAATGTTTTTTATTGGCCCTTCATTCGTCATTGCCTGTCTCTGTCACATTTTTTAAGTCGTGTGTAAAAATCGTGTATTTGTGTGACTAAAAAAGAGTATAATTTGATGAGCTTATCGTGCAATTTTACAAATTCAGATTGGCAACACTGCGGCGTTCGAAATTGTCAGTAGAAGCCTTGCCCGCGTAGGAGCACGTTGAAATTCCGACTGATTTTTACTCAATGGAGTTTTCGCAAGACTTTTTTCCACTAATTCATTTTAAAGATTTCGTTATGCCTTGATTTTGGTCGAGTTTTTCCACAATTTATTTTTGAAAAAGCATTGTGAAAAGCTAGTTTTACAACCTCCACAGATTTTTCAGCTGTAAGCATACCCTCGACTGGTTCTTCCGTTGCTCCAGTAATCTTATTACCCTTGCCAGGTTGTCAACCGTCGTTTTACGAAGTTTTCAAATGACCGTCAAGCCCAGAGTTTGAACTTTATCTACTTCAAGCAACTGCCTGGTAAGCATTTCCTCTAAGTACTTGTAGTTCTTGCCACCCTTTTCTCTTGAAAATGCTTTGACTCTTCTTTCGAGAGTATTTACTACCACCGTTCACTTATACTATTTCGTGTGGTCCCGACCAGGCAGACGCGAACGATCCGGTTGTTCGTCGGCAAGCATTCACCAGTTCGCCCACTCGGAAACTCACTACTGGTGTTCGTATACCTCACGTCTTTCTTATTTCCTTTGCCTTCTCGAAGCGTCTTTCGCGTGTCTGTGCCCATTTAGTGCGCCATTCGCCTGGGCAGGGTAATTCATACCACAACACGATCATTGCCGGCGTTTCACCTGTAGCCCTGTTTACGCGACTTCTCAGCACGTGTAAGGCTTTCTGTAGTTGTTGCTCCCATAAGATTTCCCTCTTGTGGTAGAGCAACACTTTAAGTACCTTTTTTAATTCTTGTACCCTTCTTTCTACAGTATTCGCCTGTTGATGGTACTTACTGGAGTATAGCTGTGCAATGTCCTTAGCTTGGCAGAAGTAGTTCATGCTATTACTAGTGAAGACTACCGTTGTCCGTTACAATACATTTCGGCGTACCGTATCTGGCAATGATTTCATTATCAAGGAATGTAATCATATCTTTAGATTTTACCTCCGAGTAAGCTTTTGCCTCCATCCATTTTTAAAACACGTCTTCGGCAATGATGTAGTAATTCTTTGTTCCCACCGCTTCAGGGTATGGTCGCAAAACATCTATGCTAATCATCTCGAAAGATTGTTTCGGAGATCGAGCGTGCAAGAGAGCTTTCCCTTGTCTCTGCTGAGTTTTTCACACAGAGCAAATTACGCAATTCTGCACGTATTTGCGAATCTCCTGGTGCATGCACCCCAAAAATACCTTTCTGCTATTTTCCTGGTTGTCTCTAGTGTCCCAGGATGACACTATTTCTCATTTTCGTGGTAAACGTGGATCAGCAATGTGGTCAGCTGTCTAGGCACCACTATTCGGTCGCCATATTGGTTTCGCCGCCACAGCAAATCCTCCGATAGAATGAATTCATTTAGCAATCGTCGCTGTCGAGCTGTCGTAGGCTCCTGCCTTTGCAGCAGCCCGAGAATTGCTTTCGTTTGTCTAATTGTGCTGTCTTGACCCTGATCTCTTGCTATCCTTCCATACATATCATCCACGTTTGACCCTTTTTGCGCACATTCTGTGGTTTCGGGGCAATCGTCGGGCGGCAAGAGTCGTTCATTGTCTGGTTCTCCCTCGTAGGATTGTTCCTCCGGGTTTCTACTCAAGAAATCCGGTAGTTCATTATCCTTTCCGGCGACATGCTGAAGCTCGGCTCCTTAACTGGTCGCGCGACTAGAATGGGGGGAGGAGTAAGTTGACTGTGATGGTTGAATGTCCCCCGCTTGTAACATTTCTTGTACTTGTTTGTAAAAAAATTCTTAATCCGGCTCATCGGATAACTTTTCCTGTTAACAATCTTGTTGTTCTTAAGGGTTATTCGATGCTCGGTTGTTCGCGTTGTTGGCTGTATTAGCCCGACTTCGAATACATCTTGAAACTCATGTAAGTGTTTGCCTAATTTCTTTGATTCGATTTCTTCTATTTTTGGGAGTTCCACCTTGACCGGCGTTTATCGCCGCGATGACTTACAATAAATTTTCTGTCGTTCCCCACTTACCACATATAAACAATTTCGACAGTAATCAAGTACCACCTTTTGTTGTCTCAAGAAAGTATTTCCCAAGATTACTTTTGTAGCACGTCCTCTTACCACGTCGAAAGGTACCTACTTTATATGTGTGGGTTCCAAGTTCAAGCTCCATAATCGCTGTGCCTACTACTTCAGCGTAGCTGCCCTTGGTGGCCAGGCATAAGTTACGTTGATGTGACGTAGTCAGCGCTTCTGGTACCATGTCTTCGGCAATCAGACACAAGTCTGCGCCTGTATCTACCCACGCTTCACACCGTGCCTGGTTTAGTTTTATCGCGATCATTGGCCGATCTGGATTTGTCGTTTCGGAAGTGAATAAATTCTCTTCCAGGGATTTTGAATTCACTAGACCGTCCTCGCTTGGACCGAGTCGGTTTTCCTTTAGTTTTCTGGCTCTGGGTGTATGTCCACTGCAATAAGCTCCGGTGTAGGCGCCCTTAGCGATATTGCATTTTGCTGTTCTTCGATCACTTCGACCCTTTTGTTGAACGGTTGGTTGTCTAATGCACGTCTGGGGCACACATTGTCCCAATGTTTTCCCCGACAATGTCTACAAGGTCGCAATATACCATGTTCGAATCTCTTATCGAGTTTTCTTCCCTCGTTGGGGCGACTTTGTTCCCCTATTTTTCCCAGAGGTTTTACCGTAAGTTCTTCCGTAGGTTTTACCCTTACTTTGGATTTTTCTTGTACCTTGACTAACGATTGATTTTCCGCTGCTAGATCTTGCTCAATAGCGACCGTCGCAGATGATCCATGTCCTCGACGTAGGCGCATCGCAATCTTGATCGAATGGCTGGAAATAGTTGTCCCATGATTGTCTGTCCACAGTCTTGTGCGGTACCATCTGGTACTAGTCGTTGGTACAAGGCCCATTTTTCAATAATGAATTTGTCTACCTCCTCTCGAGGTCGTTGATGTCGCCCGTACAGATTTGTTTTTAATCCGGTGATGATTTTGAGGTTATTGTACCGCTGACTAATCGCGTCGCGAAGTCCAGGTACGCTAGGGCATATCCCTGAAAGGACATGACCCAAGATTTAGCACTTTCCAGCTCCTCCAGTTCGGGGACATTACTGCCGCTGAATAGGGTACGAACTGTGGCTATCCCGGTCACTATCCCGTACCTGGCCTTCCCAACTCCTGGTTGGCGCTTAGGGTTGGCGTTTAGGGAAGTAACCTAGCCTGAACCACGCCCGTCAGTTGAAATAAGTTAAAGTTGTCTTCGTTTCTTCGGCTCTTCTTGGCTTCACTCACACTTACAAGTGAGGCTGGCAACACACTTGGCCGGTACCCTGGATGATCGACAGCCCACTTGGGATCATGAAGGATTTCCAGGTATTTTACATCACCGGACCAAGTGGCTCAAACTAAATCAAATCTGTTCAAATTAGTATATGGATGATACTAATAAGGAACACCAGCAGTGGCACTCTGTAAGAAAAATAGCGATAGCGACCGGTGTCTCTTCGAAACATACCGAACGGTGATACATATTAAGAATTTGCAAAGAGACGTCGGTCGCTATCGCTATTTTTCTTACAGAGTGCCACTGCAGGCTCAAAATGCTTGAAGAAGATCGCGATATCTCGGGTGCGCACGGGACTCTTGAAGTTTAACTGTGCAGATCTCTCGGACTCTGCGGCATCCTGATGATTTCCTAATGATGAAACTTTGTCCCAGATGAATTGTCCTAATATTAGTCCTAATAAATTTGTTGTAAGATCTTCTAGTTTGTCGTCCCTTTTGTGAATCCCGGCGCGTATCTCAGCGAACAGCGAGCTGGCTTCTTCAGGATGGAGTCTTCTTGGCTGTTAGTCAGGAACTCATGCATTGCATTGTGCAGCGTACATATTTATAGCCAAATTTGAAGGGCGTTCTGGATGTCCCGATCCAGCCAATCGCAGCGTTGTTTGCCATTTGCCGTATTTCTTTTCCTGTTTTTCCTGTAGTTTTCAATGTATTTCGACTTATGCACGTAGATTATTATATTAGGCACGTTTTCTTACCTTTATATAATGGGAGGGGCTTGTTAGAGGAGTCAAGTCTCTCTTAAATAACAAATGTCATACGCAACACCTTACATTCTGCTGCTAGTCAGCGCGTGATTACTCGCAATTCTAGGATTTTCCCAGGGCTTATTAACTTGAAATAGTGAATTTCAATGGTTTTCCAACGATTGTACTCTCTTACGATTGTAGCAGTCATTTAAATAACTCATTAATTCCTTCTAATGTCCAAGCATGTTCTGCCGCTTGCGAATAATGTTTCTAGACTATATCAGACAAAGTAACCAATCGCAACACTTTCCGATGGTATTGAGCGATACGTCATTACTGCTAAGGGAGCTAATTCTGATATAAATATCCAGCGGCGGTCGAAATTGTCAGTAGAAGCCTTGCAGCGTAAGAGCGCATTGAAATTCCGTCCGATGTTTACTCAATGGAGTTTTCGCAATACCTTTTTCCATATCGAATTTATATTCATTTCCGCTTGCGAATAATGTCTCTAGAGTATATCAGACAAAGTAACCAATCGCAACACTTTCCGATGGTTTTGAGCGATACGTCATTACTGCTAAGGGAGTTAATTCTGATATAAATATCCAGCGGCGGTCGAAATTGTCATTAGAAGAAGCCTTGTCAGCGTAGGAGCACATTGAAATTCCGTCCGATGTTTACTCAATGAAGTTTTCGCAATCCCTTTTTCCATATCGAATTTGTATTCATTTTAAAGATTTCGTTATTCCTTGCTTTAGATCGAGTTTCTCCACAATTTTTTTTGTAAAATGCATTGTGAAAAGCTAGTTTCACAACATTACCTGTAAATATCTTAATATAGCAAAAATTACTTTACCCACGGAGGCAGTTAAATTTTTGTCATTTTCTCAATATAGAAACAAAAAAAAACATTGTCATTTATGCAGATTTGGAATGTATATTAGAAAAATACGAGGACAAAAATATCTCCGGAAGTATAAATAAAATTCAAAAACATGTACCATTTAGTATTGCATACAATCTAGTATGTTCATATGGTAATTCCATATCAAAATTTAATTTATGCACCGGTAAAGATTGCATCAGTTGGTTTATTAAAAAATTAAATCAGTTGGCAAAAACCATATCTAGTATATTTTCTAATCCAGTTCCAATGAAACCTTTAACTGAAAAACAAAACCTTGATTTTATGTCATCAAATACAATATGTCATACTTGTTTAAAGCCCTTTAAAGAAAATTAGACCAAGATTAAAGAACACAATCATTTTGACGGTAGCTGCAGGGGAAGCGCCCATTCTTCATGTAATTTAAATCATTAAGAAGATGCTGTAGGGCCCATTATCTTTCATAATTTATTTGGTTATGATAGTCATTTTCTAATTGAACCATTTGCAACAGAAGTACCTGGTCCCATTAATTTATATATATATATATATATATATATATATATATATATATATATATATATATATATATATATATATATATATATATATATATATATATATATATATACAGGGTGTTATGGAAATCATTTAATATATTGGAATGGGTGACTCCTGGGATGGTCTACAGACATATCTAATACTTTTTTTCTTAAATCGAACATTTTAAAAATTTTCAAAAATACCCTAAAACCAGTCTATATTCGCCGCATCTGGCTGATCGTACACAAGGCGCTTGACGGAAATTTGCGCGCGAAAAACTTTAAACAAATGAATTTGTTGAAACGTTGTCAGACGTATAAATCTTTAAGGAGAATTTATTTTCTGTTTTTAAGCGTAATTTAAGACATTTAAGAATTTTTTTTAACCTCTTCCTACGAAGAAACTAAAAAAATAGTAAAAAGACACTGCGAAATCAATCATTTTTGTCAGTAGCCTTAGTTTTAAGTAATATTTAAGACACCCTATATTACGTTATTAATGAAATAAGCATTATTCTTACTAGCTTAAACTTTCTGCCAAGGAAAAGTTAAAAATCAAAACGAAAATACTAATTGAGCACAACTACATAGTACTTACTTCAAAAGTATAACTAGATCCGCTAAATTAGTTTTGCACCGGCAAACATTACCATAATACGTAAATATTATTAGTGTTTTAAATTAAATTTAGTTTTCAACCCTATTACGCTACTCACTCAAAGAAACTAGATAAAACTGATCAAAATATTGGTTAACAACGGATCGACGAAGACCATTTTCTAGGTAGTGAAAAGAAATTACATTATTTAAAACTTTAAACGAAAAAAAAAATTAAAACATTCATTGGGTGGCTTGTGTGCTGTTGAAATACTTAAATATGGCGCACGGCTCCTGACATCAAGAAATGATTCTCTGTCCATCTTTCTTCGTCATGATACGTGTATCACGTCTCTTTGTCACTTCCTGTGTTAGCGTGTTGATGCGGTAGCTGGCGCTGATTTGGCGCGAAAATTTAAAAAAGGAAAAATAAGATAGATTTTAAATCAGTGACCTCGTCAGGACTACGTCACCTTATTTGGCAACGTTGCTCCATATACTCAATGTTTAACCTAAAAATCAAAGTATTAAGATTAAATGAGACAGTGTTGCCCAATGGTCTGACTAGGTCATGACTTGATCGCTGATTTAAAAATGGCTTTTGTAAAATAATAGTCATATTTTGGCGTTTACCAAGCAACGCAATTTTGGTAACCTGGTATAGGTCAGTCTCTCTTCAATGATATAGGAAATAAAAGAGATAGAAAAATCACCACGTCGTAACCTGGTAAACGCCATATGCCAAATGAGTGATGTGTCAAGATGAATTGAAGTTTGAAGGCAAACATCTGTATTTATGTTAACCTGTATTTGTGGCGTTTTGGTTTATTTACATTTTGCTGCTTTTTAGCGTATAAAAGTGTTAAAACAATTCGTATTCGTTGGTTAAAACTGTTTGTTGCGATTGTAAGGTGTACTACACGTTTATAAGAAATGTTTACACGAAAATGCCATTAACCTGTTGTGGAAGTCGCTTCAAAATGAATGAAGATGGCTTGGTTTTTATTCTGTACGTAAAGTCTTAAATCACAAGGTTTTGACCCATTTAAATGAATTTTTAGGCAGACATAGGATGGTTAACTAGTATAATAAGAGACAATCCTAAATTAAGGAAGTTTCCAGTACATCTTTAATAACAGGTAAAACACTTTAAGACACGTTTTCGTTTACATTTAACTGTCTCACAGTTAACACAACCTTTATATACCGAAAAACTGTTTTTGTTAAACTTATATAGTCTGTATCAAGACTAGTGAATAAGAATGTATACCAAAAGACAAAGCGAAGAAATGTACCTCACATCTGGGAGAAAGTCTGTCAAAGGGAGGATAGAGAGTGGTGTTACTTTTTGTTTTTTGTATTTAGATTTTTGTGAAGGATAACCCATCTTTATAGAAATTTCACTATGTTGGGTAAAAAAACTGTAATAAACGATATTCCTGATTTTTACTTTTTTTGTTCAAAAATTGCATCAGCTCAGTTTTGCCAATAAGTTAACTTCCCTTACTTTACTTAACATTTTTTGAAAATAAAACATCTAAAGTTTTATGTTGTTTGTTACAAAATATGAGCTTGAGCCACCGTGTATAGATACAGGTATTACTACCTTTTCATGCTTTTTATTAAACTAGATATGGTGAAATTTGAAAGTTGTATATCTCTGTTCCTACTTACAGGAACCGTACCACATTTGGAGGTTTTAATAGTGAGCCCACTGAGAATGTTCTGGTAAACCCAAGCAAAAATTCAACTTTTTTTCGCAAATTCAAAACGTTTTTTTTTTCTTTACAAAAACATTCCTAGTGGGCTCGCTATTAAAACCAATAAAAATCGGGACCGGTCCTGTATGTAGGAACAGAGATATACAACTTTAAAATTTCACCATATGCCACTGGTCACTACCATCTCTATAGTTGTGCCTTTAAACAAATTAAAACGATTTTGATTTTGTAAAAAATCTCATTATCTCATTGTTATAATTATATTACATAATTATCACTAAAGAAAACATTTTAAAATGTTTTTGGTAAAACTAAATTTTAATAAAATATAGTACATATGTATGTATTAAAAAAACAAAGACAAGCAGATCTTTATTAATGCCAAAAAAATACAGTGATGTTATCCTAGAAATGAGCCTAATCCATATATGTAAATTACAATAACATTAAAAGTATTAAAACAATAGTTACACAAGCAAAAACTACTAGATTTCACTTTCAGTTTGCCATCAAAGCTTTGCAAATACCATTTAAACTTGGTAGGCAGCAAATGGATCTATAAAAAAATTAAAAGTACCTTTTTTCAAAAGTAAATTTTGTTTACTTTGGAATAAGTTGTTAGTTTTTAGGTTGTATTTCACTATTTGTCTAGACATTTCATGAAAAGTCCAATTACGCTAAACGGCTACATACATATAAGTACATCATTTTTAGAATGAAAAATTTTAGCTATAAAAAAGATAATGAAACAAGATATATTTTTAAATTTGTGAGAAATAATGTTTTCAGTGATGTACAGACATCACTGAAAACATTATACAGGAAGTTGGCCCTCCAATTGCAAAATTTATTAAAAATTAATGGAGTTCTGAGTTTCTTATGAAGAGTTCTAGAGTTATTTTTATTTTTATTAATAGCTCCGTTAAAATCAAAGTAAAAACACTATTTTAAAAATGGGGGGCTAACTTCATGCAGCCCCCCATTGTTGCAAAAGCAAAACTTTCGCCACAGTGCTTAATAGTTATAAAGGAGTTATACAGTTCTTTATGATTTTCGAGGCCAGAACTCTTACCAAAAAAATTCTAATACATGTTTTGTGCTTTTTGAGAAGGAAAAAATTTAACAACAAAATGTCATTATCTTTATGCAGAATTGTAGAACTATGGCAGCACTAACGGTAACTCATGAGTTTTAAACCAGAACTCTTGTTAAACAATATTTCATGGGGGGTCAACTTCACACTTTTTTAACAATCAAAAATATAAGGTGTAAATAAAAAAATACCATTCTAATTCAACAGAACTGTAGAACTGTTGCAGCACTAACGGGAACTCATCACTTTTAAACAGAACTCTTGTTAAAAAATATTTCATGGGGGCCAACTTCACACTTTCTTAACAGTCAAAAATTTAATTTGTAAACAACTAAATACCATTCCAATTCTACAGAACTGTTGCAGCACTAACGGGAACTCATAAGTTTTAAACTAGAACTCTTGTTAAAAAATATGTCATGGGGGGTCAACTTCATACTTTTTTAACAGCAAGAATTTAAGTTGTATCCATCTATCTAGTCAGTTCTAACAACACGTGAAATTGTAACATTTAGGTACTGTTGCAATAATCAAATACGTTTATAGTAACAAGAGTTCTGGTTCCCGGTAGTGCTGCAATAGTTCTACAGTTCTGTGGAATTACAATGGTATTTTTTACAACTTAAGTTTTTGACTGTTAAAAAAGTGTAAAGTTTACAATTTGGCCCCTATGAAAATTTTTTTAACAAGAGTTCTGGTTTAAAACTCATGAGTTCCCGTTAGTGCTGCCATAGTTCAACAGCTCTGCATTTTGTTGTTGAATTTTTTCCTTCCCAAAAAGCACAAAACATATATTAGAATTTTTTTGGTAAGAGATCTGGCCTCGAAAATCATAAAGAACTGTAGAACTGCTTTAGAACTATTAAGCACTGTGTCAAGTAATGTTCTCATTATTTATCAAAAATATTATCAAATTCATATATATATTCATGATCTGTTAAAAATGTTATATAATTGCGGCCATGATCATTTAATTCAACAGCATGTGCAACATCTTCTGGTCTCATTTTTTTAAACGAATCATTTTAAAGAGTGTATTCTGCAATGACAGTATAGTGACACTTGGGTAAACAATGCTCTTAACATTACTATGCGATCAAAGGCTAGTCAATAAGATAAAGTAATGTTATAAATTGTTAATAAAATTGAAAAACTGCAACACTTTCTTTTAAGAAATTAAGGGTAAAAAAGTACCTTTTGTTTCTCCCTGTGTAATGATCTAGCCAACAGTATTTTTGGAGAACTAAAATTCAGGCTAACATTCTGAAACACAAGTATACAGTTTGGTAAAAACTTCACCAAAATCGGAAAACAATTTAAAACTTACAGTGCTATCAACCTGACTAAAATTATCTTTGTCCGGAATTTATTGTCGGGGAGTGTAGTGTAGAGTGTCCAGTAACTACAAGTTTGTGAGATACAAAGTGAGGCTTAAAAAATTTCTTTTGGTTTTATTTAAACTGAGTTATTTTTCTAAATTATTAGTAAGTGGTGCAGAATTAAAAAAAAAAGACAAAAATTTCTAAATGAGTATGGAAGTAAGTTGAGTCAAACTTATTTTATAGAAACTGTTAAAACATAGTTATGCTAATCAAATTGGAATTATCATAAATTAAAAAAAACTGTAAAATATGATCATAATACAAACGAAAAATAAAAGTATTTTAGTTTACCCATTTCACAGCTAAAAACATTCTCTGATGACAGCATCATCAACTTGATACATTCCTTTTCTCAGAAAGGTTACTGGTAAATTTTGAGATGGAACAGCTCCAAAATTAAGCCTCCTGAGACGCCCCCAGGAGACAAAGTCTTCAGGCAAAAAATGTTCCGAACACACAGTGCTCCTGTCTAATATGCCTCATCTGGGTTCTTTTTAATGGCTAAAAGCCACTGACTCTTCTTGTAGGGACTCCTTGGTACTCTGTACATAAAAGAAAAAGTACTACTACAATGTAAAACATACTAATTCTTACATTGCATTCCTACAACAGTCATATACCCATCATTAAATAATTAGTTTAAGGAAAGTTTTAAGGAAAAGAGAATAATATCCTGAACAAATTATTTATAATTATAGATGAAATAAACTTTATTTGAAGTTAGTTTTATACTCAGATGAAATATTTCTGGTTATTAGACTACATTTTATCTCAAAAATGTCGATATCGAAGACATCACCTACGCACTGATTAAAGAAGGTCCAATATGTAATACTCTATTATTTAAGCAAGCCTGCAACCAGCTTGTGAGTTAAATGGTGGTATTAAGTCTATTTTACCTGTGAATATGCTTGCACAATGTGATTAAAGTGTTTTACTTACCGGTGAAATGTAACATTTTCTCCCGTATTTTTGTCCCTCTTAAAACAAATATGCACTATGCACTTGGGCATTGTTCAATAATTAATGTTTTTACACACTTTAATGTTTTTTGACCACACAAAGACCTCAAAATGCTATAAAAATCTCGAGAACGACAGAAAAAAAGTAAACAAGGCCGCCACACTGCCTGGCCGATTTGACATTTGACCTTCGTCAAGCAGGGATGCCAAAACAGTGATATGAGTGATAACTAGGTACTACGAATTTAAAATCCTTCTTTAAGATGTATTTATTCTTCAGAAAATCTTTGCATAAATGGAATCTGACCTTCTGTGTCCTTATAATGCGATTTTAGACATTTTATGTATTTATTCACAATATTAAATAAAAACACTACCTAAATTACTCCCTGAATTTCAAAAACGCCGCTTGTATTTTTCACCGCCAGATGTCCCACGCGGCTTTTATAGGTAGAAAAAATGACACAATGACTCAGCGTTATTTGTCGAGGAAAGGATGTTTTGGATTTCCATAAAGTTTTATCTATAATTCTTTATTATTTAGTAAAAAAAAGTGTCTAGCTCTTCACCAGTGCCGTTATTATCAAAAATATATCGTACGCGCGTATAGTGTTGACAGAACAGTTGAAGAAAACTACCATTTCGTTGGCTGTTAGGTGTAGTAAACAGTATATTAACTTTATTAGGTATTTAGTGAAAAAGAAAGTTTCCTGGGAAATTTAAAATCAAAGAAAATAAATTGGTATTGTAAAATTATTACACAGATGAAGATTCGAATGACTACATTGGAAGAGGTTTATGAACGTAAAGTTTGTAATTAGGTACATAATTTAAGTTGTGAGAAATTTCGCTTAGAAATTAAGGACGATTATAAATAAACCTTTTAATAAAAGCCAAATATTCTGTTAAATATGATTAACAATAGGTAAATAGAAAAAAGTACATGCGTAAGTATTAGAATTTTTTTTGTTTTAAGCTAATTTTGAACTAATTTTTTTTGTATAGGTACTCATAGGTTTGAACAGCTGTTTTTTGGATTTTTTTTTGTGTTGTAGTACTTTAACTTTTTGAAATTGAATGTTTTAAAAGAGTTAGTATGATTTCTTACTTTAAAGATAACAAAATTATTATTATTAGTTACATAAGAATATTCTAGAGAGATTTGACAACGTCTCATGTTAAAACAAAAGAATTTTTTCTGTAACTGACGTTTCTCCTTGTTTTTTATATGGCCATGTATTTATGAACAGTGGCGCGCAGTCACAATTTTTTTTTTCGAGGGCCGATATCTACCTTTTTTTATCATGAAGCGCCATTTATGAATATTTTTATTCAATCTGAATTAATATCAGGAGTTACCCATTCCAATATATTAAATGATTTCCATAACACCCTGTATATATATATATGTATATATATATATATATATATATATATATATATATATATATATATATATATATATATATATATATGTATATATACAGTGAGGACCAAAAGTCCCGCATAAATTCGATAAAAATTTAAGGAAAAATTGTTCGGAAAAACGCTCGGACACGTCGATTTTTATTTTTAGTTACACATTTTTTGACATGACAGACAAGTATACAGGGTCACTCATGTAGTAGATAAATGTCATTGTCAATGTTTTTCTTATGGAACACCCTGTATATCATTGAATTTGTGAATTCTTTAAAAGATTTTGAACATATTTGGTATAACATACCCTATAACTAAAGTCAATAGTTATCGGGAAATTTACGATTGAATATCATAAAACGCACTCATAAATATCGATCTATTTATTAAAAATGGAATTATAAAAATTAAAAAAAAAATAAAAACTACTCTAATCTAGATTTTAGTAAATGTTCGAACTGTGCCCCGTTTACTTCTTGACAGTAAGCAAGTCGCAATTCGAATTCTTCAAGAACGTTATGTATCATTTCAGGGGGTATTTGTTGAATTTCATATGTGATTTTATTTTTTAATTCTTCTATACTGTTTGGCTTATTCACATACACTCTATGTTTAGATAACCCCACAAAAAGAAGTCCATAGGGATTAGGTCAGGTGACCTAGCAGGCCACTCTAATTGACCCCTTCGCCCAATCCATCGACCCGGAAATACTTCGTTTAAATATTGGCGCACCTCTCTACTAAAGTGTGGAGGTGCACCATCTTGCTGAAAGCAATTTGAATCTCCTGGAATGTTGGGTTATTTGCATTTGGAAACATAAGACATACGTCGGGAATCAGTTCATTCCTTAAAAATTCCAAATAACGTTGACCTGTTAAAGTACCATCGAAAAAATACGGTCCTATGACTCTGTCGTTTACAATACCAGCCCAAACATTGACAGACTGAGGATATTGAGTGTGAGCTTCAATCGTCCAATTTGGATTGGTAGAAGACCAGTAGCGACAGTTTTGTCTGTTCACCACACCATTCAGACAGAATGTCGACTCGTCGGAAAAAATTATTCTACGAGTAAAAAATCGGTCATTATTGCAAATATTCATTAAAGTTTCGCAAAACTCTAATCGACGACCTGAATCATCTTCGTTACGCTCGTGGATTAGTTTTATTTTATACTGATGATATTTTTCTTTTTTTGAAAATCCTTCTTACAGATTATTTTCCAATTACGTTAATCAATGCTATCTCGTGAGTCGGTTTATGAGGATTTTCTTCAATGGACAAAACAACGTTTAATTTCTTATTCTCAGAAATTGAGGGTCGACCAGATCTAGAAAGGTCTCTTACGTGTCCTGCTTCCCTAAATTTCCTTTCAACTCTGCTTACGGTAGACTGAGTTATTTGAGTGTCAGGATATTTGGTATTAAACATTTCGCAAACCTGGTTTTGAGTCCTAATTCGATCACCACATATGATTAATATGTCTATTCTCTGAGTTTCACTTAATTTAACCATCTTCTTTCGGCAATAAGTGTATCGTGGGCAATATTAAATTTTACAGTAAACAAGGTAAACGCTGTTTGATAATTGTCAGTTTTGAAAATGACGTGACAATGTCATTCCAACAATTGATAAAAAAGTAAAAACAAGGAAACGTCAACAACAATATTAGATAACTAGATGAATATTTATTAGTGCGTTTTATGATATTCAATCGTAAATTTCCCGATAACTATTGACTTTAGGTATAGGGTATGTTATACCAAATATGTTCAAAATCTTTTAAATAATTCAAAAATTCAATGATATACAGGGTGTTCCATAAGAAAAACATTGACAATGACATTTATCTACTACATGAGTGGCCCTGTATACTTGTCTGTCATGTCAAAAAATGCGCAACTAAAAACAAAAATTGACGTGTCCGAGCGTTTTTCTAAAAAAAAATTCCTTCAATTATTATCGAATTTATGCGGGACTTTTGGCCCTCACTGTATATATACAATAATATACATATACAGGGTGATTCAAAAGTACTTTGACAAACTTGAGGAGGTGATTGCTGGTATTATTTTAAGGCGAAAAGTTCATGTAAACAATGGTCCTTGGCGGCTTCGTTACGGAGATACAGGGTGTTGAAAAATTAAGTGCCTCCATCTTGTCTGTGGGTGGACATTTCCAACAATTTATTTAAGGCAATTTTATAACTGTCACTTATTTATTTAAATAAATTAGTTGTTATTTTAATAATGTCTGAATGTTTGATCATTTTAAAATAAATTTTTTGATAAATTTAAAATAATTTTTTCAATACATTTGTATAGCCGAATAAAATAACGATTTACCTTTAAACCGTTCCCCGTATGAAAAAAACGCAAGAGACTTTTTTTGTTGCAAATAAAGCAAGGACTCACAAAATGGCACTCACAATAGTTAAAATAAAATAAGTCAGTGGCGTAGCATAGTTTTCACAAAAAATGTTATATGAAAGTTTCGTGCCGACGCCACTGGATAAATTAAAGAACGCGATATACTTTTAAAATGAGTGTCCTTAGGTGCTTATCTCATCCACCGAATTTCATAACACAAGCTCAAAACTTTTAGAAGCTACTTAAAAATTCTTATTTTTTTTTAATTTTTCAACACCCTGTATCTCCGTAACGAAGCCGCCAAGGACCATTGTTTATATGAACTTTTCACCTTAAAATAATGCCAGCAATCACCTCCTGAAGTTTGTCAAAGTACTTTTGAATCACTATATATACAGCCTGTTCAAAATGAAGTCGGCACTATTGCTAACTTTCTTATTATAAGGGCTACGAATTCGACTAAATTAGCAAACTAGTGTATTTTTTACGCTGATTATTATGCTGATGTCCAAAAAACAATTCCCCATCAGAATCACGTGATATTAACAAAAATGTACTTTTTGTAAATGGAATGCCCTATATCTGCTATAACCGTATGATAGAGAGTGAAATTCTAAACAAAATTTGTATTTTACTACATATCGCCAAAATTAATAATAACGGAGATATTTACATTTATATCTAATTTACCATTTATTATCGCAGGCGGGAATGTACCGTTTTGATAAAAACAAAACCTTTGACAGACCTGTCAGTCTGTCATGATCAACATCTTATTTTGAAATATTTTTAGTTAAGATTGATATTTTTGGAATAAAATGGTATTTACACATTTGGAAAAATGCGTTGTGCTTGAAACATACATAGTGTGCCAAAAAAATAGTAAAAGTGCTTTAGAACGATACCGTACAGCGTTTCCTGAAGGAAATATGCCTGACCGGAGATATTTTTTGATATTATACAGGAAGTTTCGATCCAATGAAAAAGTGTTAGACAAATCGATTCCAAAGAAAATATTTATCATTAACCAAGATACTGAAATAAATGTTTTGGGGTATTTTGAAGCGTTCCGCGAAAACTCTACATGAGACTGTGTGCGAGATCTTGGACTATGTTTCATAACATTTTCATAACATTTTGAAAAAGCACAAGTATGTACCCTACAAGTACAGACCAACACAGTCTTTACTGCCAGGTGACCAAGAAAGACGCATGGAATTTTGTCAGTGGCTTATGAATATGGTTAATGATAATCCAAATATTTTGCGCCTAATTTTGTGGAGTGACGAATCTAATTTTAGCAGTAGGGGCATGTTTAATAGAAAAAACCAGCATTACTGGAGTTGCGAAAATCTTATGCGTCACCGTCCTTGTAATCCGCAGTTTTAGCTTAAATGTTTGGTGTGGCCTTATCGGTTCCAAAATAGCTGGACCTGTTTTTTATGAAGGTACCCTGACTGGCGAACGCTATGTAGAATTATTAAGAAACACATTGGATGACTTTTTAGATAACCTTAATTTAGCAGATCGACATGAAATATTTTTTTAACAAGATGGTGCGCCCCGCCACACAATACCTACGTTGCTGCCAATCTACTGACTTAACTTTTTGGACAGCGTTGGTTAGCTACACGCGGACCAATTTTATGGCCTCCGCGTTCACCAGGCATTACTCCTCTGGATTTTTATTTTTGGGGATTTTTAAAAAACGAGATTTATAAAACACAGTACAATAATGTTAATGAACTACAAGAATCCATTACTAATATTATCAGTAACATTGTTGGGCGAACCGTTTTGAAGGCTACACGGAAAGTTTTAAAATGTGCTCGGAAATGTGTAGAAGTAGAAGGGGATGTGCTTGAGCACTTGATTTAAGTTCATAATATTCTTATTTTTGTTAATGGCAAATAAAATCCCAAATAGTTGTCCTGGAAATTACAACAGAAAATGTATGTCGTTTTTATTATTATTTTTTTAAAATTCATTATTATAAAATAACATAATTATAAATTATTAATCACAACTACATGTAATAATCTTGTTTTTGTGATGGTTGCCTGTGAATAAGTTGTCGAGGAGGACCGTTTAATACGGTACACGGCCGCCTGCGATAATAAATGTAAAATTACATTTAAATGTAAATATCTTCGTTATTATTAGTTTTAGCAATATGTAGTAAAGGAGAAATTTTGTTTAGAAATTCACTATCTATCAAACGGTTATAGCAGATATAGGGCATTCCATTTAAAATAAAATACATTTCTGTTAGTATCACGTGATTCTGATTGTCAATTGATTTTTTGACATTAGTATGATAATCAGCGTAAAAAAATACACTAGTTTGCTGATTTAGTCGAATTCGTAGCTCTTATAATAAGAAAGTTAGCAATAGTGCCGACTTCATTTTGAACAGGCTGTATATATATATATATATATATATATATATATATATATATATATATATATATATATATATATATATATATATATATATATATACACTAGCGGAAACAATTAAGGGATCAAAAAAAATCTCAATTTTGTGCGATTTTTCAAATGGCTGGATCTTTGGTAAAAATGGTCATATTTGAGTGAAAAAAAAAGCAATTTGAAGCTTGAAGTGTCTAGTTTAAGGATCTTGCGATAAAAAAATTGTCCAAGCAACAATTAGCGCAAAATCCTAATGAATATCGTGGAAAGAAAATTTATCGAAATTTTTTGCAAACTTATTTTGCGTGTACGGACTTGAAAACATTTTTTCAACCTAACCACTATATGGATTGGATAGGTTGTTCATTTAGCTTCACTTTCTTTTTGTGTCGGCCTCGATACGACCATTCCTCGCTGAGTTATCAGATTTTGAATGCAAATGCCTCATTTTCTCTTCTCTCAGCAATATCTCAGGAACCAATGGTCCCGCAGAAAATGGAAGGGGGGTTTCGGAAACTTGGATCCATTCTCTACAATGCTCTGGCATGTTTTTCAGAAAAAAAAAATTTTTTTATCCTTAACATGACTTTGAACAATTGTGAAAAACAGGACTTTTTCAGGTCTTTAAGAAAATCACGTGCCACATTGAGAATATTGGGAAAATGACTAATGTTAAGTGTGCATCTTACAGGCCATTGTACCCCTAAAAGCCCTACAGAGTTTCAACCTGATCCATCAAGCCGTTTTATTGTTTCATTCGATTGAATTTTTGAAAAAATTGAAGGATCGCGTTCTTTTGCCTTGAGAGCTCATAATCTGTAAAAACATGGAAAACAAATTTCTCCTAATTTGTTTCCACATTTGTATTGCGGAAAGCGTTTGGAGTCATGAAAAGAAAGTTTTTTTTCTAAAAGCGTAAAAAAAAATTGTTTTGAAAAATTGGAAAAAAATTGTTTATCGAAAAATCAAAAAACAAATTTCTCTGTTCTTGACTTCAAACGCTTCCCACAATAAGTGTGTGAAAAATCATCAGGAACAAATTTTTTTCCCGGGTTTTTACAGATTATGAGCTTCCAAAGGCAAAAAACGCGATCGTTCAGTTTTTTCAAAAATTCGATCGGATGAAACGCAAAAACGGCTTGATGGATCAAATTGAAATTTTGTAGGGCTTCTATGGGTACAATGGCCTGTAAAATGCACACCTCACATTAGTCATTTTCCCAATATTCTCTATTGATTGCAGAGGGAGTATAACAATTTCCGTAACATTGCCACATTAGAGTGCGTACTTCAGTGAATTTGGAACTCCATTCCGCAACCCGAAATAACCCGATGCATCAATATGGCCGAACGATTGAGGGCTGTTAGAGAGCAGGGGCGGCAAAACCCGTTATGGAACGGATTAAAGCATACACACACATAAACACACACTCTTTAAAGAATGAGTTTGGAGTCATGACAGAAGGTGGAAATGACGAACCACCGGGTCTCATTTCTCTTAAGGGAACACACACACACAGAGGAGCGTAAATCCGACCGTGCTACCTCCACCTGGTACGCTTTGGGTAACTCTAATGCCGGTGGTTTTGCAAAATTTGTGAAGATCGCTTCAAAAAGAGAAATTTTTCAAAAAGAAATTTTTTTCAAGTTTTCAGAAACAATTTCTTTTTTAATTTTTCAGAAACACTTTTTTTTTCATGACTCCAAACGCTTTACGCAATATCACTGTGGGAAAAAATTACGAGAAATTTTTTTTCCATTTTTTTACAGATTATGACTCTCAAGGCAAAAGAACGCGATCCTTCAATTTTTTCAACAATTCAATCGAATTAAACAATAAAACGGCTTGATGGATCAGGTTGAAACTCTGTAGGGCTTTTAGGGGTACAATGGCCTGTAAGATGCACACTTAACATTAGTCATGTTCCCAATATTCTCAATGTGGCACGTGATTTTCTAAAAGACCTGAAAAAGTCCTGTTTTTCACAATTGTTTAAAGTCATGTTAAGGATGAAAAAAAATTTTTTTCCTGAAAAAACATGCCAGAGCATTGTAGAGAATTGATCCCAGTTTGCGAAACCCCCCTTCCATTTTCTGCGGGACCATTGGTTCTTGAGATATTGCTGAGAGAAGAGAAAATGACGCATTTGCATTCAAAGTCTGATAACTCAACGAGGAATGGTCGTATCGAGGCCGACACAAAAAGAAAGTGAAGCTAAATGAACAACCTATCCAATCCACATAGTGGTTAGGTTGAAACATTTTTTTCAAGTCCGTACACGCAAAATAAGATTGCAAAAAATTTCAAAAAATTTTCTTTCCATGATATTCATTAGGATTTTGCGCTAATTGTTGCTTGGAAATTTTTTTTATCGCAAGATCCTTAAACTAGACACTTCAAGCTTCAAATTGATTTTTTTTCCAGTCAAATATGACCATTTTTACCAAAGATCCAGCCATTTGAAAAATCGCATAAAGTTGAGATTTTTTTTTGATCCTTTAATTGTTTCCGCTAGTGTGTATATACAGGGTGTTTCATTAAGGGTGATGAGGTACCATATCTCAGGAATTGATACTCCAGGAGCTTTGGGAAAAAAATCCTAAGAAGGAAAGCGGCCAAGAGAAATTGCTGGAAATAATTTTTAAGTTCCTAACTCTGCCGCTAGGGGGCGTAATTTCTGTGGTCATGTAAACAAAGACATTTTTCTGGAAAATATCCCTATAAAAGGTATCAAAAAAATATTACAATGATAATTCTACTAGAATTCTACATCTTTTTGGTTTAACACTTTTTGCTGTAAGATGTAAAAGTAGGGCGGGAGAGGAGGGGGAAAGTCTACTGATAAAAGTGTCCATAATTTTGGTTTGACTCAACCGAATTTGATGAACTTGGTCTCGTTTAAGAAAGGAAGGCTTGCTACTTTAAACGAAATAATAGCTGTGATACATTGACTTTCGCGGCACTCGCTAGCGGGCGTTATTTGAAAAACTCCGTGTTTTTCAATTTTTCTTCGAAATTTTAAATGGAATGACATAGATATTATATCATAATCGAAAAGTAGAATAAATTTGCAAGAGAAAATGTAAAAAATTTAATTCGATATCTTCATTAGTTTCGGAGTTATAGCCAAAAGAATAATTAATATCATGTTAATTAAAAAAAGCAATTGTTTTTATGGGTCCGTGGTCAAGCGTGCCATGAAAAATAAAAAAATATTTTTAAACTTTTTATTAAGTGTGATACCTGACAGCATATTCACGTTCCGCAAGAGGAGCATTTTCAAAACACTGAAAATATATGGCCAGCATATCGTAAGCCTCGGCGCTGGTACAAGCCATTTTTTAAAGATGCAGCACAAAAGTTGAATAACGATAAACTCAAAATTCACAAAGAATCCGAGATAAAATTTGGACAGATACTTATCAAAGATTGATTAGAGTGACATTTAAATTTATTTGCTTCCCTGGAAACCTGCCGATTTTGTTTCATGGCTTACTAGATAATTTTTTAATAATACGACAGGTAAGTAAATTAAAGGCAATAGTAATGGAATAAAAAGTGAAAAACACTTAATAAAAAGTTTAAAAATGTTTTTTTTATTTTTCATGGCACGCTTGACCACGGACCTATAAAAACAATTGCTTTTTTCAATTAACATGATATTAATTATTCTTTTGGCTATAACTCCGAAACTAATCGGCAGGTTTTCAGGGAAGCAAATGAATTGAAATGTCACTCTAATCAATCTTTGATAAGTATCTGTCCAAATTTTATCTCGAATGTTTTGTGAATTTTGAGTTTATCGTTATTCAACTTTTGTGCTGCATCTTTCAAAAATGGCTGGTACCAGCGCTGAGGCTTACGGTATGCTGGCCATATATTTTCAGTGTTTTGAAAATGCTCCTCTTGCGGAACGTGAATATGCTGTCAGATATCACACTTAATAAAAAGTTTAAAAACATTTTTTTTATTTTTCATGGCACGCTTGACCACGGACCCATAAAAACAATTGCTTTATTTAATTAACATGATATTAATTATTCTTTTGGCTATAACTCCGAAACTAATGAAGATATCGAATCGAATTTTTTACATTTTCTCTTGCAAATTTATTCTACTTTTCGATTATGATATAATAACTATGTCATTCCATTTAAAATTTCGAAGAAAAATTGAAAAAACAAATAGTTTTTCAAATAGCGCCCTCTAGCGAGTGCCGCGAAAGTCAATGTAACACAGCTATTATTTCGTTTAAATTAGCAAGCTTTTCTTTCTTAAACGAGACCAAGTTCATCAAATTCGGTTGAGTCAAACCAAAATTATGGACACTTTTATCAGTAGACTTTCCCCCTCCTCTCCCGCCCTAATTTTACATCTTACAGCAAAAAGTGTTAAGCCAAAAAGATGTAGAATTCTAGTAGAATTGTCAGTGTAATATTTTTTTGATAGCTTTTATAGGGATATTTTCCAGAAAAATGTCTTTTTTTACATGACGACAGCAATTACGCCCCCTAGCGGCAGAGTTAGGAACTTAAAAATTATTTCCAGCAATTTCTCTTGGCCACTTTCCTTCTTGAGATTTTTTTCCCAAAGCTCCTGGAGTATCAATTCCTGAGATATGGTACCTCATCACCCTTAATGAAACACCCTGTATATATATATATATATATATATATATATATATATATATATATATATATATATATATATATATATATATATATATATATATATATATATATATATATATATATATGTATTTTTGGCAGGTTCTTGGACTGTTGATATATATATTGTTTTTAATTTTGTTTTCTTGGGGATTTAGTCCGTTGTGAGGCAAATAAAATGTGGTGTTTTTGGTTACATTTTATATTACTAACGTTTCGGTAATAGATATACCTTCATCAGAGTGCAGTAGCTGAAAACATTTTTTTTTATTTTAACAGTTTTTAGGTAATATTCTAGGAACTAGTTACTAAGTTTATATATAAGTATAAAGGTGTTACCTTTTATTAAAAATCCAAGGATTGGCACATTGTACTGCGAGGCACTTTATAAAAAATTGCACTTTCTGTTACTTTGAAGTTTTTAAACAGATAAGTCGGTATATACATATTTAGTCGAGCTTTATTAAATAGTAACTGAAAAACGCACATCTACTTTTGGCGAAGGGTCGTCTGACAATTTGGGAGTGTTTGCCAGATGTATCTATTTGGCTTAAGGGGTCCAATTATTATTTTGAGGTCTATGTGTTTTTATTTATTATTTTTTAATTAATTAGTTATTAGTATTATGTAGCTTGTGAGAAGGGTGAGTTTATTTTATAATATTATGGTAAATTTTGTGAAGGTTTTTTGTGTCGGATTTAGCGTTTATAGCGTTTTTGTTTCTTTGGATTTCGATCATTTCAAGTATTTCTCGTTTTTTAGAATGATTTTCTGTATTTAGGATTTTTGTGTTTTTATAGTTGAAAGTATGTTGATTTTCGTCGCTGTGATGTGATAAGGCAGTCTTGTTTTTTTTGTCGAATTTGTGTCCATTTATTCTGTTTTTTAAGTGTCTGTCCAATATAAACGGCGTGGCAGTTATTGCATGGAATTTCATACACAACGTGAGTTTGTTTATCTTTGGGGATTGTTGATTTTAGCTTGCTGAAATTTTTTCTTAAAAGATTGTGGCCTTTGTGGCTGACAGTTATGTCGTGGTTTTTAAAAACGTTTTGAATTTTTTCTGATAGGTTAGGAATATATGGTAATGATAAGTAATTTTTATTATTTTTTGTTGTATGTTTGTTGTTTGGGTGTGTGTTGTAAAATTTGTGTATTCTTTCTTTAAAAATTTTGTTTATAAGATGCTGCGGGTAGTTATTTATTTTTAAAGTTTCTTTTGCTTTGTTGATTGCCCTTTCTCTAAATTCGGGATCAGATAGTTTTATGCTGCGGTCTGCGAGCCCAATAATAACGGTTTTTTTTTGGGATAGGGGGTGCTGTGAGTCAAAATGTAGGTATCTTGCAGACCAAGTTTTTTTAGTGTACCATTCTGTTCTTATTTTGTTGTTTTTATTGTATAGAGTTAGGTCAAGAAAGTTGATTTTGTTTTCGTTTTGTTTTTCTATTGTAAATTGTAGTTTGTGGTGGTAACTGTTAAATTTTTCTAGAATCAAGTTGCATTTATTTTTGGGTACAGCTGTTGCCGTAAAAAACTTTATAAAAAATACCCTTAACCTCCTACTCACTGACACAACCAAAACCATAAACAAATTTGAAAAAGAAAAAACCACTCTTGCAGCCTCACTAGCAGCAATTATACCACCTGATTTATTAAATCCTTTTTTCGAAAAACTGTCAGAAAAATATGAAACGATATTTCAAAAAATAAAACAAAAAAACATAAAAAAGATAAAGAAACAAACAAACAAAAATATATCTGACAACAACATTAAAAAAAACGCTTCTTGTTGGATCGACAACCTAACTGACGTTAGTATTCCTGACGATGTGAAAGAAATACTTAGTTTGGGACCAAAGTTTGCAATACCTTACGAAAAACAAGAAGACATTCCCACAGCTGAAATAATTAGCAACATCGAAACCTCACTAACTAATCTAAGCAATGAAAAAAAAGATGAACTAAGGTCGACCTGCTGCAACATTATAACTAATTATAAAAATAACTTTAATCACACGACAAAAAACAATACAAAAAAAGAATTACTCAGAAAAACACGAAAAACAGAAACATTCTTAAAGAAAAATAAAAACCTAAAAGTATTGGTACCCGACAAAACCAATAAAACTGTTATAATGTACACCACCGAATACGAACAAAAAATGACCAACTTATTACAAGACTCCATAACCTATAAAGAATTAAGAAACGACCCAACAAACATATACCAAAAACAAAACAACGATATAATAACACATTGGGAAAACAAAACCTTTATATCACCAAACACCGCAAAAAAACTAAAAATTCACAACGCCCTACCCCCACGAATATACGGACTTCCGAAATTGCACAAAGAGGATATTCCACTTAGACCCATAGTGTCGTGCATCCAGTCTCCATTTGAAAACCTTTCCAAATTTTTAAAAAATATTTTAGAGAACGTTGTAAACAAAAACAATTATTATATTAAAGATTCGATGGATTTCAAAAATAAAATTAAAAATATAATTATCCCCGAAGATCACTTACTGATATCTCTAGACGTTATATCACTATACACAAACATACCTATCAATCTTACAAAAGAAATAATAACAAAAAAATGGGATAAAATAAAATCCTTCACCGACATACCACTAAACGAATTTCTAAATGCGGTTGAAATCACCCTAAACTCCACATATTTCCAATATGAAAAAAAATTCTATAAACAAATAGATGGATGTGCTATGGGTGCCTCAATTTCCAGTGTAATTGCCCAACTCGTCCTGGAAGACCTCGAAGAAAACACAATCCCGCCCTTAGATTTCCCTTTACCTTTTTTCTACAGATATGTCGACGACTGTATAACAGCTGTACCCAAAAATAAATGCAACTTGATTCTAGAAAAATTTAACAGTTACCACCACAAACTAGAATTTACAATAGAAAAACAAAACGAAAACAAAATCAACTTTCTTGACCTAACTCTATACAATAAAAACAACAAAATAAGAACAGAATGGTACACTAAAAAAACTTGGTCTGCAAGATACCTACATTTTGACTCACAGCACCCCCTATCCCAAAAAAACCGTTATTATTGGGCTCGCAGACCGCAGCATAAAACTATCTGATCCCGAATTTAGAGAAAGGGCAATCAACAAAGCAAAAGAAACTTTAAAAATAAATAACTACCCGCAGCATCTTATAAACAAAATTTTTAAAGAAAGAATACACAAGTTTTACAACACACACCCAAACAACAAACATACAACAAAAAATAATAAAAATTACTTATCATTACCATATATTCCTAACCTATCAGAAAAAATTCAAAACGTTTTTAAAAACCACGACATAACTGTCAGCCACAAAGGCCACAATCTTTTAAGAAAAAATTTCAGCAAGCTAAAATCAACAATCCCCAAACATAAAAAAACTCACGTTGTGTATGAAATTCCATGCAATAACTGCCACGCCGTTTATATTGGACAGACCAGCCAACACTTAAAAAACAGAATAAATGGACACAAATTCGACAAAAAAAACAAGACTGCCTTATCACATCACAGCGACGAAAATCAACATACTTTCAACTATAAAAACACAAAAATCCTAAATACAGAAAATCATTCTAAAAAACGAGAAATACTTGAAATGATCGAAATCCAAAGAAACAAAAACGCTATAAACGCTAAATCCGACACAAAAAACCTTCACAAAATTTACCATAATATTATAAAATAAACTCACCCTTCTCACAAGCTACATAATACTAATAACTAATTAATTAAAAGATAATAAATAAAAACACATAGACCTCAAAACAATAATTGGACCCTTAAGCCAAATAGATACATCTGGCAAACACTCCCAAATTGTCAGACGACCCTTCGCCAAAAGTAGATGTGCGTTTTTCAGTTACTATTTAATAAAGCTCGACTAAATATGTATATACCGACTTATCTGTTTAAAAACTTCAAAGTAACAGAAAGTGCAATTTTTTATAAAGTGCCTCGCAGTACAATGTGCCAATCCTTGGATTTTTAATAAAAGGTAACACCTTTATACTTATATATAAACTTAGTAACTAGTTCCTAGAATATTACCTAAAAACTGTTAAAATAAAAAAAAAAATTTTTCAGCTACTGCACTCTGATGAAGGTATATCTATTACCGAAACGTTAGTAATATAAAATGTAACCAAAAACACCACATTTTATTTGCCTCACAACGGACTAAATCCCCAAGAAAACAAAATTAAAAACTATATATATATATATATATATATATATATATATATATATATATATATATATATATATATATATATATAGTAGAAAAATGGAAGATTTCTTGGCCTATAGGTAATAATATAATAAATGTAAATGCGAAGATAATGCTCTTCGCATTTACATTTATTATATTATTACCTATAGGCCAAGAAATCTTCCATTTTTCTACTATTGTTGTACAATGGTGCATTTGTACCGTCGACGTCGAGAAAATCGACATTCGACATACTTTCGAGTATTATTGTGTTAGCAGCCAAACATTTTTGGAGCAACACTGGGTGAACTAGTTGGCGCGAGCCACTACATCTTACCCATCCTTTCCGATCATTTTGGATATAAGGACTCTCTTTGATTCTGGTCAAATCGTGGTCTGTTCTTCAGCCACCCTGGGTGTAAGCCTGCCCGCTGATGGGTAAGGGCCCAGAAATCGATAGCAGGAGGTCACCCAGACCAGAATCAAAGATAGTCCTCATTATTTTTATTTTTCATTCACGGCCTTTTCGCTGCACTAGCGAAGAAGTAAATCTTCGCATTTACATTTATTATATTATATATATATATATATATATATATATATATATATATATATATATATATATATATATATATATATATATATATATATAAACCACCTTCAAGAAGCCAAAAATACCATGTTCTGCGGATGCTAGGAAGCCCACAGTGGTTTTAGGAAGCCCGGTTCGGGCTTCGTAAAAAATTAGCATGTATTAAGCACAACCATGCCATATATACTACCACACGAATTTCAGAAAATTTTGTGGGGCTTCATAAAATCGATACATTATCTCAAAACATGTACCTTTAGTTCAAACGACTTGCCAGTAGGGGGAGATTGACTTTAGCAGCATATGTACTTAATATATGACACCGATTTTGGCCAGCCCAGTATGTCTTGCGCATTATAAGAAACCCTCTAAAACTGGCAACATTGTTTAGATCGCCGTTAATATATTCTTTTCTTGTTTTAATTTTAATAATCGTTTAAATCTCTGTGTTGGGTTATAAAGAGAGGAAAGAGAGAAAAGTTGAAAGGAATGCTATGAGTTTTTCATAATAATGCTTTTTTACTTTAAAAGTAGTACACTTTTTTTTAAAGACTCGCCATGAGGAGGAATATTGAAGCATATTGGACTTATGAAGGAAGTGACATACTGTAATTGTATACCGGGTTGGCCAAACAATATTATACAAATATTCTTCTACACTTAGAGAAAACTGTGAAAGATTTTCAC